>OV816029.1:0-330287 GCA_929113105.1 Agrypnus murinus | reverse complement strand
CATATAAAAAAAAGGAAAAAAAATGTTATAAAAAATTTTTTTTTTTTGTAGGCAATAAACAATAAAAGAATCTTGAAAATGCTCCCAATGTGTGAGCGAAACGTCGACATAACCATATAAAAACTGTGTTAATTAATTTAAAATAACCTATACCCAAGAATCAAATATATTTTATATCTATATATAAGGTTAAAGAATAAGAAAATTTATATATATATATATATATATATATATTATATATATATATATATATATATATATATATATATATATATATATACTCTCTCATGTGCTTGACTATGTGGCACAGCTGTCACTTATTGTCTATTTGGCGCCCGGCGTATATAATTATGTAATTGCCTATTCAAGTGGCACCTGTATATAATTTTAAAGTTTGCTGTACAAATGACACCCATTTTGTATAAAAATACAACAAAAACCCATATATATGGCACCCAACAATGTTGCCAAGTTTTTGGTTCATCTTTTATAATTAAGATCTATATGCTCAAACTATTTTATAGTATTAGTTTGAACTAATTTTAACAAATTATTAAAATTTAGTTTAGAGAGTAAGTAGGATGCATTTGTGAATGCTTTTTTAGCTATTCATTTTTAAGGCTGTGATTTAAAAATGTACCTGTAGTAATTAATACTTCTTCACTTTCAGCTTGAAAATATTTGAAAGTAGCTTCTGTAAAAAAGTACAATTTTTGTGAAATAGGTAAATGCTTATTTACCTTTTTACAACAGTTTATTTTTTAATTTGTAATAACTTACCTATAATTGTTTAAATATTATTTTAAGAAACGTTTCATTTCTTTTTAAATTTATCTGCAAATTAATTGATATGATAATCAACTTCCAGACAAAATTAAAAAGAGATAAAAAGATCAACCCTAAAAATAATACCTATTTTTCTTTTAATTCTGTAGTTCTAATTTATAGTAACAACTATCCCTGATCGTAACAAAAATAAATAAAATTGATCACTCCGTTCATTTTCAAGACAGAGCATGAAAACTTGAACCGTTCTAATATTTTTCACCAATATTTCCCAACACATACTTGTAAAAGTTGTAAAACTCTAATGGAAATTTTCCTAAATTTACATAATACTGAGTACTACTCTCCGAGAACTTTGAATGCATTTTTCGCGCATTCTATCTTGTAAATGAAAGTGAGGTTAATGTTTACAAATAATATATTATTGGACTGACATTTCTAAGCAAATTTAAAAATTTACCTTTTAAACCTAACTGTAATATTTTCTGGCTTCTTGTTGGATACATTTTAAAGCAGTAACAATGCAATTGCATAAAAAATTAAAACACTTTAGTTTAACTTAATTCGTTTTATAATAAGAAAGCACGTGTGGAAAAGCATGGATCATGCAAGGATATTTAACTGTAAAGGATGGCTCGTATTGAGGTGCGTGTGTGGACAAAGGATAGAATTAAATAAGGCTTGGTGTATTGCGCGTTCAAGTTTAGCTGTTTGCATCCGTCCATTCTTTTGATACATCCTTCCCGTTTTGCAATGAGTCAGAATGAGACACAGCCAAAACAAATTGTTATTGTAGCACATATTAGGGGAAGCCCTGACATGAATATTGGCACTAAAAATAAAATAACCAAGATTTTACTTATGTCATTTCCTGTATGTTATAGAGTATCACTTTATTGATACTTTAATTAATTGGAATGTTAATAAACACTATATTAAAATTATTTTGTAGGCTTAATCTAAGATAACACTGGTGCTATACAGGAAATATACAAGACTTTCTATACCTATATAAACGGTTTGATGTTGAAGTATAAAGACTTTTCATACTTGCAGAATGTTTCCATCACTTCGAGTTTTTTCCAACCTGCTGAGTGTACCTCATCCAGCTTTGGTGCCTTGCACTATAATGACCAAAACTTAACCATTTCTCGTCACATTTTGTAAATCTTTACTGGGAAGATAAGAAGTGTAGCTTCACAAAAGTTCAAAAGTAATGAAAATCGGTAAAGAAATGACTGAGTTATAGCTTGAAACAGACATGAAAAAAGTTTTTCTTTGGAAATGTTTTAAGTTTCAGCGGTTCAAAGTGACATTTACTC
This sequence comes from Agrypnus murinus, assembly GCA_929113105.1. Lineage (NCBI taxonomy): Eukaryota > Metazoa > Arthropoda > Insecta > Coleoptera > Elateridae > Agrypnus > Agrypnus murinus. The sequence continues at coordinate 328,179 of OV816029.1, read as the reverse complement.
ATATATAATATCACAAGTGGTCTAATTTTTTCCGACAAAATTTGTCATTTCAGATATGAGTAGCTTTCGCAACGAAAACTACATAAGTCGACTCAGGAGACGAGTGTAATTTTCCAAAAGCAAAAGCTACGAATGTCTTAAATGATAAATTTTGCAAGAAAAAATTAGACTACGAGTTGTATTCGGCTTGACAATCCATCGAGCAAATTTTTATTTAGCGTGTGTAGTTAATATTAATTTAATTAAATTTGACATTTCATTTTGACATATGTTCACTATAAAACTAATTTCATTGGTCCCAATTTGAAAAATTCTGTAATTTGATTGGTTAAAAATTTTCGAGTTGGATTGTCAAGAAATAAAATTTCTCTCTCTTCATTTATTGAAGATATATTTTGTTTTATTTCTAGGAAATTTTTGTTTTTTTAAATTGGTTAGCAAATGACCAAAACAATATGCAAAACAACAATTATTACTTTTCTTTATTTTAATCTGTCATTATAGTCCAGTGTCCAGTGAATCTGTATATTTTACTTTGCAAAAAGTCAAGTAGTTTTGGTTTATGGATATGTTTTGTTGGGCCCCTTTATTAGAAATCCAAGCTTTCGACCATGGGTTTGCCACGTGGGCATTGAAGAATCGAGGAAAATTTAGATTTTTCTTCGGTTTTCGCATAATATTTCCTAAACGATGTGTTTTACGACAAACATGGTTATATTTAATTATAAAGTAGATTAAATTTGCTGCAGTTTAAGTGCAGAATGACTTTGCGGAACCTAATAGTTGTCAAGATATAGCCTCTTCAAGATTCTGGTAATTCTAATCATCATTAATGATCAAGACAGTTTTGAGAAATGAAGGGTATTGATAAAACCAGTCTGAGCTTATCCATGTTATCAGTATCTCGGGTAATGTGAAAAGGCTTCATATCCAGATGTTGCTCAGATGTTACTAAGTTAATATCGCAGTATTGCTTAACTTCATCAAAGATGTTCTGAAGATGTATCATTTCTAGAGTCCATCGAGTAAACACACTGTCTGTGATTCCACGATCATGGGTCAGTCCTCCAGAGTTTCTCATCGTCTTCATCAGTGTTTGTTCTATGGTCATATCTGACCATATACCTGACCAAAACTCTTTTGTGCATCTGATGGTGAAATATCCTTCAGTTGTGAATTTATTGTATTTAGCAGCATCCATACTTTCTTCTAATTATGTCAACATGTCTTGCAAATAGTAATGTGCACCCTCGACATAAAAAAGTGCATGAAAGAATGGAAGCATTTTTTGGACGAAAACAGGATCAAGAGCCCAGTTTCCCATTCTCTTCTAGCTGTTTCTCGGCAACACTTAAAGTGTAGCAAATCTAGTCTACTTCAAAATTAAAAATAACCACTTTCGCTGTAAAACACACCGTTTGCAAAATATTCTTCGAAAACCGAAGAAATGTCGAAACTTTTATTTGTTTTTCAATATGGCACTGGTGCGCCAACTTGGATTTCTAATAAGGACTCCAACATACAAAACATATCCAAAACTCGGAACTACCCGATCTTTTGCAAAATAAGGCTTGTTTTTCTGACAGATATGACTATTAATACAAATTTAAAAAAGTTAAATTTGGAATTATTTAACATTTAAAAACATGAAAAATTTCTGAAAATATTATATGCCAATTTAATCCTGAATGTGAAGTTTATTTTCCCGAGTGTAAAACAGGTCAATAAACACACGCCAGATTAAAAGGCTCGTTAGATCTGTGGTGTATACGCTATTTTATGCACGACCTAAAGGACTTACGTAAAATCCTCGAAATTTTCGAAAATACTGTTAAAAGTCATTCTGACAATTGAAATTTCTTAACACCAAAATCACTTAATTGTAGCATAGTAGGTTAGATTTTCTTGGATATAACGCGATTATGTTACTTTACTCCCTAGGAATCAAAACAGCTACTTTAGTCACTCTTTTGAGGTAGTGAAGTAGAGCTTTACATATAGGCCGTACAAAAAAGTGTTGTCGTGTCTGTTTTAGGCTATTACACAGTCGTTTCTTTACCGATTTACTTAATAATAACTTTTTTAAAGCTACACTTTTTATCTTCCCAGTAGAGAGAAGATTTCTAAAATGTGACAAGAAATGGCTAAGTTTTGGTCATTAGAGTAGTACAAGGCACCAAAACTGGATGAGGTACATTCAGCAGGCTGTGAAAAAAAACTTGAAGTGATGGGAAAATTCTGCAAGTATGAAAAGTCTTTATTCTTCATTATCAAAACAGTTATGTTGGTGGGAAGTCTTGCATATTTATTTGCAGTGTAATTAGTCAGGTAACTTATAATCAAAACCTATAACACAATTTTAAATGTTTAATATAAATTAATGAAATCAATACATAGCCGGAATTCGACTAGTGCTAATCAGTAAAGTGCCGTATAATTTACGGCAATTTTTTACGCATTTTATAACGTGTCAACAATTAAATCTTTACTTGATTTATTTCTTACGTCAAAAAGTAAATAACGTAAAGAAAATAAAATACATATAAAAAACGTAGGATTTGAGTTTTTAGATTTTTTTATAAGAATTAGAACTTTCAATCTTTTATCCTTTTTACACATTCGCTAAAAGCTACATATATTTCTTGTTTAATTTGATTATCAAGTCAGGATCAAGTACCATATACATATCAGTATTTCGTTTTCTACCAACCATATTTATCTATGTACCTGTTATAGATAAACAACTCAAACCATTGATTCGTTCACATCACAAGTTATAAATTATAATAACTGATAACACATCAAAACTATTATAGATTGATTGATATAAAGACATAACCTATAATTTTTAGTTTTTTTTACATTTTTTACTAATTATTTACATTCTCTACTGATTATGTACATTGTTTACATTATTTACACGTTATTTACGCCAAACGTAAGGAATGAATTCTTTACGCGTAAAGGCACATCACTGGTGCTAACTAATAATCACACTTCCCCCAAAAGCACTTCTTTCAATAATCGTCTTACTGTCTCATGATAAAACCGTTCAGCACCATTAAGTATTTATGGATCTTAATAGTAATATAAAAGATCAGAGCGTTTTTCAGAATTAAAAACGTCATGACAACAAGACAAAACATCATTAATTGGAAAGTATAACTAATAGTATTCAAGTATAAAGGGTTGATTCATTCCGATGTCTTACATTAATTATTTTTTATGTTTAGAATACACATAAATAACGGTTCTTAACGTTACGCTATAAAAAGAAAGATGTTGATAAAATCCAATTTCAATCTTATAAATAACATTCAAATTTTACGCCATAAGGTTGTAGGAAAGTATATTCATCTTATATCCCATCTTTGTCTATGCAGCGGTGACTTCCGTCAACCTTGCGGTTGTACCCGCCGCATGATAGAATGCAATGTTGTCAGTTGGTGGGTGTCATACATACAATTATATTCGTGTGCCAGAAGGAAAACATTCATCAAAATGTATATAACACAGCGTCCTCTGGTGGCCAACCATTTGCACTAAGGTTGTATATCCGTGATCATTTATTGTCAATCTGGCACCCACACTAACTTTCGTTTTTATGCGTTTGAGGGTAGTACAAACCTATAGCTTACGTTTACAATGCAAAACCGTCTGGCACCCAAAACCGGGTGTCACTTTGAAATTTTGGGTGTCACACTGCAAACGAGTATACCAAAATGGTGCCAAAAAGACAAAAACTATATATATATATATATATATATATATATATATATATATATATATATATATATATATATATATATATATATATATATATATATATATATATATATATATATATATATATATATATATATATATATATATATATATATATATATATATATATATATATATATATATATATATATATATATATATATATATATATATATATATATATATATATATATATATATATATATATATATATATATATATATATATATATATATATATATATATATATATATATATATATATATATATATATATATATATATATATATATATATATATATATATATATATATATATATGTGTGAGAGACGAGGCAGCGGAGCCATGTAGACAAGTACACTGCGATCGTGGTTTACCCATCCAACTATTGACCAGCTCAAACTCGACTTAACTATGTTAAGCGATATAAATCCGCTATAACCACTCTGTCGTACTGCCGAACTTCCTGTACATTATGTTCATTATTTGATAGCAATGGTAGATGTTTGCGTCTAGCTTCAGGCTGTGCTTCATTGGGTTGGTTAACAACCTGTAATCGCTGCTCTAAGCGTGCTACTATCTCCACTGCCTTATCGTTATACTCTACAATCTTCTGGCATTCTTCTTCCATCTGATCTGTGTTAAATGTAGAGGAAAGTCGCTGATCAACCTCATTCAAACTCGTAGAAATGCCTTTAACTCTAGTGATCAGCACCGATAACTCTACAGCTTCCACTTGGTCGAATGTTAAATATTTCTCTGTGCTATTCCCTATCTTCGTAAGTTGTGTACGGTACATTATAAAAACCCAGCGAGTTTTTCAATAAAAAAAACTCGCAATACAATAAAAAATTAATAAAATAAATAAATTAATCTTATTTTTCCACGGAACCCTTATATTATATTTTACATATAGCGGAACCCTTACTATATCAACAAACATCCTAATCTTAACTGGGCATTAAAAAAATTAAAATTACTTACAAATAATTTATTCAAACATGCACATATATGAAAACTTGGTCTAATATTTTATAGCGAATTCGTATATCTGGTGCAGCATCCAGTTTATTGCGATATTTTGTTTTTGTATGGTATAAGGCACCAACAAATAAAATAGTCATTAGGCCGTTGTTGTAGGAAAGTTTAAAGCTCTTTGCAAGTGGTATCCTTTTGTTATATTATAGGACTCTTAACTAGTCTCGGAGAACCCCAATTTACAATGACTCACTAACTAAATAATCATATTTTTCATCATTTGTTAATAGAAGTAAAATCACTTGCTACAATTCATTTATATGATCCAATATTAGGGAATTTTGGCTGTATGCACGCTGACAAATTTGTTTGATTTCTTCATTAATTGATACTCTGTTTTTGATTTGTTTGTTTATATCAAAATTTTTTTATTTATTATGTAATAACAACAAGTGGAAATATTTGTTTCTTTATCATAGGAAATATATTTGGTTACATTGGATTTTTTCATTCATGAATTATAATTTCCTTACCCTGACATTTAGTTTGTTAGCGCACATGATAATTGCGACAGAGTTTGTAGTAAATTCAACATTACACATTGAAACAAAATTAGGAAAATAATATGGCTGGTGAAATTACACTACTATATTGTTTTGAATACCAAAAGAATCTAAATATCAATTATTCTTAAAATTCAAGTGCAAAATCTATTCTTTTCATCCAAGCCGCGTAACACTTTGAGGACCTATCATGATTTGGGAACGTATGGGAACATATTAAAATTAGATTTTTTGTCATAACTGTGTTTTTTATATTGAACCACATAACATTGATTCTGATATGATATGAAATGATACTGATATGTGTATTTTGTTATTAAATTAAAAACAGCATCAATCCAGGACATACAAACTGACGACGACGCATAATAATGCAGTGTGTGCACGAGTGGGTTTCGGTGCTGACTGGTAGTAGCTATGTTATCACCCTACAGGTTTCACACAGCTCGATTGGTTTAATTCCTGCTATTACCATCGACTAACATCGACTTTTTTTTTTTTTAAGAATGGGAGAAGAAAGCAGCAGAATGGAAGGAAGAGAAAGAGATACTGAATAGAAGAATTATCAAACTAGAAGGGAAAGTCGAAAACCAGGCTAAAATGGTTAGAAGAAAAGCTGCAGTACAAACCAAAAATAAAAGAAACTTTCAAAGTAGGAAAAGATAAAACCAAGCAGGTAATAATAGTTAAAATGGAAAATTGGGAAGAAAAGATGAAAATTATGAAAGAAAAAAAATAAACTAAAAGGCACGAAAGTTGTAATTGAACATGATCTGACCTGAGGAGAGCGAGAAATCCAAAATAAAATAAAGAAAGTAGCGGAAAATGAAAAGAGTAAAGGCAAGAACGTACGAATTAGATATAAGAAGTTGTTAGTAGATAATCTGACTTATATATGGAATGAAGCAAAGGAGTCACTAGAGATGGAGCAAGGTTCAAAAAACTAGTAAAAGAAAGTAGGGGGGTGGGACAAAAGGCGATGAACTTGGCAAAGAATTTCGTATAAGAAGAAAATCAAGGAGAACATGGACAGGATATAAAACAGTATAAGCAAGAGTACACGCCTGAAAAACTCATACAAATGGCGGAAACGGGCAAAAAGGAGAAGAGGGAAGTATGGCAAGATTTAATCAATAGATTAAACATTAGGACAAATAAAGAAGAAAGGAGGTATAAATTAAGAACAAAAGTGGGAAAGAGTAATCCAACCATGCGTATAGGAACGTGGAACGTCCAAGGTATTTATGAGGAGGGTGCAATAAAAAATTTAGAAATGGAAGCAAAAAAATACAAAATGGAGATACTGGCACTACAAGAAACACATATAAAAGAAACAAAAGTGACAAAATTTAGAGGACTACGTATTCTTCACAAGCGGAGGAGAAACAAGAAGATATGGGGTAGGCTTCCTAGTAGGCAACGAATTAAAAGGAAAAGTGGAAGAGTTTAAGCCCATATCGGACAGATTGTGCTACATAGAAATAGGAGGAGAGTATTAAATATCAATTCTGAACATACACGCGCCAACAGAAGAAAAAACAGAAGAAATCAAAGACAAGTTCTATGAGAACTTAGATGAAACATATAACAAGCTAAGTAGACACAATAGTAAGATGATAATAGGAGATGCAAATGCAAAGATAGGTAGAGAGAACATGTACTCACACATAACAGGAGGGGAAAGTAAGCATTTGCACAGCAACGATAATGGAAAGAGACTGATAGAGTTCGTGCAGGAGAAACAAATGAAAATAATGAGCACCCATTTTATAAGAAAAGAAGTGCACAAGGGGACATGGAGATCACCAGATGGGAGTTATACAAATCAAATAGATCATGCCATCGTAGAAAAGTGCTCTCAGAAAATAATCTCCAATGTCAAATCCTGTAGAGGAACAGACATAAATTCGGATCACTTCCTGGTCAGAATAGATCTAAAAACAATATAAAGTTAAAAAACAGTTCGATGTCACGAAACTACAAAAACCAGAAATAAAAAAAAAATATGAAGAAGAGATAACACAAGGATACCGAGAGCTAAAACATGAAATGCCCCAGACTATAGAAAAGGAATGGGAAATTATGGAGGCAATAATTAAGAAATCAACAGAGAAAGTTGTACCGGTAAAAGAGTATCAGGCAACAAAAAAATGGTTTAATAAAGAATGTAGGAAAGAAATTGAAATACGAAATGAACTGCGCATAAAGGCCATACTAACACGCCGGATCGAAGACAATGAAGCATATAGGGAACAAAGATCAAGAGTAAAAAAGCTAATCAGACAAAAGAAAAGGGCGAAACAGAACAGAAAGTGACAGAAATGGAAAATTATTATAATAGAAAGGAAATACGAAAATTTGTATAGAGAAGTCAAAAAAAGAAAAGGGGAGAACAATCAAACCATTTACATTAAAGATAAAAATGGAAAGTTAATAGGAGAGGAGGAAAAAATTAGGGAAAGGTGGAAAGAATATTTCTCAGATATGTTAAATGAAGGTGCAGAGGAAGAAAGCGAAGAACCTATACTAGGAATACAAGATGATAATCAGAGAGATGACCCTACAAGGGAGGAAGTAGAGGAAAATATTAAAAACCTTAAGAACAATAAAAGTCCGGGAATTAACGGAGTAACAGCAGAAAACAAAATACGGAGGAAAAGAATTAAGGGATCAAATATTTATATTAATAAAGAAAATATGGCAAGAAGAACAAATGCCAATAAAATGGGAAAAGGCCACAATTATACCCATATTGAAAAATGGAAATCCGTCAGATTGTAACAATTATAGAGGTATATCACTATTGGATGTAATGTACAAAGTATTAGCTGCTCTAATCAAAAGAAGAGTAGAAGTGATAGTGGAGCCACAGATAGAGGAATACCAGGCAGGATTTAGGAAAGGAAGAGGAACAACCGATCAAATTTTTACAATGAAAGAAGTACTAACAACCTGCTACGAATATAAAATCCCCGCTTTAGTAGTATTTATAGACTTTAAAAAAGCATACGACTCGGTGCAAAGAGGAAAACTGATTAGAAGTATGCAGAAGTTCGAGGTGCCCTCGAAACTAGAGAGGCCACTAAACATGACTCTAAAGAACACATTAAGCAATGTATGTGTAAAAAACCAAACATCTGAAGACTTCGAGGTCAAGACAGGACTGAGACAAGGAGACCCTCTGTCAACCCTGCTTTTTAACATAGCACTCGAGAAAATAATGAGAAATAGCAACCTGAATAGAAGAGGAGACATATTAAACAAAGGACACTAAGTAGTAGGCTACGCAGATGATCTGGCAATCATAGCAAGAAATGTAAAAGAATTAAAAGGGACAATTAGTAAACTGGTAGAAGAAGCATCGAAAATGGGATTACAGCTAAACCAAAAGAAATGCAAAGTAATGAGAATTGGAGAATCTTGGCAAAACAAAATGTTAGAGCTGGATACCAGATTGGGGAAAATGAAATTTGAAGAGGTCGAAGAGTTTATTTATTTGGGTACCAAAATAACAAATAAATGTGATAAAGAAAAAGAAATAGACTACAGATTAATAAAAGCCAACAAAAGTGCCGGAGCCCTGAACAATATATTGAGAGCAAAAAACCTATCTAGAAAGGCGAAATTCCGACTATACAAAACAGTTTTGAGATCAACCGCGCTATATGGATGCGAAACTTGGATCTTAAATAAAAAGAACCAAGAAAGACTGCTAAGGTGGGAAAGGAAAATAATAAGAAGAATAACGGGAGGCAAAAAAACAGAACTAGGATACGAAAGAAGAACAAATAAATAGATTTATGAAATTTATAAGGAACCAACCATAGACAAAGTAATAAAAGCGAGATGACTGCAGTAGCTGGGACACACTGAAAGAATGATGGAAGGAAAATTACCTAGAACAATAGCCCGCAGGAAACCGGAATATAAGAAAAAGCGAGGAAGACCAAGGAAGCGATGGTATGAAGCCGTCAAAGCAGATTTGGAAGAAAAGAATATAAGAGATTGGAAAAGTAAAAGTAAGAATAGAGAGGAATGGAAGAAGATAACGAAGCTGTGGGCCTAGAGGGCCTGTATAAAAGTTATATATATATTACCATCGACGCTTTATCGGAAATTGTTCTATAACCACATATGGTTCGAATTATTGTAGGTCTCATAGTTTTTCTTAATTTATGGACATGCATTTGATAGCGAAGTGTCAATTCCCACACTGGTGCTGCATATAATATTACGGACTCAGCCACTGCCACCAGAAGTCTTTTTTTTAATCACTTGGGCCCTCTATACATGGCATAAGTTTGGTCAGAGCTGCTGTTGTTTTTGCCGCTTTTGTTGTCATGGCTTCTAGGTGTTTTCCAAATGCCCTAGTTTTTTCTATATATACTCCTAAATAATTTATGTGATCTTTAGGGTGTATTTTCACATTTCGTATTTGGAATGTAATATCTCTTATTTTCTTCTTTCCTGTAGTAACACTGCTTTTGTTTTCTGAGGGGCAAGTTCCAGCCATTTGTTTCATAAACTCTGGTAAAAGAGCTTGGTTAGCACTGGCTTCTAATATGTCTCCAGTCTTTTCTACTACTATAAATGCTATATCGTCTGCAAACCCAACCAATTCAGCTTTACCTACTAGGTCTAATCTGAGAACACTATCATAAAATAGGTTCGACAGGGTTGGTCCCAAAATGGAGACCTGTGGCACTCCTCTATTAATCTTTATTTTTGCTGTGTACTCCATTATTCAAAATTATTTGCCTGTCATCCAAGTAACTGCCCATTAGTCGATGTATTTCCTGTGCTATTCCCCTTTCACTTAGGTTAGCAAGTATATCTTGCTGAATTGAAGGCATTTTTAACGTTTAAGGTAATCAGTGCACACAGCCTTTTGTGTTACTACGCATTACTATTTTGATTGCATCTATCGTCGACCTTCTTTTTCTAAAGTCAAGTTGGTTGGCCGCCGATCCGCCTGCATATTTTCGATATCTTGGTCTAACCTGTTTAGGATCATTTTCTCTAATGTTTTCCCCAATATGCCCAGGAGGCAAAGGGGCAGTAGTGACTCAGGTCATTTGTTGGGTTTGGTATTTTTGGTAGGAGTACTGCTACCTTCCACTCACCTGGGAAAACTCCATTTGTTAGACAATAGTTCATTATCTTAATTATCAGTTCCGGCATTATTTCGACTATTGCCCTATTGGCCTCAGAGGTTATTCCGTCTGGTCCTGGTGCTCTTTGTTTAATTGTTCTACCGCAGTTACCATTTCTGTCTGTGTGAATTCTATAATGTCTGGATTTCTCGGAGGTGGGCTCCATCTTTTAGCTTGATGATTAGGAAACAGAGCCACATCTACTTTTTCCTGCTGCCTAACATTAAGCCTGATATTCATTGTTCTAAACTGTGTGAAATAACCTGTCGCAAGACGTAAACAATCATAAGCGATGCTATTGTCGGCACGCACATGTTCTCATTAACGCTTAAGCTACTTTACCTACATGCGGAAACACGGATATTATTATTATTATTATGTATATTGTAGGTGATCGAAACTGATGAAACTATTTGTTTAGTTTGTGCTTATCTTAAATGTTTTCGTTTGTACGATCTTTTTTTAGAACTTAATTGTTTGACTTATTAGTTGTAATATCACAATCAATAGTCGATGTTTAACGATGTTTAATGTTAAGTTAATAATAACGCAGTCCCGGATCGGGAAGATGAGGCTGATGTGGCTGTCAATACCGTAAGGCCTGAAGATGATCAACCAACCTTTGGAGAATTTATGGCTGCGTTTTCCGGAACTAGAAAAGCGCGCTTCGGAGTCACGACTGAGATGCAACAAGATCTCTTCCGGGTCCCTGTTGATTATTCCATTGCCCACTGTACCTTCGAGGACCTCCGCATGGCCAGAGGGATCGCAGTAGTCTTTAGAAATAAATTTGGATGACTGGATGAACTTGAAGAACAGAATCCCTCTGTTGGAAAAGTCTTACACTTACCGGATCATGGACGCTCTATTTATATATCAAGCACTGTAACCAAAAGCAGTTATGACTGCTAAATTAAAGCTTTCTAAATCCTTTTCTTGGGATGGATTAATTCCCATATTCTCGTGTCTTTCATTCTACAGGATTCTGTTGATCCTGGCATTTTCTGCTATTTTCATCCATTCTTTCCTGTTCATGCATTTTTCCTTCCAATTCTTTACTCCAAGCGTAACTAGCTCCTCTTCTACATTCTCCAGCCATCTCGTTTTGGGTCTTCTTCTTTTCCTGCTCTCTGTTGGCTTCCATTCTGTTACTGCTCTTATTGCTCTTTTTTTGTCTGCCCTCATTACATGACCTAGCCATTTTATCCTCTGCGATTTAATATATGTAACAATATCTTCACCTTTCATTTGGTTCACTAACTCAAAATTCATTCTCGGTCTGTACTCATTTTGTTCATTCTTTATTGGCCCCAGTACTCTTCATAATATCTTCTTTTCAAATATTCGTAGGTCTTCTTCTTCTTTCTTCGTTAGCGTCCATGTTTCTGTTGCGTAAGTTACTACAGGTATAATTACTGCTTAAATGTTTAGTGTTTAACAGTTTTTTATTTGCGTAATATGTTTTATAACCTATTTGTATTTTATGTTTCGTTTTTTCACTATCACTGTTATTTTTATTATAAATTGTTGTACCTTAATATTTAAATGTTTGGACCTCTTCAAATTTATAATTTTTAATCACTAATGGTTCCCTATTTACCTTAGCACTGTTACTATACTTTAAGTATTTTGTTTTCTGTTCACTGATTTTTAACCCTATTTTTGATGTTTCTTCTTCTAATCTTACTAAAGCACTTTCTAGACCTTCTTTTGTTCTACTTATGATCACCACATCATCTGCATAGGCAACAATTTGTACATTTTTATTATTTATCGTACCGTTTACATCTGTTTTTCTGACTGTGCTTTCTAGGACTAAGTTGAATAATGTTGCTGATAACATATCTCCTTGTCTGACCCCTTCTTCTACCTTGAAACTGTCAGTTGTTTCATTTCTAAGTTTTACTGCTGCCATTGTATCTTTTAAAGTCATTTCAACTAAGTTTACTATTTTTTTCGGGACCCCTCTGCATAACATTTCTTTTCTTATACTTGCCCTTATCACCTTGTCAAAAGCTTGCTTAAAGTCAATAAACAAAATATGAAGTGTTATATTGTATTCATTAGCTTTTTCTAGTATTTGTTGCAGTATGTGGATGGCATCTGTCGTTGATCTTCCAGGTCGAAATCCTTGTTGATAATCTCCAATTATTTAGTCAGAGTATACTTGTAATATGTTTTTAATTATTTTCAACAGAACTTTATACGTTACATTCAATAGCGTTATTCCTCTGTAATTTGCACATTCTTCGATATTTCCTTTCTTATAGGTTGTAAAAATTATCCCTTTTCTCCACTCCTCTGGCATGCTTTCTTCCTTCCATATCGTGCATATTAGTTCGTGAATTTTTTTATGTAGTGTATCACCTCCATATTTAAGGTGTTCTATTATAATATCGTCACATCCTGGTGCTTTGTTATTTTTCATCTTCATTATCACTTCTGTTGTTTCTTCTAGATCTGGTTCAAGAATTGTTGAATGATTTATGTTTATAACTTCTGGCTCTACTATATTTATTTGATTTTCATTTGTAAACAGCTGTTTGTAGTAGTTTTTCCATATATTTTGAATTTCTTTAGCTTCATATCTTGTTTTTCCTTCTGGGTCTTTGAAACCTCTTATTCTTATGTTAAAGTTTTTCTTTTCTTGTTTTATTTTCTGGTAAAATTGTCTCGTATTTTTATTGTTATAGTCTGTTTGCATGTTTTGTAATTTATTTTCATACCATTTTCTTTTCTTCTGCTGTGTTCGCCTCCTTATATGCTTTTTTATCCTCTTCCTCTCTTGAATGTAACCATTTTCTCCATGTTTTATTCTTTATTTCAATGACTTCTTTACATATTTCATCATACCATTCTTTATTTTCTCTTCCCACACATCTTTCTGCGGTTGTTAGTATGTTCCATTTTATTTTAGACCATTGGCCTTCGATTCCAACTGAGGATTCGCCAATGTTGTGCTGGTGTTATCCCTTCTTCTAATTTTTTTGCACTTTTGGGTCTTTTATTTTCTGTGTGTTCCATTTGCTCACCTTGCTGTTTTGGGCTTTATCTCTTTCTGAACTTTTTGTCTCTTTAATGCTTGCTATTAGTAAAAAGTGGTCTGTATCCGTTAGCTCCCCTATATGATCTTACATCTTGCACGTTTTTGAGTCTATCTTTTCTTATTAGTATGTGATCAATTTGCTTTTTGCTTTTTGCTCAATGTGAGCTTTTTTAGATTGTCTAGAGAGAATTTTTGTTCGTTAATAATCACGTTGTTATATTTTAATATGGCGTGGTATCCTTTTCTGTATTGTTTCATAAACACGATTAATTCTTTTCTTTGTTTGATTATTTCCTTTGAGAAATCTTCCTCAAAATACATTAAATATTTCAATCTTTTTGTTCCAGCTTCTCAATTCAATCATTATTGGCCTGGTTCTTCCTTTGTACTCCTTTCCTAATCTTCTGAACTGAGTTAACTCTTCCTCAGTGTTTAGGATACATCCATCTCTCTCATTGCTCTTATTTTTTCTTTTATTTGTATGTCGCTCTCCTCTTTTTGCTCCTCTACTCCATGTATAACTATTTTATTTTTTCTGATTTCACGATCTAATTTTTCGATCCTTTTTTCTTGCGTTATTAATCCTTGTTTCAGTAATTTATTCTCATTTAATAATTTTGCATTCACGTCTTTTAGTTTATTAATTTCTTCCTGGAATTTATCTATCTTTTTTTCCAATCTATCATTTCTATTTTCCATTAAATCTAGTTTTCTATTTATGTCTTGTAGTAGTTTCAGCATATCTTTTGATTCCGCACTTTCATCAGCCCTTATAGGTGTGTATATTCTTGAAATCAATGTGAGGGTAAACGTTAAATGTGTTCATGATTTTTAAACGCGAGAATAAGTAAAGTTTTAAATATTTTAATTATTTTAAATACAGCCCTGTAATATGTTTATGCTTTTAAAATGTGTTCATTGCTTATCTGTCTTTGCACTTTATAGCACTTGTCCTTGATGCACTCTCTTATCAGTTAACCTGTTCTTTTAAAGCCTTTTACCTGCCTACTTCTAAGACTATTTTTTTTCTGTTTGTTTTTATCACACTCTATTTTACTTCATTTGCCAACTACCTTTGACACTTTAATTAATTGGCCACTATTTCACTTGAATTTTCACTTATCTTTGGGAGACACTTTTCACTTCACTTCACCTTTTTGCCAGCCAGGACCGGACGCTCTATTTACTACCTAGTAACGAAACAGGCTTACTACCAGAAGCTTGGTTACGCGGACCGGTGGAGGGCGTTATGGAATTTGAGGACCGAGTTGCTTACCAGGGGCATTAACAAATTGGCAGTTCCCTAACTCGGCTGTGGGCGGGATCAGCTGGATGGGAGGATCGTTAGAAACATGCTGGAAGTTATCTTTAAAGATACGGACGTGAAAATCTTGGTCTGTAGTTTTGACTCACAGCAAATAAAATCTGTTCTGGGACAGAACAGACTTGAAGAGGGGGGCGGTGTAACGAATGGGAAAATCTATACGCTGTGACGAACATGAAGAAGATTCCAGGCGCATCTACAATGTTCGAGATATATGAAATATCTGCGGGTGGCTAGACGAGGCACAATAACACATCGTTCAATAAGTCCCGGGACTAACTAAGAAAAAAACATTTTTTTCGAAAAAACTTACTTTTATTCATCAACATAATTTCCTTCAAGGGCTATACAGTCATTCCACCGCTTTTCTAACTTTTCAATACCGTGCTTGTAAAACGATTTGTCCTTGTCCTCAAAATGAGCCTCAGTTGCAGCGATGACTTCCTCATTCGAGCCAAATCTTTTTCCCTTGCAGCATTTTTTTTAGATCAGCAAACAGCCAGTAGTCGCTCGGAGCCAGATCTGGAGAGTATGGTGGGTGGGGAAGCAGATTGAAGCCCAACTCGTTCAATTTGGCCATTGTTTTGACTGAATTGTGGCACGGTGCATTGTCTTGATGAAAAATGATTTTTTTCTTCTTCATGTGCGGTCGTTTTTTGCGATTTCGTCCTTCAAACGCACCAGTAACTCAATGTAGTAGTCGCTATTGATGGATTTTCCCTGTTGAAGGTAGTCGATGTAAATTACACCTTGCGCATCCCAAAAAACTGACTGTTGCGTTTTTGGACGCTTCGGACGGCTTTCACCGGTTGCACGCAACTCAGTTCGACTCCCGCTTCGACTCTGGAGTGAAATGGTGGATCCATGTTTCGTCCATTGTCACATACCTATACAAGAATTCCTTTTTATTGCGAGTAAGCAGTAACAAACAGCTCGTTGAATCGTCGACTCGTTGTTGCTTTTGTTCCATTGTGAGGAAACGCGGCACCCATTTGGAACAGACTTTTTTCATGCCCAACTTTTCTTGTAAAATCGTCCACGCACTTCCAGTTGATATGTTCACCATCTCAGCAATCTCACGAACTTTCACTTTGCGGTTATCCATCACGATTTTTAAAACTTGTTTCACATTTTCTGGGGTAACTGCTTCATTTGGCCTACCCGAGCGTTCCGCATCATTTGTATGCGTGCGACCGCGCTTAAAATCAGCATACCACCGGCAAATGGTTGTTTTCGACGGGGCAGAGTGCGGATAACGTTTTTCAATCCATTGCTGAGCTTGCACGGTATTCTTTCCCATTAAAAAGCAATGTTTTATCAACACACGAAATTCGTTTTTGTCCATTTTTTCTACAAATGCAAAAGTAGCGTCAGTTTCACCACGGTAACTTTGCTGTTCATGATCCGATTGACGTGAAGATCAGACACGTGTCATTTGAAGGTTAGATCTTTCGGAAAACGAAGTCGAGTTGATATTACTAACGCCATCTGTGGGTTAGTCCCGGGACTTATTGAACGATGTGTTACACGAGTATGTTCCAGCGTTTTCTAGAACGTTTATATGGGAGATATAAATTGTCATCGTGGATAGAAGGGAATTAATTATTCTTGACCCGGTGAATTGAATATGTGCTTTGTGTAATTAGTAGTCAAATAGTGAATAAATAAATGTTGTAATAATAAATAAATAGTCCTTATATAATCTACTTTAAGTTTGTAAATATCTAGCATTTAAGTTCGTTAACAGTTTATAATTATAGTGTTAAATAATTAGTTAAGATTAAATTACAGTAGAAACTCTTTAATCCGTACCTAAAAATGTAAGGCTAATTCGTATTAACGAGGAATTCGGATTGCTGGATGTACGAAAATAAACATTGCTTTTTGCCATGGTACTTTATTATAAAGAACTTATGTAATTTACTAATTTTATTACAAAACTTTTTATTTCTAGTTAAAAAAATGTAAAAAGTAATTTCTTTGTTTTAAGTTTTCTCTTTCTCCTTTTATAGCGATGTGCTCTCATTTCATGATCTTAGTTTTGTTTTTCTTTATATCGCTGACTGTCGATTCACCAACACCATATTTTAAAGCAATCATTAAACACTAAACCAACATTTAATTGTTGAATAATTTCTTTGATAGTTTTAATAATTTGTGTTTACGTTTTGCTATTTTTTTAAATGAATTTTGAACGCCACGAATACAAATTGTGTATTAACAAAATTGAATGAAAAAGGTTTTAAGGTAGACAAAACATCTAGAGCACCTTTTTGATATTATTATTTATTTATTTATTTTATTTATCCACGGGCTAATGCCCAATTAAGATATATAAAGTATAAATTTAAAGCAGAATATAATTTTGGTGTTTAGCAGCTGTTGTACCAGTGAAATCAGCCGTGCATCTTTTAATAAATCCGAGCATTTGAAAAGCCTTGTTTACAACAATAGACAAATGAGGTGTAAAACTTAATGATGAGTCAAGTGTTGATTGATTGATTAATTTGTCTTGGGGAGGGTTATTTACGCCCTTTTAGCACTGCGGCCTCTTGGGCCTATTGTGTATCCCCTTCAGTTGCTAGTCCCTGTTAAGTATATCCGTCCCCTCTACCAGGTCTAGGAGTTTGTTGATTAGGTTGGCTGGCGGTTGTATCTCATTAGGATTGGTGCCTTCAAAGATTAGGAATCTTCTGCGAGCTAGGGCTTCGCATTCGAATATTATGTGGGAGGTAGTTTCCTCTTCCCCGTCACATAATCTGCATTTGGGATCTTTATTATATAGCCCTATGTTGTGAAGATGTTTTCTGAAGTGCCAGTGTCCCGTTAAGAGTCCTGTCACTGTTCTGATTTGAGTCTTGCTAAGTTGCAAGACTGCTTTTGTCAGCTTGTGGGGATGGTTACCCATCATAGTTTTGCTATGTCTTTGTCTTGGTGAGAGTCTCCAGTGGTTTGTACGTTTCTTAAATATCCATTTTTCCACTGCTCCTCTCACAGTTTTCTTTGTTATACCAACCACGGGTTCAGGTCCTATGAATGGTGTTTCAGATCCCTGCTTTGCGAGTTTATCTGCGGTTTCATTTCCTTCTATGCCTCTATGGCCCGGTACCCAAACAAGTTTTACCTTGTTGGAGTTTGCCAGTGTTAGGAGGCTGCAAGGGCAATTCCAGAAAAGCTTAGATGATAAGAATGGTTTTGTTTTTGTAACCCCTTCTTATGTTCTCTTCTATTGCTACTAAAATTGCATATGTTTCTGCTTGGAATATCGTGGTAGTTTGACCCAGAGATACAGAGGTACTGTATCTTGGTTTGCTACCATATATTCCAGCTCCGGTTCCGTTAATTGTGCGTGAGCCGTCCGTGTACCATACTAGGCTGTTCTGCAGTTCTGGTGGTTCTCCTTGCTGCCATTCTTCACGGTTTATCCGTACTTCGAAGGGTTTATGAAAGGAGTATTTTGTTAACATGTGGTCCGTTTCCATGTCTAACATTGGGTCGGACACTATGGCTATTATTTTGGAGTGTCCTCAGATATGTTGGATGCTTTTCCAATTGCCCATACAGCTTAAGCAATGCGCTCCCATACGTGCCTCGCCTTTGATTATAAGATCTAAGGGAGAGAGTTGCAAGAGAGCTTCTAGTGCTGCTGTTGGAGTGCTCCTGAATGATCCAGTTATGCAGAGACAAGCCAGTCTTTGGACACTGAGTAGCTGGTTTATTGTTTGTCTTTGATTTACTTTTGGCCACCATACTAGTGAACCATAAGTTATTATTGGTCTTATCACTGTTGTGTATAGCCAATAGATCATTTTTGGTTTAACTCCCCATTTGTTTCCAAAGGCTCTTTTTACAATCATTAAGGATGTTTTAGCCTTATTGGTAGTTCTCTGCAGATATTGGTTCCAGGTCAACTTGGTATCTAGGATTACACCTAGGTATTTGACCTCCCCCTTAATTTATAGAGTTTCTCCAAAGAATTTTGGAGGATTTATGCCTCCGTGATTTCTCTTCCTGGTGAATGGTTATAAGGTTGGTTTTTACAGGATTTACTGTAAGGTTTTCCTTGTTGCACCATGCCTCTACCTTATTCAGAACCTTTTGCATTATTTTTGAGGTTATATTGCCGTACTTTCCTTCTATGAGAACAACTATATCATCTGCATAACCCAGGGTAAATAAGCCTTCGTTATTCAGATTGCTGAGGAGTTCGTTTATAACCAGATCCCAAAGTAGGGGGGATAATACCCCTCCTTGTGGACATCCCTTGGTTACCGACCCTTCCATCTTTTCACCACCTATGGTGACTTGTACTCGTCGGCTTTGCAGCATGTTTGTCATCCACCAGCATGTGGTGTCATCAATGCCATGCCTTTTAGCCACTCGAATCATAGATTCAAAGGAGGTGTTATCAAAAGCCCCTGTATGTCTAGAAAAACACCCTAAGGCAATTTCCTTGTTTTCTAGGCTGTGCTCTATCCTGTTGACCAGGGTATGGAGAGCACTTTCACATGATTTGCCTGGCAGATAGGTATGTTGGTTTTGATGCAGAGGTTTCTCTATGAGTGCCCCTTCCCTTATATGCCTTTCTACCAGTTTTTCCAAAGTTTTTAAAATGAAAGATGATAGACTTATTGGTCTAAATGCCTTAGGCTGGGCGTAAGAATTACGACCCGGTTTTGGAATGAAGACCACTTTGACAGGCTGCCAGACTTGAGGAATATGGCCTAAGGCCAGACTAGCTCGAAATAGGCTGCACAGAACTGGGATCAGGACTTGCTTTCCCTCCTGTAGCATCACAGGGAGGATGTCATCAGGTCCTGGAGATTTGTAGGGTTTAAAAGTGTTGATAGCCCAGTTTATTTTGCCGTGGTTTATCACGTGATTAGCCAACTTCCAATCGCCTCGTGCTGCTCTGTAAAAAGAGTAATTAGAGGTATGAGTTGGGTTTAACTGTGTTTTAATTATTGATCCTGGAAAGTTAAGATTTTTAACTGGAAAGTGGCTTTGGAGCAGCAGCTCCGCAGTCTCCTTGCCAGTAACAGTAAAGTTTCCTGTAGGATTTTAATAGAGTTGCAAGTCTTTCCCCTATCTTATTCTTTAGACAGATCCATATGTTCTTGATGGTGTTAGCATCCAGTAATTGAGAAGGCCAATGCAATACTTCAATGCCATTCTCCACTTTCCATCATTTTAGAGACGACTCCGATGTTTTAGATCATTGTCCTCTTGGAGTATCCACGGATCATTCCTGCATCTAAACATCTCTACAGAAGATAACAAAGCTTACAGGCATATATCAGTCATCTTTTCTGCATTCAAGTTGCCGACAAGCACGTGTAACTTTCCAAAGCCATGTTTGGAGAAGTATCACCAAAGATAGATCTTTACCGGATGTTTAACAGTTCACAGAAAAAATCACTTTGTTGCAGTAGACCAGGTTCGAACCAACGTATTACGAGCCCAAACAGATGATTAGTCACTGACGACAATGTTACCTCCACAGGTTGTTTTCTTGTGCCCAAGCTAAAGGTTTTTTGACATGGGTTTTTGATAATAAAAGTTTTTTAATGACACTTCTGTATTTCATTGCACGAGTACACAGTCATAATCGGATAAATTCAATAGACGAATCTACCTCCTTGTCACGCAATCATCTTTGTCCTTCATGCTAAGATAGGCCCGTGATAAACAGCTGTACAACCACCAAATCTTGTTTTTCTGCGTGTGCCACATTCTGGTAAGTCGTGAACAGTTTTAATCTCTAGATACTATTTCACCCACGTTCCTAAAGTTAGCGAAGCCCGTACATCAGCATAACAGGAAAGCATATGGGGAATTATAGGCTAATTAAATGCCCTATTTTCAAATTTAAGGATCAGCTAATTTTTCCTTAATCCACGGGTTTCGCTAGCTTTAGAAAAAGTTAGCGGGACCCGTGCCAAATCTCAAACGTAGAATGCCCAATTAAAAAAGGTAACCTATGAAAAATTAAAGGCGGATTAAAAATTAAATTATGGAAAAATCTGTGAAATGTGCGAAGACTGTTTTTACAAAGTTCCAGCAGTTATTAAGGAAGTTTCAGAGCTTAAAGAATGTATTACTAACATCAGCAATCAGTAAAGAATATACAAATTGAACGAAATTCCGAAGATCGACGAGCAGTACAAAACATTTTGCAGGATTATAACATGAACAAAACAAACTTAAAGCTGTTTAGGCTAGGAAAATTTAATGCTAATAAAACTCGCCCAATTAAAGTTATACGTCAAATATACATATAGAAGGTGTCACACTTTATATAAAAGACAATTTAAAGTATTCAAGTGCTAAAACATTTGTTGTTGAAGATAATTATTGGTGTACAGTGATAAAAGTCAATATAGGTACTACAGCTGTTAGTAGGATGTCTATCATTCTCCATCAAGCTCAGATGCTTTATTTTTGGATAATCTTGAAAATATCTTGGATAGACTTTTCACTAGAAATTCACAATCTATTTTAGTAGGTGATTTTAATCTGCATTTATTTAAAGGAACTTTTTATTCACGTAAGATTAAAGCAATGTTTCTTCAGTGTTCTTCAACAATGTTTCGAACTACACGTGTTACAAATGACTGTGAAACTTTAATCGACTATGTATTAGTTAATCATAATTGTGATAAATGTTATGTTCATTCTATTCCTAAATTAAGTGACCATTCTATAATATCCATAAATATTAGAAATTGTGATAAAATTGTAAGCATGTCAACTAGAATGTATAGAAATCTCAGTGAACATAACTTAGATAAAATTAAAAAAGATTTGATTTCATGTGATTGGAATTTAAATTCAACTGATGCTAACTCTATATATCAAAAATTTGTATCAAACTGTCAAGTAGTTATTAACAATGTAGCACCAATACAAACTAGTCACCTTAAATGCATTATACCATGGTTTGACAATGAAATTTGTAGCAAAATAAAAGATCGTGATAAAATGTATAAACTCTTTAAGATCTCTACTGGAGATGAAAGAAATGTTAAATGGGAAGCTTTTAAAAAACTTAGAAACAAGGTTGTGAACTTGTTAAAACGGAAAAAGTGCACTACTACTTTAAAAAAATAGATAAATACAGCAAGAATTCTCGGCTTATGTGGAAGACTCTTAAGACTCTAATTAATGTTAAATGTTAAAATTTTCCAAACTATATAGAATTTACTTTTCAAAATCAAACTTAGATTGAGTATGATGTGACTCAAATTGTAAATAATTTTAATAATTACTTTACAATGAGTGTTCTTGAAATAATGGATAATGTTGAATATGATGAATCATGGAATTTTTGCAATTATAATTTATATCCCAGTATTTCAAATTTTCAAATTTTATCGATGAGTGAATTGCATGCTATTATACGTTCTTTAGATAATAAGAGTAGTACTTCTGAAATTCTCAATTTCAAAATGTTAAAGCAAGTTTTTGAAACTTGTGGTCATATTATTTTAAATTTTATAAATCCTTCTCTTCAGACTGCTAAAGTTCCTAACGCTTTGAAGGTCAGTACTATAATCCCAATTCCAAAAGTTAATAATACAATTAAAGCCAGTGAATTTCGGCCTATTCATACTTTACCATCTATAGAGAAAGTTCTAGAACTAGCTGTTATAGTCAGATTTTAGATAATGTTGAAAAAATGAGATGTTGATAAATAACCAATCAGGCTTTCATAAAAAGTATTCATGTGAAGCAGCGTTGCAACTGTCTTTGTACAAATTCAAAACAGAATTAGATAATAATAAGTATGTGGTAGCTGTCTTCCTTGATCTGAAAAGAGCTTTTGAAATCATTGACCGCAATATACTTTTAACTAAGCTTAGGGGCTATGGCCTTACTGAAGGTGTGTTGAACTGGTTGTCTGATTATTTATCAGAGAGAAAACAAAAAGTTAGAATTGGTAATGTTACCTCAGCTGAATCCAACATTGATATTGGTGTACCTCAAGGTAGTGTTTTAGGATCTCTTCTTTTCATATCATATCTAAATGATTTAAATCTGTTTGTAAATTGTAGCTTTATTTTTGTTTTATTTGTTGCTATTGTTATTGTTATTTGTTTTTCGATGTGCGTAAAATCAAAAATAGCATAAGGATTTCTTGTTCCTATTGACAAGTACTATAACCTGTCCAGAATAAAATTTAGTTTTGTAATTGATTACACGTCATTGCCAAATGTAGCAGAATCGAGGGTGCAATTCTCAGGAACTAACGTTCCTGCATTTTCCCGGCCATTAAAATTTACCAAATATTCAACCGAAGCACAATAGAAATTTGAGTTTTGATTAATTTTATTAAATACAAAATTATCACACAAAATTAAAACATTGGTGTCTGAAAAAAACATTTTCCTACTACGCATTTTGCTTTAATAAAATAATATAAAATATAACTAAACACAATTAATAAAAAGTACGATCTCAAAAACTCTTAGCCCCGTTTCACATGGACGCTGACCGTCAGCGCGATAGAAGGACTGCAATTTTAAATTGAACTCTTCACATACACGCTGACGGTCAGCGCGGGCATACACTTTGCCCGTGAACCTCGCGTACGGTCAGCGCGCTGACGGATCGTTGGAGAAATGCACCTTTTACTTTAAAAAGCAATATTGTCAGTTTGCAGATATACACCATCCGGTGTATAGAAAGGAATAATGACACCCGTTTTAACTCAACGGCGTCTTTATTAGGGGTTACACTCGCAACAACAGTCATAAAGTATTTACAAACATTTGAAATATTTCTTTAAAATTCATGTAAAATTTTTTTATAATTAGTGACAACAGGAAACAATGGTGGGATTTGGGTTTTATGGAATTATGATTTAGTACCTCCTTTTTTCAAACAGACAAATATCAGAAAAGAAGGAAAAGGGTAATCAAATTTGCAAACTGCTTTATGTAAGCAGCAAATATGACAACAGTGGTTGTTACACCAGCTTTGATATCCATTTTCCTCCTGATCATGTGAAAACAAAACACCAGGTGTACCGTCAGCGTGCTGATGATCAGCGCGCTGACGGTCAGCATTCATGTGAAACGAGACTCACTAAAAAAACTACAACATAATATAATAGCATTAAAAACCTTTCAGTATTTAAAATTTGATTTAGAAAGATTGTGGTGGATAAAAAGTAGCTTTTCGGCATATTCCGGGAGCAATCTATTAATAATATTAATTAATTCCTTAATAAGGATACCTGTCTTTAAAACAAATGCACACAACTTTGAATTTCTTTTGGTTAAACGCTAAATAATGAGTTTCTCAGTTAAAATGCATTTAAATAAGTCAGATGCAGCAGAAAAAATTAAAAAACTCCGTTTCGTCCTGCCAAATACCGAATCTTTCAAGTTGCTTTGTCCAAAACCGAATCTGTTAAAAATTGCCCGAATACCAAAGCAAAACCGAAACTTCGGTGCATCTCTAGTTTTTGTTAATATTTTGTAAATACTAAATAGCTAATATTTGATTTTTCATATATAAAACATCATATATTTGTCCCATAGTGCATTTGTAAGTGAACTGAAATGATAGATTTTTCTTAAGATTCTTTGTTTAAATAAAATAAACTATCAAATTTTATTTTATTCCTTCACTTTAAAAAAAATTAATTGGGTACCTCATTAATTTCAATCATTCTTGTATGGAGCAGCTTTTGTCATTTATTGAAAAAATGAAGTTATTGTATTTTTGGGAAACATTACTGTAGCGCTTTCTTATTTACTATTTTTATTTCTCCTAGTAATACCTTCATTAAAATTAAAATAAAAGTTGAACAAGTTAATATCAAATATGAACAGCAGGAAAAATAGCTTTTCTTTAAAATAATTTTAAAACTTCTGAAAATAGCTTTTCTAATTAACTCCATGAAAATTTCTGGTTAGACCTGTTCTACTTTGTTTTAAAGTTGACGTAGGTTTTCTAAAGGTTCTCATTACCCTTCACAAACCTTTTCTTGAGAGAGTATTCTATTCAAAGTAATCTGAAGGATTGCAAACTGGGGAATTTGGTGCCAGTCAGTTGTTCTGATGGCAACTCCGTGGTATAGTATCTTGAATAAAAAACATATCATTATGCGAATAAAGGAGGCGACATTCAGAAATGCGTATATTTATGTTGTTATTTATAATTTTTTAAGGACAAACAGAAAGTATTACTTTCTATTACTTAAGTATTACTAGTATTACTCTCTGTTTGTGATCACATAAAATCATATTATGATCATATAGAAGTATTATTTACATAAAGTTTAATAATTTTATTCCACTATTGCCAACTTCTCAGGTGTACCAACACAATTTAATATCACTCATTTTGATTTATATCTGGTACATAAAGGTAATAACTTTATTAATTATTAAATGCTTACTGATGATTAAACTTTTTGTTTCAGTAGTCCTTATTTTATTTAAATTTGTTTAATACCTATGGTTGTTTTTATTACTACTATTTTTATGGTCATCTTTTCATTTAATTATATCATTCCAGCCTGGTGAATTTGTAGTGATAAAGTCCGAATTAAATCAAGAATGGCCTGCGATATGGCGAGTGGATGGTAAAACGTTACTTCAAAAGTATGAACCATTTGAACAGAATGGTCAAACATTATATAGAAATATATCAACTGTAAGTGTAATGATATGTATGGAATCTTATGAGAAAAGTGTCACTAGTTAAAAACTTTTATAGGCACTAGGTATAAACTTCAAGAGCTTATTTAAAAATAGCCATGTGTTCGACTCTTAAGAATTAAAGATTTATAAGAAATGTTGATAGTAGGAAAAAATGATGTAATTATAATAATAGAAAATTGGTATTATGCCATCTATCCGAAAAAGTATAGAAAAAAAGTTTAGTTTTTTTAAAAATGTACATATACAACTGGATGACCACAAAATTGACAACAATACTTGTAATAGGTTACAACTTTTATAGAAATGTTTGACCATGATCTTCTAGGTTATTGTAAAAATAGTAGTTTGGAATGTTATTTTTATTTTTAGTTTAGTTTAGTATTGCAGTGTATGTCGTAGTTTTTCCATGTCAGTTTTTATTGTCACAACTTTAATTATTCTAACCTATTTAAATGTAGGTCTGTCAACTTCACAGAGTAACTCTTAAATGTAACTAGACACTTTACATTGTCAGAAAAAACCTAAATCACAGCCTTCCGTAAATCCTATAAAAAGGAAATGCAGTATAGCTCAACCTTTTCTGTTAATGTCAATTTGTGGTTATATTCCAGTAATTAGGCAATCTAAACTAATATGTCTGCGGTGAGCAAACACACGATTACATTCCCGTCGGTGCCATAAAATCACCATTTGACACCAAAATGGTCGCTGTGGACAAACACGTTGACGCCACAATAACAACATTTGACAGGTCGTAGGATTGCCTAATGTCGAAGTCAGATTTTAGGTTATATTTGGTGTTGGAATAAGTAAATATCTCAATAGTATTGATTCTTTGCAAACTTTAACATTTAAATGTAATTTGGTTTTCATGTCCAATCAAGAGCTGTTGATTTTTATTATTTCTAAGATAAAATTAATATCAAAGAACATTTTAATTGATATTGAAAAATTATACGGCAACTATACCTCCTACCCTTAAGACATGGACTTAAAGACATCGTCAGGTCTATAAAACATTATGAAACTATGTTACTAAAAATTCAACCTAACAGACACAATTCATGGACAACCCTCATCCAAAGGCATCCTGAATGACATAACTATTTATATTAAATTTAAATCTTTAATATTTTAAACATTTTAATTTTTTTTGTTAAATAAAAACATATCTTTAGAGGATACAAATTCATTTAACGGGGAAAACCACCAATTTAAAGAATTTTCTTTAAATAATTAAGATATGTCAAACGTCTTTATTAAATTACTCACTACCACAAATTAATTAGTTTTGATAGCATACCCAACTTTAAACTGTATGTAATCGCTTAATTACTGGTAATAATCACATTTCCTACATCCAAAATTTTCTGCTTAGAAAGAGGTTTCCAACACTACCTTGAAGTTTGGTACCTAGTGTTCTAAATCAACCTGTATATAATGTATGAATACCATCTTATCACAATTGATTTTTTTTGAGTTCTGACTTTTCTCATTTAGATGAAATGTATTATTATAGTAAATATCAGTTTCTAATAATAATATTTTACAGTATACTTCGTGGACACCCGAAAGTAAAAAGCAATACATCTCCATACCAGTTAGATATAAATCACAAGGCCATTTAGAAACAATAGTAGAATTTTTACGTAATGAATTAATTATAATTGACAATGAATTCTTGGAAAAGGCGATGAAAGAAAGTGAAGTGTATCAAGATAACTTTGAAGTGTACATCCAAACGCTTATCTCGCAAGCACTGGATAGTAATTTCCTTACAGAGATTTTCCAAGAGCAAGGTAATGCATTAAATAATATAGAAAAGCTAGGAAATTTATTGCTTGTACCACTTTTACCAATGCACTATGGGTGAAAATAGCGACAACAATGCACTTTTTTATTTTTTGGTCAAGACTCACCATATTGACAGAATATTAAACAAATAATGTTAAATATGGTGAATAATAATACAATTTACAGCTGAAAGCATGATAATAAGGGAATTTATTAGTTGATATACACTATTTAATGAAATTACCTTAGTGATAATGTATTAAGACCCCCTATATTATGGAGCAAATTTTAAAAAAAATCTGTTGTATACGAATTTTAGACCTCTAAAAATTTAAGCAATATAAGATATTGAACATTTTTCAGTTTTATTTCATTAGAAAATTCTGTTAGCTATGTTTATAGGAAAAATTATATTCTTTATCTCTTAGCATAAACAATGCCTTTGTGAAAGCTCATTTACCTGAATTCCAAGAAAACTTCTAAAATTGTAGGCAGTCACTGCAATAGGTAATATAATTTTCACACTTACTAGAAAGATTAAGGTGCTACTATATTTAACAATTAGGTAGGTACTTAATAGGTTATAATTCTTCAGTCGATACTATTAAAGGCTTAAATGAATTTCTTAGAAATGTTTTTGCCATCCTTGGTTTTTCACTAATATCAACCCTTTCAGTTGTTAAGCTTAATTTTTAAAACCCTTTTTAAAAATTATTATGAAGGATAATGACATTTTCGATGTTGAAAACGGTGACAGCAGCGATTCTGAGTAACACGTAAGCACCCAAAATTATATATATTATATCAGAATTATCGTAATTGCTGTATTGTTGCAGCCAACAAATTTTGCTTATCGCGGGTTTCACAATGTCGGTTTAGACTTACGTGCATCAATATCTGCTAAAATTCAGACAACCAGGCGAGATGTTACATTATTAAACAACAGAATGCTATTATAGATGTTATTTGACCGGTTTCACAAAGCTCAATTAAATTCTGATTAACTTAATTGTCATTGAATTTGAAATTCAGAAAATTTAATTGGCAGAGATTTAAGAGACCAGACATTTTATCCAATTTTATTTCTACGTTTCAAATTTAATTTAAGTTAATCAGAATTTAATCAATGATAATTAATCAGAATTTAATCAAGCTTTGTGAAACCAGCCATAAGTATTGTAATACAACTTTTTATAAATATTGGTAACCATTACTCAGTTACGCTCATTGTTTTCACTTTTTTTTTAATATATC
Organism: Agrypnus murinus; assembly: GCA_929113105.1. Lineage (NCBI taxonomy): Eukaryota > Metazoa > Arthropoda > Insecta > Coleoptera > Elateridae > Agrypnus > Agrypnus murinus. The sequence goes on along the minus strand of OV816029.1, from coordinate 299,629 downwards.
TTATTATACTCAATTATAAAAGCCAACTCAAATATAAGACCCTCCCTTAGAGCAAAAACATATCAAAAAAGAGGGTGTTATTTTCGAGTAAATAGGGTAATTATACAAATAAAAGTATAAGCCTCTTTCGTAAATCATTCAAATTTACAAATAAACGATTTGTTATAATTTTATTATTAAAACTTGAAAATTTTGTAGAACTATCCATTCCCCAAGATCAAATTAGTTTTAAATTTAGAATTTGTACATTTGAACATATTTGATCAAGTACTTTTGTGAAATATAATATAAATACAAAGATTAGTTAAAGTTTCACAAGTTTTATTAATATCTTAACCTGACAATATTGTTTCGACACTTTATGTCATTATCAAAGGTAGATAAGATTGATAAACAAACACGTTGCTAAGGATAAATATATACAGAAAATAGGTAACTAGATACAATACATACAAAAACTAAATATCTAACACTTCTAATAAAGGAGAATTACTAAGCTCAGTTTGTTCATTTATTAAAGGTACTGTGCGTTTATGTCTGTATATTAAGTTAGTTAAATCCAAAAAATTAAGTTATTATTAAAAAATTAATTATTAGAAGTGTTAGATATTTAGTTTTTAATAATAATAATAATAATAATAAATGCCTTTATTTATACTCCCAAAATGACAAAACTAAACATATATATTCTTAAATAAAATAATACATGAGGCGAAGTTCAGAGCCTGTTTGAGGCAGGCTCTGCTCTGCCACTTAACCTCAATAATGTAAGAAAGAAATAAAAAAAAATTGAAGTGGACCTAAAGCTAAGATCACACACGGCTACTTTTGCAGCGCAGTTTTAGAGTTGCGGCTGCAAAAGTTTCGCGTGGTGTTCACACATATCCTAAAAGTAGCGCGCAGCATGCAAGTTTTTATACTGCAGCTACCCTTTAAAACTGCAAGCCTAATAAAAGGCTGCAATAGTGTTCACACACAACACGCTTTTCCAGCGTGCAACCAACAGCTGCAGCATAGGTGCAGTATTCTATTATTATTATATTTTATGATTCCTTGGTGTTTCGTCTTGTGCTTATCGGTTTTTAACTAGTTTGAATTAATAAGAAACATTAATTTGTGTCCAATATGGGTGTAATTATAATAACAAGACAAAGCTAACTGCAACAGTTTATTAGCTGTACTCTTATTAAGGGGATTCATTAAAATACAGACTTAAATTTGTTACAAAATCAAGGCCATCTATGAAGTTAAAAACAAATACTGACATTTTTCTGAAAGAAAATGATCTGCTCTGTTGAACGAGGGTGTTTGTTTTTGAAATTTTATTTAATTCTTTAAATAAATAAAAGTAAATCTGATTAAAATGATTCCACTTTGCATTAAAATATTTCACTATACCTATTTATTATAAAAATGAAATTTCAAGATCCACATGCTAAAAGGATAACATCTTTACAACGTAATTACGTTTAGAAAAATGCATAACAAAGTAATTTTTGCATTATTGAGACAGGTGACGCCTTTAATAAAAAACAAAACACATTCCACATCAGAAGTAGATTGATACTGCAGGCGCAGCCGCTGCAAAAGTTTCAACCAAATATATATTTTTTGCAGCCATCGCAACTCTTAAAAACTCCATTCACACACGGCTACTTTTTGGACTGCGCACAGCAAACAAATACTGCATGCAACCGACTTGCATGCGCTACTTTTAAGGTTGCAGGGGAGTTCACACTAGGCTTCACTTGTGCTGCGCTGTTTTTTATGCTGCACTGCAGCAAAAGTAGCCGTGTGTGATCTTAGCTTAAGTACATATTCTAATTGTGAAATAAAAAAAATGATTTCAAACGTAATTAATTAAAAAAAAAGTAAAAGTAGGTAAAAAAATAGAGTAAGTCCTGCGCACGCACTGCGAATCACCCATTTTGTGATGACATAAGATCAGAAAATAATTTCATTTTTAACGTGGGAATTGTCATAATCTTGTAGTGGTTAGCCATTTGATTTAAGTAATTTGGTAATGTATATGAAAAGGATCTCTTAAACATGCTGGTTCTATGGGGTGGGACGGACAGCAGCCCTCTGAAGCGTAAATTCAAATGATGGATATCTGTACGATATGTAATTTTATTATATAGATATTGAGGACTCTTTTTGATCAGAATTTTATAGTAAAATATAACTGCATGAAAGCGGCGTCTGTTAGACATGTTTCACCAGTTTGCAGTTGTCAATTTGTCCGAGATCTGATACACTGTCCTGGGTATTCTATAGATCAGACGCAAGCAAGCATTCTGTAATCGCTGAATTCTACACGTATCATTTTTGTCTATACACGGTCCATAAACAACGTCGCAATAATTTAATTGTGATAATACCAGAGTGTTACATAGCATCTTTTTAATGTTGGAGTTTAAGAATTCCCGACTTTGATAAATAATACGAAGATTATAAAAACCTTTTTTAATCACATTGTTGATATGAGACTTAAATCGTAAATTTTTATCTACAATTAAACCTAAACTTTTAACTTCATCATGAATTCCCACTTTTACTATTTTTAGATTAATGTCATTTATCAACTTATCATATACATATGAACTGCAAATTAAAATTGCTTTAGATTTATCTGGATTTAATTTTAGTAAATGATTGGCTGAGATATCTGACATTAACTGTAGATCCTGATTTATCCTTTCACTAGCCTGTTTGGCATCTGACCACTGAAAAGAGTAATACAGCTGTGTATCATCAGCGTAAAAGTGAGTTGACATGTAGAAGTTGTGTACAAAAATTGGAAGTGTAAATAGCAAATAACAATGGACTTAATATCGAGCCTTGAGGAACTCCAGATTTTAAAGATAAAAATTCCGACGTATTATTTTTATATATTACCGCTTGTTGGCGATCTTTTAAATAACTTCTAAAAAATTCAATGGCTTCTGCAGAAAGACCAATAAAATGCAAAATAGACAATAATAAATTGTAGTTGACTGTGTCGAATGCTTTAGAGAAATCTAACATACAAGAACAGTTGCTAATTTTCCATCGTAAGCCGTAATAATATCATCTGTGATTTTAGTCAAAGCGGTGGTGCAACTGTGACCACGTTTAAACCCAGACTGTGTGTCAGGGAGAATATTATTCCCTTCTACGAAATTGCGTAACTGATTTTCGATAACTTTTTCTAGAACTTTTGATAAGATCGGTAAAATAGAGATTGGATGTAAGTCTTTAAAATTCTCGGGGTTGTTTATTTTATTCAAGGGAATGATGTACGCTTTCTTCCAGTTGGAAGGAAAAACTGAATTAAGTATACATGTGTTAATTATATGACACACAATTGGGAGAAGACGAGGTAAACACAGGTCCAACATGTACTTTGTAATATTTTGTATGTATTGTATCTAATTACCTATTTTCTGTATGTATTTATCCTTAGCAACGTGTTTGTTTATCAATCTTATCTACCTTTGATAATGACATAAAGTGTCGAAACAATATTGTCAGGTTAAGATATTAATAAAACTTGTGAAACTTTAACTAATCTTTGTATTTATATTATATTTCATGATTATGGAATCCACAAAGTAAGGATGGAGACAGTAAAAGTACTTTTTATGCAATAGTATCCTATTAATAGATAGTATGATAAGTAATAATAAATCTTTAATTTTTACTTCAGCGACGTTCTTCTCAAGTCTTCCTTCATTTGCTCTTCAATTTTCTTGCTCTTTTGTGATGAGTTCATACAGTGAATGCCAAAAAGAATGCACCATTTGGGAAACTTTTTCTTTGCGAGTTCTAAAAAATTTTTATTCTGAATAAAAGTGTTTGCCTCTTCTAGAACTTAGGAAAATGTTAAAAAACTTGATCCCAAGACTATGGTAGGTAGCCCTATATGGGGTAACTTCAAAAAACTGAAATCGCTCCAACTGCTAACTACCGTTAAATTGGAAAATGTTATTAAGAATTAATGTTATTAATTATAATAATATTTTATCCTCAAATTTGAATTATCAAGGTCCAACCTTGGAAAAATTTGTCTTTGATTTTTAGGTTTTTTGTAACTACTGTATTAGCGAACTGTTTGTAGCACTCTATTTTGGCATTTTCTAACGCAACCTTTTAAAATTAGCAACACTATATCTTCTGTGTTACAGAGTTCGTACTTAACGTTTAATGTTTACAGAATCTCATTTTGGTACGAATTCTATAAGTCTGTATTTTTTCATCTTATATAATTCTATAATGGCATAACAGAAAAAAAATTAGTTCTACTTAACTACCAACTGGGGTGTATGTGCACTCCGCGATGATAAAAGATTTTCTTAAAAATTACTTGCGCTTTAAAAATATTAACAACAGTATTTATTATAAAAACAAATTACAGTAGAACTTGTAAATCTGACCACCTGTTTAAACTGACCCTCTGGTCATATTGACCACTTCTCTTTTGCGACCATTGACCACATTTACCTCAAATATTTGTTTAAAAATGTTTGTGTAATGTGACCATTAGCCAAGGGATTACTTAGAACAGTTAGAACTAATCTTCTAAATGTTTAAGTAGGCATGTACATGTAAATTGCATTCAAAGAATTTCTAAGAATGCATCATAATGCCTTAATAGTGACCAGTTGGGTTCAGGTATTTCCAAGATTTAAGACTTTATTTTTGCTTCTCTGAGAAATTCATTACCTGCAAAGTTTCACATTAGTAACACTTGGATAGTTTTAAAATTGTTTTATAAAATCAGTCTTGTTTCATCTGTTTATTGAAACCATTGTGTTAATTAGTGCGATCAAGATAACGTCACAAAAAAAGTTTACAAAGAACTAAATTTGCAAGAAAAACAAAAGGTGTTAGAGTTTTTAGAAAGCCACAGTGAAAGCCGATTAACTTTAAATTGGTTTTTAAAAATGCGCAGTGTAAATGCAAGACTTTCTGGACCAATGTTACAAGAAGTAGCATTAAGAGCCCGGCCAGACGAGCGACTTTTAGTCGCTTTGTCGCTGCGACTAAAAAGTCGTTCAAAATAGAACAGCAGTATTTAAATCGAGCCGGCCACACGAGCGACTGTTTGGAAGCTGCAACAAAAAAGATGCAACATGTTCCATTCTAGTCGCTGATGCTGGCGATTAAATTGACGCTGACTGTCGCAGCTAAAGGAACACACGGTCTCATACGTATGCGGACAGACGGGCGACTATTTTGTTGCAACTACCAATGCCAATATTTAGATGGCAATGCAACTACCCTCAACAGTTCTCGTATTTTTGTCGTTATTTTGTATTTTTTTCGGACAAAATTCGGTAGAATGACAGAAATGAACACGGAAGCATTGATAATCGAAGTGTAAAAACGGCCAGGTGTATTAAGGTGTGTTTGTATTATTAGAATAATAATAAATGGTTGAAAAATACAGTAGAATCTCGTTATAATTCGAATTCGAAGGGAGTTAATAAAGTTAATTAATAAATATTCGAATTGAGAATTTTGTGAAAATGAATAAATGGATCACTAATGTCTAAGCTAAAAACTTAATTTTCTATAATCGGCATTATTTATCTTCTTTACATCGTTTATTTTAAATAAATATACATATATATCTGTTGTAGTTGTATTAATTTATCACAATTATGATGTAGTTGTAGTCCACGCGTTCCTTAGTATAATTTACTAAAGCTGTTTTTTATTTCAAAGGCCTTTAGGAGACGGAAGGTTAAAAAAATAATTCTTAACTCTTCTGTTGACTAATATTTTGATTTATTCTAACATTAACTGCTGATGATTCGGGACGTTTACCGACTCATTATCAAAGTTAAAAACACCACCAATTACGATTATGAAATTGGACAATAGCAAAAAAAATTTTTTCTATCATTTCTTAAGTCACTATATATTTTATGAAACTGTCCCTTTCGTAGCCCTTGACAAGAAGAAGCGAAATCATATAAGCTCCACAAAATTCATTTTTTAGACCAAATATTGGACAGGGAAGTCTCGTGTTACAAGCGATTTTTTAGTCGCAGCTACATATTTGTCGCTCGTGTGGTTGGGTACATGATTAATCGCAAGAAGCCGCGACTAGCGATTTTTCTGTCGCTCGTCTGGCCGGGCTCTAAAATTTGCTTAGCAGTCAAATTTGCCTAATTTAAAGCATCGTCGGGTTGGCTCAAATTATTTAAGAAACGAAACATTTCCCAGAAGAGTTTAGTTGGTGATGCAAATGAAATTAATCCCTCAACAGTAAGTTATTTTCTTATTCGTTTGCAAAGAGCTTTATATCAGAGGATATTTTTAATGTTGACGAGTGTGAGCTATTTTGGACAAATTGTAGTGTATAAAGAATTCACACTTTTACAAAGTGACCACCTGCTTAAATTGACCATTTTGGCTCAGTCCCAAAGGTGGTCACTTTAGGCAGTTTCTACTGTATATGAAGCTACTAAAAAGGTCAGTAAGGTGGATAATAGAAATCTAAATAACTTTTTTTTTATAAAAGACCTTGTCTATGGGTACAGGTGCACCCCAGTTGGTAGGAGAGGGTTAAAGCGTAACGTGAAAAATTATAGTAGCTGGGATTGTGTTTTTAGCAGAAATTTAAAATACGAAATGTTCGTATATTAAAATAATATATAAAAATCAACCCTTGTATAGAAAGATTATTTATTTAATATAATAATAAATAAATACAATAATAATTTTAATAAATTGCTAATAAATAGCAGATTATTGTTAGCTGCTACTGACATTTTGAAATTTCAACGTAAACAATGATCACGTAAAAATAAACAATAAAAATTCGATTCGGATATCCTTGTTTCTGTATAAAGCAATTTACTTTTTTGTGATTGTTATGAAAAATTACTAAAATAATATATTAATATTAATATAGTACTTTATAATAATTCTTATACTTATAATTACACAATGAACTTATAAAATAATTTGTTATAAAATCATTGCATATTATGCTTTAATGAAATTTTAAAATTTAATTTAATAATTCAATGAAATATAAAATGACGTCACAAATTTTATTAGCTCCCCCCCCTCACTCCATCGTCACAATCATCACACATTTTCAAAAACCCCTTCCCCCTCGAGCAGCGTGACCTAGTTTATGGACTAAGGGGTTAATAGAATATAATAAATTAAATGTCAGTATTAAAGAAGCCACTAGTTTAGAGACATTTAAACATAACTAAAGATTATTACTTATTAAATTAAGAATAGTTTTATTTGACTCTTTGTAGATGTTTTTTGTATTAAGCTAAGTGTTAAATAAAGAATTATTTACTTACTCTAAAATAACAACATTCAAAGTTTGCATTCAGGAACTCTATAACTACTAAGTTAGTTATAACCAGGGCCAGACATATGGTTGCCGATTGTGTGGCCGAACATGCATTTCTGTGTAGCTGCAGGCATAAAACTTAAATCAAAATTATAATACAAAATATTTGTATTATTATAAAACTTTAATACTTCTCACAACTCCATGCAAGTGACTGCATGAAACTGGGTGCTTGAGTGTGTAAAGTATGCAATCAAATACCTCAGCTTGGTTATGACTGCTAAGTTACAACTTAAAATCTTAAATGTTTATGTTTATTTCACTTACATGACTTATTTATTTGTTACTCAAGAAATTTGTTATACTTAACCCTTAAATGCCGGTGCCATTGAAATCAATGTAAATTACCGTGCAGGGTCTCTAAGCGAACCCACAGATTTTTGAAGTTTTGTGTATATGATATAACATGAATTGTTTAAGTATTAAGAAATAACACTTTTTAAATTATTGTAAGCTATATTTTATTTAAATTTAACAAACAAAAATACATAAATTCTTAAAGGACGAACATAAACAAAAGAATACGTTAAAGTAAAATATTTAACATTCGTATCTAAGTAGCCTACGTAAACATAAGGAAACAGTAACGTAAGAAACCTAAAGGTGTTTATTATTGCATTTCCTTAATTATTTGGGAAGACCGTTCGAACATGTTATGAACATTTGCTATTTTCTGTACCCACACACAAATTTATTGCAGTGCGCACATGTTGTGTTAACTTTTTGATGTAATTTGAACTACGAAGTCTCATAGGAAGTTGAAGTAAGATGCAACATATATTAACTGACACATAGCTAAAGCCAGTGTTGCCAAAATGTTCAAATAAAAAACATATTAGAGAATTTGTAACACTGGAGTCCCAAAGGACCCCCCACAGGCATTTAAGGGTTAATAGTTAAGTTAAATTGGTGCAATTTGGGTCTAGGTTTAGTGACCTTTTTCTAAATGCAAAAAATATATAGTTTTTAGATGGCAGGAAATTTTTAACACTAGTGTTAAAAATGACCCACTTTTAACAAATTAAGAGGAGTGCCCAACCCGTAGCTCAAGAGTCACATGTGGCTCGTTTTTTCAATTGTTTCTGTATTATATGGAAAGGCACAAAATGGTGTACCAATCTTACAGTGTTAAAATATCTCTCCGTGTTGCAAATATGACAATATTTTAACAGTTTCTACGTGAGTGAATTATAATTATAATTATAATTGATTTCTCACTTTTTTTTCCAGATGAATATTTTCTTACAAATGTAAAGACAATAGATGACATTACTGATAATAAAAAGCATAAGATGTTAAGCTTATTAAGGTGGCCCAATCCCGTCCAAATAGCAGTTACAACATGGCCATGTTTTAATATAATCCGAGAACTTAGCGCCATAGATACTCAGTCAAGGCCGTGTGCAGCTTGCTTGAAAACTGGTGTAGCTGTACGTGTGCTTATGTATGGGCAGCCTTATAATTCCACGACATTAGAAGGTTGCCAGCCTAATCTACAAACTATTGAGAAGGTAAAAATAGTTGTGTAAAAGTAAATGTATTTTTAGCTTTATATTATTTATATAAACTTAATGTTATTTTTGTAGGATTTCCTTATGTGTCGTATATGTGCAACTCGAGTAGAATTGTTTAATAAAATAACGCATCAAAAGTATTTGATGTATATCGAGTGTGCCAAGAGAGTTGCAGAAAAACGAACAACAGATCCTCACAAGGATACTACGTGTATATTAAACGAACTTCTTGCTGATGAGAGTTGGCTTAACCAGGTAAGAATATTTATTAAAGAAGTATAATTATTAACATTGACTTATTTCCACTGTTGCAGTTATTTAACGAAGTGCGTACGTCATGGGCTGAAGTAGACAGTTTAGAGCATAGTTATCGGTTTAAAAATTCAACAGTGCAGTGATTCCAATAACATATGATGATATAAAATTATCGTGTGTTGTGAAATTTTTATTAAAAACATGTTTTCTAACAGAGTGTGGAAGACAGAGAAGATATCAAAATTAATACTGTATAATATTATGGTAATCGAGAGTTTATATAAAAAGAATTCGTATTATAGTGTAATTATATAAAAGAAAATATTAATTAGAGAAAAAACAATAATTCATCTATTGAATAGCGTACATGTTTTTTTATTAGCATTGTAATTGATATTGCCATCTCATACTGTGCATTTTTAATGTGCTCGGTACAAAAGTGATATTGTCTATTGATTAATTTTTTTTGAATATATTTGATTACTTTTTATTTTGTTCATTGTACAGATTAATTTTAGAGCACATCTATTCAAATAAAAATGAAAAAGATTCATATTACTTGTGGATTCTTATTTTAAAAAATAAAATTTATAACCCCGAAAATTTCGAATTAACACAAAACATTCAGGAACCAACAAGATTGGATTCGCTCATAGACCTGTTTTTAGCGTCTCACACTGTTCTTATTATAAAATCTGGGGTATTTGCGAATGCCAAACTATCTGATCATGATACGATATACTGTTCGCTGAAGGCAATTAATCGTAAACCTGCGCCATCCATAAAATCATACTGCTGTTTTTGGAATTTTGATATTAACGTTTTCAACAATGATCTTTTAGCTAGAATTTGGGATGATATATACATGTGTCCTGATATAGATACGAAAGTACCATTTTTAACTGAAAAATTACAAGAACTCTTCAACAAGCATGCACCTTTTCGACAAGCTAAAATATCTAAGCTTCCTGCACCATGGTTAAACTATAATATTAAATTTCTTATGAAAATGTGGGACTATGCTTATAAAACTTACAAACGTAGCAAAACTGATGCTAACTGCCATCAATATAATCAACTAAAAAATCAAGTAACAAGCGCATGTCGTAAAGCTAAAAAACAGCATTTTAAAGACCTCTCTCTTACAAACCAAACCAATTTAATCTGGAAAAGCCTCCAAAACAATATTTTAATCAATAATAATAAATCGGATCTGCCGGAAAATGTTTCGGATGTTAACAATATAAATGATTTTTTTATTAACTCTGTTCCTAAACTAGACAATAACCGAAATTTATCCGACTTTTATAAGAATAACGTAAAATCGGACCAACTATTGCGTTTCCATCATGTGCTGGAAGATGAGATACTTAAGATCATTAAAAGTATAAAGACTAATGCCGCCGGCAATGATGGAATAACAATACGCATGGTACAACTGTGCTTGCCTCAACTTCTCCCGATTGTAACGCATGTAATTAATTTCTGTATTGTAAATTCAGTCTATCCATCTAACTGGAAAAAAGCCTATATACTTCCGTTAAGCAAAATGAAAAATTGAGAAGAATTTAAAGAATTACGTCCTATATCAATTCTTCCAATTTTCTCTAAAATTTTAGAAAAGATTATTAATACTCAACTAAGAGACTTTCGGAAACAAATCATCTACTGCCTGAAACACAGTCTGGGTTTAGGCGAGGCCACAGTTGTGCAAGTGCACTGCTTAAGGTTATTGACGATTTGCTAAGAGCTTATAATGATAAAATGGCTTCAGTTGTTGTGTTATTAGACTTCTCAAAAGCTTTTGATACAGTTAGTGTTATGACCACTACGGCCGTAAGAATATTTTGGGTAGTTGTTCACCACCCTAATTTTCACAATACGTGATACGTCGGTTAGTAGAGGATCTAGCTTGAATAAAATTTTATTAAAAACACAAAAAAGACATGTTTATTAGTACACAAACAAAACAGACAAAAAATATACGTTTGGTCACCCGTAAGCCCTTTACTATATAGGAGTCTATGCCACTAACAGTCAATTTGTGACAAGTTTAGATTTAGTTACAATTGTATTTATATGATTTGGATGTAATGATCACAGCAAAATAGTGTGCTCTTTTATGTCGTCAAACCAGGTAGTTACTACAAATTTTACCTGACGCGAGTTTTATATTGCACTAATTTTGGTTAAGAAATGCTTATTACTGACATACTTGCAGTTCAGCGAACGATATTTCGTATTACATATTAGTTAATTAAACAAAATTATTTCTTAATAGAAACTTACAAAATATTTCCTTTTTTAATATTACAATAAAAAATCTTAAATTAAATGTAATTAAAATAAATGTTCAAGGAGATTGAACAGTTAGCCATGAGTTATTGATATCTATATTACATTATTGCGGACTTTCAGAAAAAGCCACGAATTTCTTTAGAGACTTTTTGGTAAATCGTCAGCAAGCAGTTGTATACAAAAACCATACGTCCCGATATCTATATCTTACCTCCAGGGTCCCTCAAGTGTCAGTGCTTAGCCCTATGCTTTTTTCTATATATACGTCTAACTTTCAATCGCATCTTTGATATGTTAATTCCCACTTTTACACTGATGATACTCAACTATATTTATCTTTCCGGTAGTCAGATGTAGGAGACGCTTGCAGAAAAATAAACGATGACTAGCGTGTATTGTCAGAAACTGTTTCGGAGCATTGTCTAAAATTAAATCCGAAGAAAACTAAGGCAATATAAATATGCAGCCCTTACATCTATGAATCACTCAAAAGAGAGAATAATATAGAGATAGACGGCAGTGGCGGATTTAACACTTACGGGGCCTGAAGCGTTACAAATTTTTGGGGCCCCATAGTCTAAATCAATTACTACAATTTATATACCTTTTAGTTTACTTTGTTTTATGTTATACATGTTGTAATGGATGGCCGTCAATATATATATTATTATTATTATTATTATTATTTTTATCAAAAATTAAGTACATATAATTATTAATATCAGGCGCGAATTCACGGTGGAGGGGATGGAGGAAATTTCGCCCCAAGATTTTTAAATAATCCGACTTCGTCTCATGCCGCAGTCACACGAGTGTGAAATTTGCGTTTTTGTACGTGTTACACACTACACTTTGTCTACGACCACAAAAATCTAATAAAACATTAAAAAGGAACTAAGAAAAATATTTAACCTAGAATATGATTTGAGGTTGAGATGCTGGATTGTTAAAAGTAGACAATGCCCACAGTTTATGGAAAACAGGTGTTACTTGTAAAAATTAAGAAATGCGTATAAATTAATGTAATAATCGTTTATTATTTAAAATTAATTATGAACAAGTAGAATTTGCTGAACTGTAGAATTTGCACCCTGCCTGCTCTAGGGATGTTTTCCCCCTAAGAATTACCACATTCAACTCCTCACGCAACTCGTCAAAAGCATTCACAAATACATTATGATAACTACCCATCATTCAAACTGTCTATCAATCTACTCAATACAATAAAACAAACCAATACACAACAAAACAAACCAGACGCTTACGTTCAAAAAATCGCTCTTTCAAACACACAAAACTGCAACTTACACTTTTTCTTACAAATCAGCTTCAAAAATAACAACAAAATGTTTATAACAACATCAATATCTCTCTCAAAGCAAAGTCACCCTCTTAGGCCAACGGTCCACCCTCTTCTTTGGGGTGTTTTACAAGACAAGACATTTAGTGTTTGTATACATCATGGTTTTTCTACCTCCTACAGAACAACCATTGTTTTTTTTTAAAAAGCTCATCCTGATGCTGTGGCACCAACACGAGCTACACCGTTTTCTGCGGGTTTTGATCTGTGCAGCGTGGAGCACTACATCATTCACCCCCATGATAAACAGCTAATTCATACTGGGCTGCAAATTAATCTACCTGCAGGATGTTATGGTCGCATAGCTCTACGATCTGGATTAGCACACCATCATTTCTTGGACGTTGGTGCAGGCGTTATCGATGAAGACGACAGAGGCAACATTTACGTCTTGTTATTTTTGATCATTCTTCACGATACTTTACAGTGCGTAAAGGCGATCGAATTGCTCAATTAATTTGCGAGAAGATTTATTATCCAGCAGCGTATGAAGTTTTCAAGTTAACTCCTACAGTTTGAAATTTTACAGTTTTGGTTCCTCCGGTTTGGATGGTGCCGTCCCACGAATCCATACGAATTGGAAACATGGCTCTACAACAACCCTAACCCATTTTCAGGTTAGACCAGAATAAGTATATTATTATTGCAAACAATATTTGTAATGCTATTGTCACGTATCGGGTTTTGCTCAGGTAATTAGAGAAGATACTTACATATGTCGCTTGGCTTATTGACGAAAGGTAGATACGGAGCTTTGGGGATCGTAAGGATTGGGTAAAAGAAATAACACATAAAACATGGTAAAAGATTAACAAAGGTTTATATTAATTAAGTGAATAAAAAGAAAAGCAATTGAACAATTATAGTGTTAATTAAAGAGTTAACTTACATATTAAATAATGATGATTTATTCGTTGATAAATCATCCTTCGAAGCCAGGTTCTTCAATGATTCCATTATGACCATGTTTCGGGTGTTTCTTGATGACACTACATTACTTGTTAACGAACTATTGCGAACGACCCCGTCTCAAGGAAATCTCCTTGGTTTTATTACGAAGATCTATCACGTGCTTCCACATGTATTACAGGAAGCTCCAGTCACGTAGTCACCGGAATGTTAGTTTCTTTAACGGATACTGTGGTTAGGCTGACGTCTGGAATTAGTAACATTTAGCCAAACTCAGCATACGTCTTAACCAAAGAATCTAATGATAAGAATTATATTTGAGAAAGAATTATTTATATTGAATAATTTAGAAATATATAAAATATCATTAAATAACATTTCGTGACATATGCCGCGGTTGGAAAGAAGCATTGTCCTCAATGCTTAGTCAATAGCATACTGAGAACAGAGTAATCTATGGAATCATTGAAGTTGATCGATATGACCTTAAGTCATAATAATGACATTATACTGTCAATAAAAAGTTAATCAACTTAAAACTAAGAATTAAAATTTGATAAGCGATTAAAATTTGATAATCATAATAGAAGATGATTCCTAAAAATTAGAATATACATCATTGGTACCTCAATAAAGAAGCATATTAATAATTAAAAATAAAAATGCAAACTTATCGTTCCTCAGAACAACTAATTGAAAAAAAGCTCAATAATAATCATCATAAAAACTTAAAATCTAACAAATATAAAAATTCAAGAAATTCAAATACAAAGGTTTAACAAAGAATTAGAGAAATGTTAAAACTTCAATAAACATTACAAATACATATTACATACCACTGATAAAATCATGAATAATCATTTTAAATACATGCCACCATTAAAATATATGTAAACAAATCACCTATTATTTACCTAAGACAAACTAATCGAAAATTGATCTCAATTTAATTCAAAAATGGTCAAATGTCGCAATATCTTACTTTAACTTATTACCTCATACTATACATTATACTTTATGATACTGTACATTATACTTTATGATCAAAGCCTATAATTCTGTACTGGTCAAATCCTAAAAATAACAATCCTTAAAATTAATGCAAATGTGCATCTGATATTACCCTGAGATCCCTAATCTAAATTACAAAATCAAAATTATTATCAAAATAAAATTATTGCAGATGTGCATCTGATATTACCCGGAGTTATTCGGAATCCAAGTTACATAATAAAATCAAACTAACTGAAAATAAAATACATAAAGAGTAGCAATACAATAAACATAATAGCAATCAGGTTATTTATTTATTTATTTATTTACGGGAAAACCCCATTACTGAATGAAGTTACAATTTACAATTTAAGGCACAAAGTATATAAATTATTTATCAACAAAGTATAAAAATAAATCTAAATAATCTAGAATAATCTAGAAAGCATGCATTACAATCGTTATGTTACATATAAAATACTAAAGATAGATTATGAGTTATAAATCCTACTAATCACAGCCATCTCTGAAAAGATTATATACTTAAATAGACTTTAAACTATCCTTAAAGCGAGTTATAGACAATCCAAATAAATTAATATTGTTATGATTATTTATAAAATGTAATATCATGTTTAAAGGAGCATTCTTATCATAGTTGGTACTATGATTTTGAATATAAAATAAATTATTGTGACGTAAGGATCTAAAAGGTATGTTAAAGTTAATTTGTGCTAAGAGATACGGATCTAGTATAAGTCCATTTAACAACTTGTATATAACACAAAGACCAGCTACCATCCTTCTGTCCTCTAAGGTTTTTAGTGACAATTGATTTGAAATTAAAAGATATTCATGATTCTCTATAGCAATATTCAATCGTAATGCACAGTATCTCAGAAAAATATGCTGAACTTTTTCTAAAGTGTCGATATGTACTCTGTAATATGGTGACCATATTACAGATGCATACTCCAACTTGCTAAGAACATGGGAACAATAAACTGACTTTATTGATTGTACTGAAAGACCTTTACAGCTACGTATAACAAAACCCAGCAACTTAGATGATTTAACTGTAACCATACTAATATGTTCTATAAATGATAATTGTTCATCAAACATGACACCAAGATCTTTAACTGAAGAAACATACCGTATTGGTTGACTATTAATTTCATATGAAGTATTGACTTTTTTATTAATTTTAAAAAATGATATATAACAACATTTCCCAACATTTAAAGATAGTTTATTAACAATACACCATTGATCAAGCCTATTTAAATCCTCTTGTAGCAAAGTTTAATCATATTCTGAACTAATCACTTTAAAAAGCTTTAAGTCATCAGCAAACAAAAGACATTTACTATGATGAAATGAGTGAACAATCTCATTAATAAAAAGATTAAATAACAATGGAGAACAGTGTGCTCCTTGAGGTACACCTGAACAAGCATTGATAACTTTAGAGAAATAGCATCCAATTTTAACGATCTGTCTCCTCTCCGACAAATAGCTACCTAACCAGTGAACTAAACTGATATTAAACCCCAATCTGTATAATTTTGATAACAATAAGTTATGATCGACTCTGTCGAATGCCTTGGAGAAATCAGTATAGATTGAATCTACTTGCCTTCTCTCTTCCAAGGCCTTCAATATAGACGACTGATAAGTTAACAGATTTGAAACCACAGATCTATTTGATGTAAATCCATGTTGATGAATAGTGATTAGCTCGCGACACTCCCAATACAACTGCTCGCCAAGTAAGCTATCAAAAAGCTTCGGTAACGCTGACTGAATACACACACTTCTATAGTTTTGAATATTCACCCTATCCCCTGATTTAAAAATAGGTATGATGTAACTCAACTTCCATTCAGTTGGAAAAGTAGATGTTTTCAGCGATTGATTATAGAGTAGATATAGCGGATTTGTCAGACACATTGCTTTAACAAAATATTTGGAATGCCATCAGGTCCCACAGACAGCTTATTTGGTAATTTAGAGATCGAATTAAATATATTCATTTTTGATATATGACTACAATTAATATTGATACTTGTTAAATTTGACATTTCGTTCTCTAGAACAATATTACTAATCACCAGGTAGATAAACAGTAGCAAAGTACTCACCAAATAAATGCGCTATGCCCTGACCATTTTTGTTTCACCCTCCGTAACATCACTGGATAGCCAGCTTTCAATTAGTATAATCAAATCGTAAGCACAGCCACTCACTGACTTCAACAGATCGGACATCTTTGTACGAAGGCCACCGCAGTTTTGATAATATAACATTAATGGATTAATAACTTGTAATGAGGTTATTGATCGTTTTTTTGAGGCTTTATTTTAGGAACAATCTTTGGGCATCCTTTTACATATTTGATTGTTACCTCTTGACCTGCTTGGACCTTCTCTTCGAGCTCTACTCTTAATTTTTTAAGATGTTCTCGTTGCAAATATGTTTGATCTGGACCAATTTTAGGATCGGTATCAAGTAAATTATATTTATTCTTTAGTGCATTAAGGACGAGTACTGGATTCTTTAATACTAACTTAATCGGTCTGTTCTTATTAGTCTTGATTAGGCCAGTGCGGATTACCCTTGATACATCTTCAATGTTTATGCCTACTCACTTTATGCTTGGAGCAAGTGCCTTTTTGTCGTCTTCAATTTTTTCATTCAGTGTCACTGCTTTAGACTCAGGAACGTTATAAACCATTAGATTAAACGATCTAGTTTTTCTCTGCTCTGCTTCGTGAAGAATTAAATCTACGTTAGCTGGTTCATTTGGTATAGAAGTTTTGATTTGCTTCAGTTCTTGTACTTCAATTAGAAGATCATGAACAGCTTTGATTAATTTAGGTATACTTAGTAACCCATCTTCGCAATCTTGACAGAAAAACTTTAGTTTTCATTTTTCTTTGAGGTCCATGCACTTTGCTTCCGAGGCAGTAAGATCTGAGCAACCAGAATGGATACTTCTAGAGCATCCATCACAGTTGTAGGATTTTTCAGCACTCTCAATCGATCTTTTACAAACTAAACAAGAGGGATGCATTTTTAACCTTTAAATTAGTACTGCACAATACTCTATTCCCTGGTTTTATATTGCTTATCAGAGTATATTGCTTATTAATGATAACCTTTATCTTCTTCCGGCATAAAAAATGCATATTGTTTGAAATAAAACTTCTCTGTTGACTTAAATATTAATTTTATTAAAAAACACGTTAAAAATATACATACATCAAAACGAAGGTGGCGACCAGAAGTGGCCGAGCCCATACAAGCGGGGTACTTAAGTATCCCTTGAGTCGGGGGGTGGCGAAAACACCCGATACATATCTTATTTAATTTGAAATTTGAACACATATAATTACAACAGTTTATAAACTTGTAGCAGGTAAGTGTCACTGCTAGTTGTGAATTCATTAGACTGTCTTTTGTTCACAAATATTCATTAATGATCATTTCACGTATACAACGGTTCATTTCACAAATATGTTTAAAAAAGAAGCATTGGGCACATACTGACACATAAATTTAGCACTATTTCATTACACTTTTATGCAAACTATCGAGGGGTTGTAGATGTAGAGGGCGACAATTGACTCATCGGAATATAGGTTGAAGTTTGATTTGAAGTTACTAGATTAGCGTAGTTCAGTCTCGTGGCTGCTGACTGCAGCTGAGAGTTCATCATCATCATCATCATTGAGCCGTGCAATTCTTGGAATTATGGCCTACGCCAAAGGCGTTTCCTATCCTATTATTGAGCTGGATTAATCCTCTTGTTTCTGGTTTTGTTTCATAGCTTGTTCTTGGTCCTGGCGCTCTCTGTTATTTTCTTCCATGCCTTCCGATCTCTACATTTTGATCTCCAGTCTTGTATTCCTATTACTTTTATATCTTCTTCTAGGGCGTCTTCCCATCTTTTCCTTGGTCTACCCTGTTTCCAGGGTCCGAGGGGGGTCCACCGTGTGATCTTCCTTATCATTTCCATGGGTTTTCTTCTCATAATGTGACCAGCCCATCGTAGTCGCTGTGTTTTTAAAAATCTAACGATATTTTCCCCTCCAAGTTCTTCTTCTATTTCTTTGTTCCTTCTTATTCTTATTTCTCCATCTCTTGTTTTATTTGGTTCTAGTATTATTCTCATGAGTTTGCGTTCTAAAATTTTTAGGTCTTCTTCTTTTTGGGTTAGTGCTGTTGTTTCCAATGCATATGTTATGGTGGGACGTATCAGGGTCTTATAAACTTTTATTTTAGTTGATTTGCTTAATGTTTTGCTTTTTAGTAAGATTTTATTTCTGCCGTATGCCTGATTTCCTTTCAATAGTCTCTCTTTCACTTTACTCTCCCCGGATTGTCCTACTGTGATTTCCAAATAATTAAAACTGTTGACTCTTTCGAAGGTGTGTTCTTGAGTTTTTAGCTGATCTTGTGTATACTCTGGTTCTTTACTTATCTTCATGTATTTTGTTTTGGTTTCATTAATTTCTAGTCCAAGTTTTTTAGCTTCCTTGTCTAGTTGTTCTACAGCTCTTACAATATCTTCTTTTTTGTTCCCTATGATTACTATGTCAGCTGCGTATGCAATTGTTTGTATCTGGTTGATCATGATGTTTTTCTTGTCTAGTTTAGTTTTACGCATTATGCTTTCCAATATTAGGTTAAATATAGTTGGTGATAGCGAATCGCCTTGTTTTACACCTTTGTTTATTGCAAAGGGTTCCGTTAGCATTCCTTGAAATTTCAGTTGTGTATTTGTATTTGTAAGGGTCATTTCTATCAGTGTTATTATTTTATCGGGTATTCCTAGGTGTCCCAGTTCCCTTATTAGTTTTTTCCTGTTTATTGAGTCGAATGCCATTTTAAAATCTATAAATATAATGTATATTTCTCTATTAAACTCTCTCATTTTTTGGATTATTTGCCCTAGAGTGTATATGGCATTTATGGTCGATCGTCCCGGTCTGAAGCCATTCTGGTAATCTCCGAGAATATTTTCTGCATGTAGCTTTAATGTTTTGTTTAGTAGGTTTGCTAAGATTTTGTAAGTGGTAGATAACAGGGCTATTGGTCTGTAATTTTTGCAGTTTTCTTTTCCCCCTTTTTTATATATTGGAATTATTATGTTAGTGTTTCAATCCTTTGGCATCCTGTTTTGATTCCATATTTCTTTAATTAAGTGGCATATTCTTGCTTGTAGCTGCTGTCCTCCGTATTTTACCAGTTCTGCTTCAATCTTATCTCCTCCCGGAGCTTTATCGTATTTTAGTTTGTTTATTTCTTCCTGTATCTCATCATCTTCTGAATAGTCTATTTCTTGGTATTCCAGCTGCTGTTCTTCACTATGTGTATCTCCTTCATCATCTGTATATAGAATTTCCTGAAAGTGCTGTTTCCATATCTCGCACATCATTTGCGGGTCGTTCTCCGTTTTTATCTTTTATTCCCCTGGTTTTGGTTGTTTTATGGTTGTGCTGGACTCTAGTTTTTTTATAAAACTGTTTTAGGTTGGAATTTCTGCCTTCTTGTTCTATCTCTTCTAATTTCTTGTGCATCCACTCATTCTTTTTCATCTTGTATATTGTGTTTGCTACGTTTCTTTTCATTTCATATTCAGTTCTGTTTTGTTCATCCCTTCTTCCGATCCATTTGATTCTTGCTAAGTTTTTTTGTTTTCTGGCCTCTTCGCAATCTTGGTCGAACCAATCCATTTTTGGTCTTGGAGTTTTTGGTGTTCTTAATATTTTCTCTGCTGTTTTTGTTATGTTGTAGCTCAGATCTTTCCATAATTCTTCTATATTCGTTGTGTTTTTAAATGTGTTTTTCATATTAGCTTCTTCCAGTTTTCTCCTCATTTCTTCTTTTTGTAGTTGTTCCACATTCCATTTTTTGTAATTTTTGTTGGCCTTATATTGTCTACTTAGGTCTATGTTTCTTATTTTTGCTACTACTAGGTAGTGGTCTGTGTCAGCCTGAGCCCCTCTGTAACTTCTTGTGTCTATCATCTTTCTACTAGTGCTTTGTGTGGTCATTATGTGGTCGATTTGGTTTTCAATGTCTCCTGTAGGGTGTCTCCATGTAACTTTATGTTTCTTGGGGTGTTTAAACCTTGTAGATTGGAGGGTCATATTGTTACGTAGGATATAATTTTATTGTTACGAAGCTAGGCTTGCTTCGTTCTTATTTGCCTCCACCATGTTACGAATAAAAATAAATGCACTCACTCTTCATCTAATCTATTAATTTTATTTCTTAAATTTACTTAACTTATAACTAAGATTAATTCTAAATATAATTAACACAATTTCTACTTACCAACTAATTATAAATTCTAGGGCCATTTCCCTCACACTTGGTATGACAATCGAGAAGGACTTTACTACTTTCATTTCATCTTCTAACTGTGTAACTGACTATCCTTTTCGATTGTCACTTTCCATCTTGACTCTTCATCCCTCCTATCATTATTTCTTGCAATCAAGCATGGCCAACTTGTCCCAATTAATCAGGGCAGTGTCATAATGCTAGAGTCAGCATTACTTACTTTTGTGAGCAATAATGCTGTGCTAGTATTATGACACACTTTACAAATTGCAGAGTAGCTTCATGTCATACTTGAAATCAATTTGTTTATCTTTATTACTGGGTCAAATAATTTAGAAATGAGTTTTGTAATAATTGTTGTAACATATTTTTGGAATAATAAATTTTTAGAATAATGAATTGATTTAATTTTGTTATGAGTTTTTTCTTTTATTTTATACTTCGTCACATGACCCGGCCTGGTAAGCGTGACGCCCCTGGCACGCACTCCGCTCCTTCAGCAATTAACTTCTGTA
This sequence comes from Agrypnus murinus, assembly GCA_929113105.1. Taxonomy (NCBI): domain Eukaryota; kingdom Metazoa; phylum Arthropoda; class Insecta; order Coleoptera; family Elateridae; genus Agrypnus; species Agrypnus murinus. The sequence continues at coordinate 278,065 of OV816029.1, read as the reverse complement.
GCCATCAGCCTGATTGCAAGTTTGTCTATACATACATCAATATGGATGTAACTGAATTTGATATAATTATGGTTCATCTAAAAGGAATTGAGAATTGGCCCTTTACAATTTTAATTTAAAACCTATCCTAAAAAAAAATCTTATAATTATAACACAATTATCATGAAAAAGAAAAAAATGGAAATAGATGTGATTACAATAACAAATTAAAATTAACAGTATCTAGTTTTGCATTAAAACGTCTATTAATAATTTTAAATTAGAACTTATTAAATCTAATATTTATCAGTTTATGCATGGAACGCAACCTTTGTCTTTATGGTCTACCACTGTACATTACGGAACGCACTTCATTTTTCGAGTTACAGTCATTCTGTCTATTGCGCACACGCGACTTATTCAAAAGTGCAAGATCAACAATTTCAAATGTCTTTCTACGTGAACAGTTTTAGTAAAAGTTTTTCCACGCAATTTTTCGAGAAAAGTTGCACAAAATCACACACGAACTGGTAAGTTGAATAAGTTTTTTGTTTTCGTCCATCACTAATTCAGAATTGAATAATGCATGCCTTTAACTGAAGTTAGACATAAAAGCTGATGTCGTTTACCAAAGTATATATTTGTATGACACGTTGCAAATACAACGCAACGATTTCTACGAAAATCCATTATTTCTTGTCTTCAGGTGCCAATATGTGTATGCCAAATCCCAATGCACATTGAACATGTTAAATGTGCGGTAATTATGAAAATTCATGAACAGTCCATCCAGAATGTGAGGTGATGCTGCTTGAAATGACGATTTGAATTGCCAACACTGATTTGTGATGAAGTAACTGGCTTCCTCATACAATGTAGACAAACATGTGTCTACTGGATTGTTGACTTCGGCATAGGTAGGTATGATTTTATCTGTGTTCCTTTAATGTATTGGCAACATTTCAGCTGGTGTTTATCGGTGATGAACTTCAGAAGGCGTTTTTTCCACCCTTAGATTGGTTGCATTATGGTTATTCCCTTTTTGTGATGATGCGATCTTGGTGCTGTGTGGTATGTTGTCTGCTCCACTTGTAGATGGTAAGTTCCATGCAATTGTTGTTTCATGCAAAGAAACAAGTGTGTTACAAATTTGTTTTATCTTAACTTAAAGAGTTATAATATCTTTTCCTTAATTATTTTATTAATTACCTACTTATTCTATTAAACCTCAAATATTACCTATTTCAACTTTTCTGTTAATGTTTAATAATTATATATCTTACTACATTTTAGCAAAAGTAATGCAAGCACTATAAGAATTTTATTAACTAATGGTTTGAAAATGGTAATTATTTGACATGGAATACTTATGAACATTGTTTTGGCCTTTATTGTTTAATTAGGTGTTTAGAGTTTTACACTATTTGGTGTATCTAACACATGTTTTACTTTTTTAACAATTTATTTATACTTGCCTTCTTGGCTAACTTTAAAAACCTAATTTGTTTTATACATGAATCTACAAATCTTTGTTAAAATTTAATAATTTAAACATTGAAACTGGACTCTATTCACTCTTTATTTGCTCTCATCAGTCCTTTACCTAAATTTGTATCATTTCGCACACACATTTCATTTAAATCCTCTATCCCAAAATTTGACACCTATGTCCAAGTATATCTCAAATTACATTCATTCATCTAATTTCTCATTGTCTCACATATTACTCAGTGGACATACTTTCATTTGTGCATTTCTTCATTTATTCATTCATTCATCTTGTATATTTTCTGACTATCAGTGAATTATAAATTGTTTCCACAGCATTTTGTATTTTTTGTAAGATGTAAATTTGTTTGCGCGCTTTGAAACACAAAGTGCTGTTGGATAATTTGCAATGCAGTGATGTCATGGGCCCTATTCATCAATGAATTTCTCTTATTATTCAAATTATTCTTATTTTGCACATTTCAATACATAATAAACATAAATTATAATTACCTTTTTTATCTTTAATTGATCCAGTATATAACCAACACCTGATGCAGTCCAAGGTCCTATCCTAGAGGTGTCAACCAAGGTAGGCTGTTAAGGTACTGCAGGTTATTGTATGACTTGAAAATCTTCATCCATACTGCTCAAGGTTACACTGATCGCTCTTCACTTTGGACAGAGATAAGAGGTGCTTTCAAATAACTATAAAAAAACTTTTAATACAACTTTCTTCTCATCTTCTGAGATCTTTGCTGGCGAACAACATTTTTTCCTATTTCCTTCCTCGTTTATTAGAATCCATTTTGTTTCATATGTTAATGATTTTGTAGCTGTTTCTTGGACACTATGGTCCCATCTGGGTCATGAATCTTCTAAAGAGAGTCCTAAAACAAACTTCTTTTCTTCCCTTGTGCAGTTACCCCCAATTGCACTTTGAATAAAAATTTTATTTCATTTTTTTGTTGTATACTATTCAATCTATATCCTATCTATGTAGTGTCATCCTACTCTATTTATTATAACTATTATCTTTATTATAATTACATCCTCTTTTATAGTTAAATGTCCTATAAAATTAATTAACCAATTCTAATTCATAATTCTATACTTACAATTGCTTTTTTTTTTCGTTTTATTAATAAGATTTTATCCCTATGAGCCCTATCCTCTTAAATTTGGTTTCTGTGTCTTGATCTGGGTCTGTAGTACCCATTTCTCTCTGTTCTCCTGCTAACGAATCGTGGTGGCCTGTTGCAGCATGATGCAGCATATACTCCTTGCCTGCTGCAGTTGAAGTACTTGGGTTTGCCATCCCTTGTGATGCTGTTTGACCATGTATGGTTATACCCAGGGATTTCCATAATTACTTCTTGTTATGCTTCACCAATATGTACCCTAATCTTCCTATCTATTTAATTATACTACTTTATTAATACTAATTACTTCATGTTATGCAAGTGTACCCTAAACTTCCTATCTATTTAATGACACTATTTTAATTCATTTTCATTTTATTGTAATTGTAAGTGCATTTTCCCAGATTTATACTGAGTGCATTGTTTAAAATAATGCACTAAACTAAAAAATGCATAAAAACATTAAACTATGAACAAACTGTTGATGATTCTTAATATTAAAATTTGTTTTCTTTGTTTTAGAATTAACTAATGCACTATGCAAGAGGTGTCTGTTGAAGATTGTGAAGAATCTTCAACAACGGAACAAGAACTCGGCGCTTCCACCATGTTCAGAGAGCCTGCTAATTGAATTAGTCTATGCCCGTTATCATTTGTCTTATTGTGTATTATGCCTTTACCGTTTCCTGTCACTTCCCTTAGGTATGGTTCCTTCTCGATTTGTGCATTTGCATCTCCCAATATTATCACTTCGTCTTTTTTGTGTAAATATTCGCAGGTTTTGCTTAGTTTTTCGTAAAAATTGTCTTTTTCAACCTGTTCTGTGACCTCTGTAGGTGCGTAAATGTTTACTATCGAGACATATTTGGTGTTAAACTTCAGTCGCAGTGCTGCTATTCTTCCATCGATCGGTTTAAATTCAATTACATTATGTATTAGTTTTTTTCCTACATAGAAGCCTACTCCATTTTTCCCACTTTTTTCTTCTCCGCTGTACATAAATGTATATTTATCTTTTTTTATCTCGCCTACTCCTTCCCATCTCGTTTCCTGGATGGCAGTTATATCTATGTTATATTTATCTAATTCTCTCGCTATTTCTTCCATTTTACCTGTCTTTAGCAATGTCTTAATATTCCAAGTTGCAATTTGTATTAGGTTATCTGTTTTTAGTTTGTCTTTTTTCTTTTTATTGCAATTTTTTTTGTTTTGTAGTTTAATAATTGTATTATATTTATTTATTACATTTTCCTTAAACTCGTTGTCCTTACTCTTTGCCTTTGTTGTCACCAATTTAACCTTTGTATTTTGTTCCATTAGTTTTTTGTTCTTTTTATTTGTGTGGTCTTTATCAATTTCTCCTTTAATTGCGCCTCTTCGTTTTTTGGGACTTGGCTTAGGCTTTCTGGGGATCTTTCACTAGCTGTTCTGCCTTTTTTCTTATCCAGGTCTGTCGTTTTCTGCATTTCTTCCTGCTCTTCTGCTTTCTCCAAATTGAGTGTTTTTTCATTTTCTGTCTTTCCCTTGTTTTCTTCATTGTTTATATTTTCTTTTTTGTTTTTCTTCGCTTTTATTTCAGGTGTCACGATTTCTATAGATTGGAGTTGTTCGAGTGTATATGGTTCTCCGTTAACTATCAATTTGTTATATCTGATTGTTGTCAGGTTTCCTTTTTCTCTGATTATTTTCCTAAATTTTAATAACTCCTTCCTTTGTTTTTGTACTTCTCTTGAGAATTCTTCTTCTATGTAAATATCTGTTCCTTTTAAATTTTTTGTCGCTTTGAGTATTTCCATTTTCTTTTGCCAGTTATTTAATTCTACCATAATGGGTCTCGGTTTTTCCGTACGGAATTTACCGATTCTTCTGATGTCTATTACTTTTTGTTCTATGGCTAACTTTATTCCCATATCTCTTAGGATAGTTCTCGTTATTTCCTTTAGCTGTAGGTCTTCTTCTTTTGATTGCTCTTCTGCTCCGTGTATAATCAGTCTTTTCTTCCTTAATTCCTTTTTAATACCTCAAGCCTCTTATCTTGTTCTTTTAGTTTTAAATTCATGTACATGTTCTCGCTCTTTAATTGTTCGTTTTCCATTTTAATTCTATTTATTTCCCATTGAAATTGTTCTATTTTTTCTTCTAACCTTGCATTACTTTTCTCTATTATATCTAGTTTATCTAATTTTGTTTTTATTCCCGTCAGGATTTCCTCCATTTTATTGGCGTTTGATAATTTTAATTAGGGTGATTTTTAAAAAGACTCTAGAGTCCCGATGTTTTTACCGTGAAAGAGTTTAAAAGGCGGGGTTATCTTGCAAGCGCGTAATATTACTAGCGGCTACGTCCCGCCGGTCGACAATTATTCCCGGTACCGAATTCTCGCGGGCGTGGTCGGGGAAACACACAAACCATATGATATGTTGATATGTATACCCTATACCTATGATGTGATGTATACTGTATAGTATTCTTTGATATGATAAAGATTGAAATGAAAACAAGATTGACTTCGTTCTAAATATTTTAATATAATACTGACACTGAATAGGTAGTACATATAACGTATTTCGATTAATATTCGACAACGATTTTGATTTTGTTTAACATTAGTCTGTTATATGAGAAATAAGAAACAAGGCAAAGTTCAACATTCATATTTCTGTTGAATGTACAATCTAAGACTTCGCGCAAGGTCCTCGCGGAGTCGGCGTCGTTTACTAAGCGTGCTTTGGCAGCTTTGAGACGCTCCCGAAACCGCGTAGCTCGCCCGGCACCAAACATTGGGGTACCTATGCGTGGCCCATAAGCCCCTCCTTCCGACGATAGCCGTGATTCATATTTCTTGCTGGCTCTTGCACGGGCTGAGGCCGACATTGAATTTTTATATTTTTTACACTTCCTGGTTATTTTTAACTATAAATATTCTACGCAGTGCCCCTCCCCCGCCGCCCCGATCCACCTAATAGGTAAACAAAAGTTATGAGGACAATGCTTTCAAGGCGATTGATTGCATTTCATCATTTGTTGGTGTGACTAGAGCCACTGCCTTTGATGTCTTTCTCTTGGTGGACTGTAATTTGCCTCGTTGAGGGGTAATTTTCTTGTTGCTGGGGCCGGATGTATATGGTTTTCTTAGTTCTTTTTTCGTTGCTATTGCCTCCAGTGTTGGGCCTAAAGAAATGCACAATTTTTTCGCCGCATCAATTTGTTCCTTGCTAGTCACACTTTCTATTAACTGAGTGAAATTGTCAATCAATTCTTGTTTTTCTCTGGCAAGATTCTTGTCAACATCTCTGGTATTTGGAACTTCATTGAGAGTAAGACCAGTTACAATTCCGGAAACTTCCGAGGCTTTGGGATCCTCGCTGATCACCAAATTACGTTCATCTAGATTGAAAACAGATAAGTATTAATATGGATATGCCCTCATGTCCATCAGTTTACCACCAACAACCAATAATAATACATTATATTAAGCCACCACCGATAGCTCCTAGCCCCCAACCTTTACAATAATAAAATTTACCTTTTGTTTTTTACATTGATCCCAAAAATGTTGGTTGAGTTTATAATATAGATGAATCACTGTATAATCAATATAATTTAATTTTTTTATAATTTATATATTTTTTGTTCGTTTCATATAGAAAGGTAGGTAATTAAAAAGTTCAATCAAAATATTAAAAGAATTTTACCTAATATGGTGGTACTTGAAATTAGAGGCATGTTTTGCTTCAAGTATCTGCACAATAGGTGTATGTGTTTGCACATGTTGAACTTTATGCAGGAATCAATGCAGGTGCAAGTGTACTTATGTATGCATGCATCACATTCTGTACATATCAGCTTGCACTTATCACATGCTACATCCCTTTCTTCAAGCACATATACTTCAAAAGAGTTACTTGAGGGAATTTCCCATCCAGCACCATTTGTAACAAGCAACTCTGTAGAAAGCTTTTGGCTGTTAGCATGGCGTGCGCGAAGTTCCTTCAATTTGTGTGACAATTTACCTTTAAACAGTACTGTTAGACGGTTGAATAAACGATCTCTGATAAACTTTTCTATTTCATGCAACGCCTTGTCTAAGCGTTTGACTTTCCGCCCACCAAAATATATATATTTAATGGTCCTATGGATGCGTTCTATATGCATATTAGTGTTCAACCCAGTGTGTAAACGGTGACAGTATGCCCAGCAATGCCGATTATTGATGTAGTTATTTTTGAAATAATCGGAAAAGTCACCAGTGTCTGGGTCATTAGAGACAGTACCAATGAAGTCATTCAACATTCGTGAGAATGCGTTTTCATCCCTCTCTTGTAACAAAGTTCGTAGGTACTTGTAAACCATGACCTGGTAAATAATTAAGGAGTAAGTTGCATACCTTATTATAATTTTCTAGTGCATAGCTTAACTTGTTTCTCTTTGGTTTTTATCTTGGAAAGGTTTTTTCGCCAGCTTCGGTCCACGTGCCACGTGCAAAAAAGCCTGTTACAAATATTAAAAAAATAAAAAAATTGAATACCTATTGTGTAAGTATTGTTTACAAACCTATATTCTGCAGGACCCATTATGAACTTCCAAGCATTGTAATAAGATTCTGCCATATCTGACATGAAAATTTTACAAATCGCTTGGAAGCCAGTTCTTTCTTTGATATGATGAAAAAAAAACTTTCATGACAACTTCATCCGACCGATTTGAAATTAAAAATGCGCATGGGAATCCTTCTCGTACATCATCAATTGCCAACAAAGTGAGTAGATAGGCAACAAGAGTTCTATCCCAAAATTCCATGTTATTTCTTATGGAGGTCCAAAAACGCCGAAAACGTGACAAATGATAGTGCGCCGACTCGCGACTCAAGGTCATCCGCGGTTCATCCAGACACGCGGCAGTAATTTCATATTACCTTTTTAATAATTGTCTGTTATATTAATAATAATAATAAAACATTTAATATTTATTAAAATCCCTAAAAATTAATTCCCCTTCTCTTGGTAGATGTCTCATATAAAATTATTAGATTTTAAAATACATTTTCCGCGACTCGGTCCGGCGCGCGTATTAACAAAAGTGTATATATTCTTTCTAAGTGTTAACAACAAATCAAGGTAACCTTTATCATCAGTTTTATAACTTTCTTTTCTAAATACTATTGCATAACTATTATAAATATTATTTCATCCATAGATCCGAAATATCAAATTATAGAATTATATTAGTTGAAGCGTCTGTAATATTACGTTTTCCATAAATACTAGATATAATTAATCAACTTCATTATAAATTAAGTAGAAAGCATTATATTTTTCAAGTCATTCCTTTTTATGAAAAACAGTTCGTAATAGAGTTTACTTTAAGGATACCTTATAACTACGCTTATCGAAAACAAATATAGACAAGCAGGTAACATTTTAAGAATTTTGATCTAATAAGGTACTAAACTGATTAGGAGTCCTTTACAAATTTATCAGGCTGAATGTAATTAGAAAATATATTCTATTGCTTACCAATTAGATTATTATATATGATGTTAACATATAATAAAGACACTAAAGTACTTTTACTATTATATAAAATTCGAAAAAAATGAAATGAATTGTATTGAGCAAACATGAATCGCTAGGAAAACGTTTAAAAAATCCCTTTTTCAACCTTTGCAATGTAAAAGCATGCCTTCAAAGCAATAAATAAATAATCTTTCTTTTAAAATAAATTAAAAAATAAAAAACATGTAAATATATGCTAAAATGTTTCAGATATGATTAATTAAAACATTCAAGTTTCATCACGTCTATAAGACATGTGACCCTATGACGTAAGATCATGATATTAGATATACGTTAGATAGCTTAAATATGAGAGATTTAGAAGGATAAACTATTTAATAAAGCTATAAACGATAAAAATTATCGAAACAATTCTCAGATAGATTGGCATTTACCTGTAGAATTTGCCTGTCAGAACAAGATATTAGGCGGGTCATTAACTCAGTTGTGTATCTAGCATTCAATAATATTATAACAAACGCGCGATATAAACGAACCGCCAGTTTTCTATCTATCTCTACCATTATATGAATTGTATACCTTTTAAAATTTCTAATATAATATTTACGTCGAGAGATTGCTTGATCATATAGTTGATATATTAATTACCTACATATCATTCGCGGGATCGTTTGCATATCCTCCATTTAGAAGGAATTTGAATCGGGTCCTATCACTAATATGCATTATCACCATCTGAATTAACTATTCAAAAGAGAAAAACTGGTCCTAATGCAGAAAATATATAGACTTACCCCTTTACGTATTTGTGCCAGTACAAACTAAAACGGGAAAACAATAACTTAATCACCAAGAAGGAATATTACACTAATCATCTTTTTTAAAAATTATAAACCGGTCATTGTCTATACAGTGCAACGTACCGCGATAAACTGAACTTATTTTCAAATCTACCTTACCCTCGACGACAAAAAGGGAAACACCCTGAGGCAATATACATTCTTTTAAAAAGACACGATTTGACCTGTAAATCACTAGAAATTTGAGGTTTTATACCTGCTTCGAACCCCCAAAACAGGTGATTTTTAATGGATCTTTCTGTAAAAATTCTCCCTTTTCAAACTTCTTTAAAGGATTTTACTGTAATCAATATCATCTTAAAACTCTTTCTTGATATTTGCCACTTGATTTACAAAACAACATTTGGAGTGTATAAATTTCACATTTTAAATTATTATTTACATATGTTGATTCCGTTTATAAATGAATCGTTGCTTTGGACACCCCGTTGCATTACTTTTTACATTTATTTATGATATGCTATATAATACACCAGTCACATTGAATGCATTATTACCTGTCCAGATAAAAAATTATTAAAGCATAGCATATAACTAAGTAGGGGATATATTTAACTTTTCATTCTAATCAATTTACAACAAATTTCATAAAAGTATATTACAAGCAGCAAAGGGTAGACCAAAAAAAAACTCCAGAGGGCTGACTGAAATATTTGTTAACAGAATAATGATAACAATTAATAAAACATATAGCTACTGACCACGGCCTATTTGATAAGTTAACTAATTCCCAATAGTTTTCTCTCTCTAGTAATTAAGCCTTATCCACAATTAGTTTGTAACAGCTGATACACCATCCATCTTGAGATTTAATAACCTTACATTTAAAAGATTCAACATTTAAAAGTATACAAAAGCAGAATCTATTAGTCATTTCATTTAAATCTACAGCATAATAAACAGTTTCCGCATAGCATTTTAATATATGAACTGAACTGATTTATGTATCGTATTATTTAAATTCCACCTTATTACATCCAGTAACTCGGTAATTTTTCCTAGCTTTTAGCTGTTTTCTCGGCGGTACGTGTAAACGGGATATAGAACGAAATTCTAACTCTAGATTTCAGTCTCAGTGCAGCAACTGAACGAGTAACACTTATCTCTCTTCACATCCATATTTAACCTTTATAATAAAAACATGTCTTTCGCCAGCGAACTTGTTGAAGAGTTAAGGAGACTTGTCTACGACTCACAGATAAATGATGATAGTAATGCTATCCTCAGAGCCTTAAAACAATGTACCATAACAATAAGAAAACTTAATAAGGCACTAGATTCAGCGTCATCATTGGGAGCGAAGAACCATCTATTAGCCTGCTTGGCTCAAGCGAAATCTTATCGAGAGACAGTCAAAGCCTTAAAAACTGTAGGCGAGGGATATAACCAGCGAAAAGAGACAGCCTGTAGCCGAGTCAAATGGTCAGACATGAAATCAGCATTTAAGGGACGTATGCGAACTGCTGCAATAACTAACATCAGGCATATTGATCCGAAGACTTTCATGGAAGACTGTTTAGTCATTTTTCAGAGACGTATGCTGAATGCGTTGAAGAAGGATGCGGCGTTAAAGGTGAACACGGCTTTAACAGGCATGTTTGAAGTCAAAAAAGGGGATACTATTATGGAAGAAATAAAATATATAAACACTAAAAATGTAGCCATATACCGATATAGTAGTTTAGCCCAATGGTTCAAGATCAATATTCAAGATCCTATCCTTAAGGATCTCGAAGAGTTTCAAGTAAGTATAGACATTGTAGAAAGTTAGAAATAAACTAACACACATATATTTCTTTATCTAGCAAAAAGATAGCGGATGGACGCTTAAATCAATCATTAACCTCCAGCTCAATATCAATAAGTATACCCAACAGCTCGGCTCATCCTATTAAATCTGAAGCTCAACATAAATCACATAATACAGCGAGTGTACTTGAGGTCCTCTACAAGCGTCCGAAGAAATTGACGAAGATACAAAACTTGTTTAAAAGTGTTTAAAATGTATATAATTTAGATAATTGTTCTCATATTTATCCTGTATTAATAAAACTCAACAAATGTTTTATTGTCTTTTATTATATTTTTATGTTTTATTCTGTAAGTTACTACAAGTCTACGAGTAATCAACTTATGCATTGCATTCGATGACCTAGTGACGGGGAGATAGGAGTAGGTACAATCGGTTTATGTTATGCTCCCTCGTAGTCTTAACAGAGTAATTATACTATGCAGGGGTAAGCACTATCTTTTTCCTTGAGGTTATGTTTTAGTTCGAGTTTAAGCTTAAATAACTTTACTATTGACGGCATAGACCCTTTATTTTCATATAGTAGCGACAACGATCGATCTCGCCGCTAGCTCAAAAGCATCAGAACGATGTTGACAACATTGACGATGACTATCTCAGTAGCCGGCATAGAAGCTTCTGCAGGTCTCGGAAAACTCCTGCTGCTGCTGCCTCTGGTAATGCTATGAAATAAAAACGTATCAAGATGATGGAGGAACTCAAAAGGATCATCTACCAGAACGTTTACTGTGAGAGGTAAAGAAATAAGAAACATATATAGAATGTATGTCGTTTATTTTATCATCAGTGTTAAAATATCATGTTACATATAATTAGCAGTACAACAAGATCATTTTACATAGTACAAATTAAATATTTACTTATTCTATGATTTTTCTCGTTTTAAGCTCTGTGATGACTGAAATTATTTCGTTGTCGTTTTCGAGATTGCTGCTATGAGCTTTCTTTGCGGCGTACAACAATTGTAGTCGATCCACTAGTTGATCAGGCGTACTCTGATGTATCCAATTCGGTTTCATCATCTTGTTTAACTTTTTGGGAAGACTAACCTCAAAGTCTGTAATTCTGTATAAATTTGGTCTGATTACATTTTCGTATTTCCAATGTTTAACGCTTATTAGTCGACCGTTGCGCCTATAGTCTTTCTTATGAGCATTAGTAAGTGAGATTATTTTCATATAGTTGTCGATATCTTCCTCTGTTGGACTAGGAGAGCTTATTCGTTTAAGCGTTAGGAAATTAAACAGGCCGGATGTTCCATTGAAAAGGTTGTTTTTAATTAAAATATCTTTTCCCTGAAACTGTACTCGCGAACAACCAAATCGCCACTCATCGATGTCGTTATATAGAGCGTACCTAGTTTTGTCTACGTTTTTGTTTTTTCCGCTAACTAATAATGCTCTATAATGGTTAGAGAATTCGTGATAATCTTTTAAGCTAGAATCGCATTCTTCTTCTTCATCATCAGCAGATGTAGCGAGAGATGATTGTTCAAGCTCTGGTGAGAGATTGATAGCAACGGTCTCCGATCGCGGTATAACACGATTATCATGAGGTTCTGCTTTATCACAGTGAAAGTAGGCTAATTTCTTACGGATAGCATTACGAGCGTTTATTACTTCATCATCATCATCGAGCCTTATTTCTTTATTTATGTCACAAGGTTCATTGGTATGCATACGTTTCAGATTCATGTCTTTAAATATTTCATTATTTCTAGGTGACGACTTATTATCAACAACTATGGTATTATGAACTGTGTTCAAATGACTTCTATAGTTATCAAGGCGTGTAAAATACTTTAAACAAATAGAACACTGAACTTTATACCCCTGGTGTATCTTCAAATGGCGAGCAAACCCTGAGCGTAAAACACTCATACAACATACGTCACACTTGCGTCGCTGGTTCATATCGACTAATAATTGATCATGAACTCCTATTTATATAACATGTTCTTCAGGTCACTCTTAATTAACCCTAGCACTACGTCTATCATCACCCGGTCAATCTTCCTTTATCATCACTAATTAACCCTGGCTAGCCGTCCTTAAGCATGAATTCACCCTTGGCACGGGTCAATGCTTCGATAAATACCTGAGAAACCCAGGTTATGAGTAATAATAATAATAATAATAATGTTTATGCGTCTGTTTCTCTAATCTACTAACTTTATCAATAGATCTCTTCGGTAGAGCTATGGAGAGCATGACGTCATCAGATGACAGTTACAAGCATTCAGGGATACATAGTTTAGAACCAGTGCATGATTCTCGTACACGAGAATTTGCAGACATTCAGGGTAGACATAATAGCGCCACATACAAATTTCTTTTTATACTCCAAATACCATCAGTATGAGATTCCTGTAATCAAAGATGGCTGCCAACAAATCACAGCGTAGTAGGCGTGATCCAAGATAGGTTAGGTTAGAACACGTGATGTTTCATTTACTAGCACGACTAAGGGCGAAGGGTGAAGCGACTAGTATGACTAAGGGTGAAGAGACTAGCATGACTAAGGGTGAAGGGTGACGAGACTAGCATGGCTAAGGGTGAAGGGAGAAGGGTGACTATATATAAAAGGTAGATCGTTATCAGCGAGAGAGTACACGAATAAAGCCGAATCTTTCCGATGGCGAACATCCTAGGTTACAGAGCTGGTAAGTAGTCATCCTATGAGAGAGAAAGAGTTTCCGCTTAGTGAAAGGAGGATCCAATCCCAGAGTTAGCGCTAAATCTAGGGAATTCCAAGATGGCTCCTTCAAATGACAAATTCAAAATGACACATGCAAAATTGTCAGATTTAATAGGTTAGGTTAGAACACGTGATGTTTTATTTAAATTATACATGAGACTAGCATGACTAAGGGTGAAGAGACTAGCATGACTAAGGCTGAAGGATGACGAGACTAGCATGGCTAAGGGCGAAGGGAGGTTACTATATAAAAGGTAGATCGTCATCAGCGAGAGAGAGTACACGAATAAAGCCGAAGATTTCCGACGGCAAACATCCTAAGCTACAGAGCCGGTAAGTAGTCATACTATGAGAGAGAGAAAGAGTTTCAGCTTAGTGAAAGGATCCAACCCCAGAGTTAGCGCTAAAATTTAAAGCTGTCAATTTTGCTATAATTTAAATAAAACATCACGTGTTCTAACCTAACCTATTAAATCTGACAATTTTGCATGTGTCATTTTGAATTTGTCATTTGAAGGAGCCATCTTGGAATTCCCTAGATTTAGCGCTAACTCTGGGATTGGATCCTCCTTTCACTAAGCGGAAACTCTTTCTCTCTCATAGGATGACTACTTACCAGCTCTGTAACCTAGAATGTTCGCCATCGGAAAGATTCGGCTTTATTCGTGTACTCTCTCGCTGATAACGATCTACCTTTTATATATAGTCACCCTTCTCCCTTCACCCTTAGCCATGCTAGTCTCGTCACCCTTCACCCTTAGTCATGCTAGTCTCTTCACCCTTAGTCATACTAGTCGCTTCACCCTTCGCCCTTAGTCGTGCTAGTAAATGAAACATCACGTGTTCTAACCTAACCTATCTTGGATCACGACTACTACGCTGTGATTTGTTGGCAGCCATCTTTGATTACAGGAATCTCATACTGATGGTATTTGGAGTATAAAAAGAAATTTGTATGTGGCGCTATTATGTCTACCCTGAATGTCTGCAAATTCTCGTGTACGAGAATCATGCACTGGTTCTAAACTATGTATCCCTGAATGCTTGTAACTGTCATCTGATGACGTCATGCTCTCCATAGCTCTACCGAAGAGATCTATTGATAAAGTTAGTAGATTAGAGAAACAGACGCATAAACATATTATTATTATTATTATTATTATTACTCATAACCTGGGTTTCTCAGGTATTTATCGAAGTATTGACCCGTGCCAAGGGTGAATTCATGCTTAAGGACGGCTAGCCAGGGTTAATTAGTGATGATAAAGGAAGATTGACCGGGTGATGATAGACGTAGTGCTAGGGTTAATTAAGAGTGACCTGAAGAACATGTTATATAAATAGGAGTTCATGATCAATTATTAGTCGATATGAACCAGCGACGCAAGTGTGACGTATGTTGTATGAGTGTTTTACGCTCAGGGTTTGCTCGCCATTTGAAGATACACCAGGGGTATAAAGTTCAGTGTTCTATTTGTTTAAAGTATTTTACACGCCTTGATAACTATAGAAGTCATTTGAACACAGTTCATAATACCATAGTTGTTGATAATAAGTCGTCACCTAGAAATAATGAAATATTTAAAGACATGAATCTGAAACGTATGCATACCAATGAACCTTGTGACATAAATAAAGAAATAAGGCTCGATGATGATGATGAAGTAATAAACGCTCGTAATGCTATCCGTAAGAAATTAGCCTACTTTCACTGTGATAAAGCAGAACCTCATGATAATCGTGTTATACCGCGATCCGAGACCGTTGCTATCAATCTCTCACCAGAGCTTGAACAATCATCTCTCGCTACATCTGCTGATGATGAAGAAGAAGAATGCGATTCTAGCTTAAAAGATTATCACAAATTCTCTAACCATTATAGAGCATTATTAGTTAGCGGAAAAAACAAAAACGTAGACAAAACTAGGTACGCTCTATATAACGACATCGATGAGTGGCGATTTGGTTGTTCGCGAGTACAGTTTCAGGGAAAAGATATTTTAATTAAAAACAACCTTTTCAATGGAACATCCGGCCTGTTTAATTTCCTAACGCTTAAACGAATAAGCTCTCCTAGTCCAACAGAGGAAGATATCGACAACTATATGAAAATAATCTCACTTACTAATGCTCATAAGAAAGACTATAGGCGCAACGGTCGACTAATAAGCGTTAAACATTGGAAATACGAAAATGTAATCAGACCAAATTTATACAGAATTACAGACTTTGAGGTTAGTCTTCCCAAAAAGTTAAACAAGATGATGAAACCGAATTGGATACATCAGAGTACGCCTGATCAACTAGTGGATCGACTACAATTGTTGTACGCCGCAAAGAAAGCTCATAGCAGCAATCTCGAAAACGACAACGAAATAATTTCAGTCATCACAGAGCTTAAAACGAGAAAAATCATAGAATAAGTAAATATTTAATTTGTACTATGTAAAATGATCTTGTTGTACTGCTAATTATATGTAACATGATATTTTAACACTGATGATAAAATAAACGACATACATTCTATATATGTTTCTTATTTCTTTACCTCTCACAGTAAACGTTCTGGTAGATGATCCTTTTGAGTTCCTCCATCATCTTGATACGTTTTTATTTCATAGCATTACCAGAGGCAGCAGCAGCAGGAGTTTTCCGAGACCTGCAGAAGCTTCTATGCCGGCTACTGAGATAGTCATCGTCAATGTTGTCAACATCGTTCTGATGCTTTTGAGCTAGCGGCGAGATCGATCGTTGTCGCTACTATATGAAAATAAAGGGTCTATGCCGTCAATAGTAAAGTTATTTAAGCTTAAACTCGAACTAAAACATAACCTCAAGGAAAAAGATAGTGCTTACCCCTGCATAGTATAATTACTCTGTTAAGACTACGAGGGAGCATAACATAAACCGATTGTACCTACTCCTATCTCCCCGTCACTAGGTCATCGAATGCAATGCATAAGTTGATTACTCGTAGACTTGTAGTAACTTACAGAATAAAACATAAAAATATAATAAAAGACAATAAAACATTTGTTGAGTTTTATTAATACAGGATAAATATGAGAACAATTATCTAAATTATATACATTTTAAACACTTTTAAACAAGTTTTGTATCTTCGTCAATTTCTTCGGACGCTTGTAGAGGACCTCAAGTACACTCGCTGTATTATGTGATTTATGTTGAGCTTCAGATTTAATAGGATGAGCCGAGCTGTTGGGTATACTTATTGATATTGAGCTGGAGGTTAATGATTGATTTAAGCGTCCATCCGCTATCTTTTTGCTAGATAAAGAAATATATGTGTGTTAGTTTATTTCTAACTTTCTACAATGTCTATACTTACTTGAAACTCTTCGAGATCCTTAAGGATAGGATCTTGAATATTGATCTTGAACCATTGGGCTAAACTACTATATCGGTATATGGCTACATTTTTAGTGTTTATATATTTTATTTCTTCCATAATAGTATCCCCTTTTTTGACTTCAAACATGCCTGTTAAAGCCGTGTTCACCTTTAACGCCGCATCCTTCTTCAACGCATTCAGCATACGTCTCTGAAAAATGACTAAACAGTCTTCCATGAAAGTCTTCGGATCAATATGCCTGATGTTAGTTATTGCAGCAGTTCGCATACGTCCCTTAAATGCTGATTTCATGTCTGACCATTTGACTCGGCTACAGGCTGTCTCTTTTCGCTGGTTATATCCCTCGCCTACAGTTTTTAAGGCTTTGACTGTCTCTCGATAAGATTTCGCTTGAGCCAAGCAGGCTAATAGATGGTTCTTCGCTCCCAATGATGACGCTGAATCTAGTGCCTTATTAAGTTTTCTTATTGTTATGGTACATTGTTTTAAGGCTCTGAGGATAGCATTACTATCATCATTTATCTGTGAGTCGTAGACAAGTCTCCTTAACTCTTCAACAAGTTCGCTGGCGAAAGACATGTTTTTATTATAAAGGTTAAATATGGATGTGAAGAGAGATAAGTGTTACTCGTTCAGTTGCTGCACTGAGACTGAAATCTAGAGTTAGAATTTCGTTCTATATCCCGTTTACACGTACCGCCGAGAAAACAGCTAAAAGCTAGGAAAAATTACCGAGTTACTGGATGTAATAAGGTGGAATTTAAATAATACGATACATAAATCAGTTCAGTTCATATATTAAAATGCTATGCGGAAACTGTTTATTATGCTGTAGATTTAAATGAAATGACTAATAGATTCTGCTTTTGTATACTTTTAAATGTTGAATCTTTTAAATGTAAGGTTATTAAATCTCAAGATGGATGGTGTATCAGCTGTTACAAACTAATTGTGGATAAGGCTTAATTACTAGAGAGAGAAAACTATTGGGAATTAGTTAACTTATCAAATAGGCCGTGGTCAGTAGCTATATGTTTTATTAATTGTTATCATTATTCTGTTAACAAATATTTCAGTCAGCCCTCTGGAGTTTTTTTTTTGGTCTACCCTTTGCTGCTTGTAATATACTTTTATGAAATTTGTTGTAAATTGATTAGAATGAAAAGTTAAATATATCCCCTACTTAGTTATATGCTATGCTTTAATAATTTTTTATCTGGACAGGTAATAATGCATTCAATGTGACTGGTGTATTATATAGCATATCATAAATAAATGTAAAAAGTAATGCAACGGGGTGTCCAAAGCAACGATTCATTTATAAACGGAATCAACATATGTAAATAATAATTTAAAATGTGAAATTTATACACTCCAAATGTTGTTTTGTAAATCAAGTGGCAAATATCAAGAAAGAGTTTTAAGATGATATTGATTACAGTAAAATCCTTTAAAGAAGTTTGAAAAGGGAGAATTTTTACAGAAAGATCCATTAAAAATCACCTGTTTTGGGGGTTCGAAGCAGGTATAAAACCTCAAATTTCTAGTGATTTACAGGTCAAATCGTGTCTTTTTAAAAGAATGTATATTGCCTCAGGGTGTTTCCCTTTTTGTCGTCGAGGGTAAGGTAGATTTGAAAATAAGTTCAGTTTATCGCGGTACGTTGCACTGTATAGACAATGACCGGTTTTTAATTTTTAAAAAAGATGATTAGTGTAATATTCCTTCTTGGTGATTAAGTTATTGTTTTCCCGTTTTAGTTTGTACTGGCACAAATACGTAAAGGGGTAAGTCTATATATTTTCTGCATTAGGACCAGTTTTTCTCTTTTGAATAGTTAATTCAGATGGTGATAATGCATATTAGTGATAGGACCCGATTCAAATTCCTTCTAAATGGAGGATATGCAAACGATCCCGCGAATGATATGTAGGTAATTAATATATCAACTATATGATCAAGCAATCTCTCGACGTAAATATTATATTAGAAATTTTAAAAGGTATACAATTCATATAATGGTAGAGATAGATAGAAAACTGGCGGTTCGTTTATATCGCGCGTTTGTTATAATATTATTGAATGCTAGATACACAACTGAGTTAATGACCCGCCTAATATCTTGTTCTGACAGGCAAATTCTACAGGTAAATGCCAATCTATCTGAGAATTGTTTCGATAATTTTTATCGTTTATAGCTTTATTAAATAGTTTATCCTTCTAAAACTCTCATATTTAAGCTATCTAACGTATATCTAATATCATGATCTTACGTCATAGGGTCACATGTCTTATAGACGTGATGAAACTTGAATGTTTTAATTAATCATATCTGAAACATTTTAGCATATATTTACATGTTTTTTATTTTTTAATTTATTTTAAAAGAAAGATTATTTATTTATTGCTTTGAAGGCATGCTTTTACATTGCAAAGGTTGAAAAAGGGATTTTTTAAACGTTTTCCTAGCGATTCATGTTTGCTCAATACAATTCATTTCATTTTTTTCGAATTTTATATAATAGTAAAAGTACTTTAGTGTCTTTATTATATGTTAACATCATATATAATAATTTAATTGGTAAGCAATAGAATATATTTTCTAATTACATTCAGCCTGATAAATTTGTAAAGGACTCCTAATCAGTTTAGTACCTTATTAGATCAAAATTCTTAAAATGTTACCTGCTTGTCTATATTTGTTTTCGATAAGCGTAGTTATAAGGTATCCTTAAAGTACACTGAGAAAAATATCACTAACTATATTATAGTAAACGGATTTTTTGTTGTTCTAACCTAATTTAAGCAGCGTTAACTAAAAATCTAGGTCAGAATATACAAACGATTTGTAAAGTGAACTATTTAGTTATGGTTAATCGGTCTTTGGTACATTTTACTTGGCTTCTAGTAAAATCAACCATTAGTATGGGTAACGTCAACTTAACGAGAATCTACACGTACAGCTGGCTGTTTCAGCTTATAAGTCAGGTTAAAATAGCTTAAAACATTGATTTAATTGACTATATAAGTAGGTAATGTGAACTAAAAATTTGTAAAACAGTTTTATTTACCATAATGATGTGTCATACATACGTACAAAAACAAAAGTAGCTTTGTTATTTGATATCCATAGCATTTATAAGTCACGTATAATGGCATTTATGTTTTGATAAAACGTCTCTGGAGTTAAATTTTATTTTCGAGTTTTAAATATTCACCAAATATTGGCTGCTGGAAGCTGCTGTTATTAAACATTCCCATTAAAAATGCGATATCAGCTTTAGCCTGCGAAAATTAAAAGATATTTTATAGTTATTATGTGTTATATTATGAACGGAGTTCAGTTTACCATGTGTTGTCATAAGTGAACAAAGTTTTTTTACAACGTGCCTTAATTATGATTGATTCCGATGAAGTTTATTGGCACGTGCTTTAGGAGTACATAGTTCCCTTCAAAGGTAAGTTACGATATTAATTTGTTTATGATACGGATAATATTTAACTGTCTTGCAATGACAAGAAAAAAAAAGAATTAAAAATTAGATATCTGACAATGAGTCAGGTCTTTAAGCATACCGTAAAATGGGGTAAAATGCAACTAGAGTCTGAATAGCAACAAAGTTGCAGAAAGTTTTTGTTTTATTGCTCAAGATTGTGATAATTATTTTAGCGATTTGAATTTTTATTTGTAAATTCCCAACACTTTCGTGAATTAAAATATTCAGTCAGCAGCAAAACTGATTTTATTGTTAAGATTCTAAAAAAGAAATATCCCGATTTCATTTTTTAATGCTCTTGGAACATGGAAATAACTTTACTTGCAGAACGTATTTAAAAGTTTAAAAACAAATTTTAGGGATTGCCAGAAGACACCCACAACATTATTGTAATTTTTGTGTTTGCAAAACTAAAATTTAAATTTGGTTGAATGAAATTTTTTTTATTTTTAAGTCGCAATAATTAGTATTTCGCGGGTTGAATCACAACAAGATATAGCACAAAAAGCAAGAAAATGTTCGTTTATTTTTGTAATATAAAAGATATTACAGACTTTAGTTTTGATCAGTTGAGTAGATCCTCCTGCAACCTGCAAACGCGGAATAATGCAATTCAAATTAAATACATGAAGGAAGTGGCGTTAATTTAGGTTAACTGTTATCATTGAAAAAGATTTTTGAATGTTTTGGAGTTTAATGTGACTTGTAATTACTACGTATTGATTTGTTACCTAAATATATATTATATTCAAAAAATTTAAAAATGTTTTAATTTATAGGTTTTTTCAAGTAAAATGCAGAACTTATTGCATTCGTTTTAAAAAAATATGTTTTTTTTGATGAATATACGTATTTTAGAAAATCGGTTTTTTACATATACACTGGCTTGCAAAAAATCGCATACAGTTTAAAAATCAAGTAACCGAGTTTTTATGTAGTTTTTGCTATGTAAACATGACCTTTCTGACTTTTGACATTACATTTTTGACGGATAAATATGTCATTACGAAAATAAAACAAAATAATTTTAACTGATTGACACTGACAACTTAAAAGTTAAGACTGACTCAATACAATAGGTGTACGCGAATTTTTTGCAAGCCAGTGTACTTAGGTTGTCTTTTTTAAAAATATAATTGATATTGTCTTTCACCTCATAAAGACACCTCAATGCAAAAAAACGTCTAAAAACGTTGCTGTTGTGATTGACATCACTTTGCGGGGGAATCGCAACAGAGCATTAAATAATTTTTTTTCTACATTTAACTAATACAGAAAAAGTTCGTAATCTGCAATATTAACCCTCCAGATAAGATCAGACCTTTGGCTATTTTAGTTAATACGACAAATTCGGTTTCCGAATTAAAAAGACCAAATGGCTAGAAAGTGTTGATATTTCACCCCATTTTACGGTAATTTATGTACGTTAATAACTTGTTCCACAGTCATTAACGCGTAAAATCTTGTTAGTTATTCCACTTTCATGACTCAGCGAATTCATAAATTTTTAAAGAGCAAACCCATCCAATTTTTAGATGTAAAGATGGATTCTTCGGAATTATCTTGCATTTGTTTTTAAGCATCATTTTAACGTATTTCATTCTTTATAAGTTGAATTTCTCACTACTTCATTGTTATTGAAAATTAATTCTGCCGTCTATTGTTACTAGAGAAATGCCTGACAGCAGATATCGTCCGAGATTTGATACCGGCTGCAGCGGACCGCTCTGTTTTTATGTTTAACCTATAGCAGTGGAAATCTACATTCCAAGGGACAGCAATAAGGAAGGTTAGTACGCTTGAAATTTAAATATCTACAACGTAAAAACTTGATTTTTAATAGTTTTTGGGCAATAACCTTTTAAATAAACAAATCTAGACCTGGTCTCTGCAGGGGGGGGCTCTCGAAATGTAGTCATAAGAAATGTAGTATTATAAACTGAACTTCAAGAACTAATGATTACTATTTATTACAGTAACAGAATTACATTGTTCTTTTTCAGTCAGCTGCTACGACTGATCTTCAGAACGTAGATGTTGGATACTTGCCATCACCAGTTGGTCAGTTCACCAGCATTACTCAAAGTCAGTCTGAGGCCACCTATAGTTCTAATCCATCCTTCAGCCAGGACAGTATTTCTTTGGATCCTGCCGCAGATACATACAGCATTCCTACGCCATCTCCCAGGTCGAAGGGAATAATGACAGTGTGAGTATTAATAGTTGTGATATTTCAGTAATTTAACACATTGCTTAGGGTAAAGTGTTTCACCGCTGCCTCCAGATGGTTCAACTGTTTCATGATCACTGTATAACGATCTAAACCTCTTTCAACAGAAATACATATCTTAGAAAATTTCATACCAGTATTTTTTGACCACTAGGATAGTCTTATTTTGATTGACAGGAGGTAATTACACTGGAAATTTCTTGACAATTTATTTTCATATTTAGTTTTTTTGAATTTGAAGTTTGAATTTGAAGACCTCGAGATTATAAGAGACACCTGAAGGTGGTGAACTCGAAGAGATAAGGGTAAACCAAGACCCCTAACGGTTTATGTTGTTTTTCTCGAAAACTATTGGGTTTATCGAGATACGTTTATCCCTTTGTCAAAACCTATCAGGCGAGACTATCCATATTCTTGGTGCCAATTGGCCGAGAAATTCGTTTTGGCATGTTAATTCTTAGGAAAGTACACTGTACTAGTCAATTTTTTTATTCAACCCATTATGTAAAGGTGTTTCGCTAAATTTTGAAATCCTAATCTCCTTTATTTATAAATTCAGTAAATTTTTTTTCTTGAATGATTTTTGCTGTAAAACTGAAATATACGATTTCAAACGAAACTGTTGCCTTACTGTGGCGCCGGTACAATACGAGCAAATCAGGAATTAAATCGTGCATTTCAATTTTACATCAAAAATCATTCAAGAAAAAACTACCTTTACTCGATACCAAGGTCTTATAAATAAAGAAAATTAGGATTTCAAAATAGGCGAAACACCCTGTTGCTAATACGAATTTTTCAGCCGACTGGCACCAAGAATATCGATAATCTCGCCTGATGGGTTTTGACGAAGAGATGCTGAGGTAAAAGATGACTGGACCATGATCGCGTCCGGATCTCAACAAATTTTTCTTAGCTACTTAATGACGAATATGAGACCAAAAAAGTTACGCCAGAATGTTCCTTGAGCAAATTTACTGGTACAAATTGCTGATCCATGTATGACATACCTTCTTTCTTCAAATACACAAAACAAAGGCGATACCAAAAAGCATTTTTGGTGGGGATTTAAATAAGCATTATGTTACCTAATCTCTATCTCAATAAACCTAATAGTTTTCGAAAAAAACGACAAAAACGGTTAGGGGACCTGGTTTACCCTCATTAACTCTTCGAGCTCACCACCTACAGGTGTTGGCTTTGAGGGGGTGATTTAACAACCCACAAGGAAGCCCTATGCAAAAATCCACGGACTTATCTCGACTTTCCGCTATTTTCTGTAATTTGACTGTACTATAGTGATTTGACTATTATTTTTTACTTTAATATTTTTGACATACCTATCTTTTCTGAAAATTGAATAATGTTCTCTTTTCATTGCAGGAAGTGTATGCTGTAACACTCCAACTAGCCCCACAGCCCCGCAGAGCCTTATTAGATCTGTACTTCGAGAAAGGTATCCTAGATCAGACAGCCAGAAAGAGGTTATGCCACCTTATAGTTGACGAGAGCTAAGCGAGGAACCAAGGAAAAAAGTCGCGTTTTTAGATTTACATTTTTATTGGAATCTTTAATTTGTACTTATAATTGTCACATGTTATCATAATTATAATTATTTGGATAATTATTTCAGGATGTTGACTATAATGAATACAATATAATTAATTGTTCTAATGTAAGTTTTTTAAGTAAACACCGTTTTATTTGTCTTCATTTTTGAACAATAACAGTTTTTTTTATTGAATTTGTTTCTTTTCAACTTTTTTTGTGTAAGTATGATATTGGTGATTTGAACTCACTATTATTGCTAGTTGGCCATATTTGCTCTTCAGAATTACTAGATTTCCATCAGTTTCTGAAAATATTTTCAGCTCTCTCTGTGAGAAAACCTTATATAGCAGATGAAGGTAATACACATTGAAATGAGGTATAAAAATTGAAAACATTCATATTTTCAATGTGCATTTTGGAAATTTGGAGATTATGAAGAGGAAATTAGACCAACTACCAAAAATAGTGAGTTGAAATCACCAATGTCATCTGGTAGAAACAACCAGAAAATATAGTAATGTGAACTAGAAACGATGAGTAAAATCAACTAAACAGAATGGTATTTTAGTTATATGCAATGGTCACGACTGCTATCATATGTGGCTTATTCCACCTTAGAAAGATGCTGAATTAACTTGACATATAGGTATTTTTACTATCCAATATTATTACATCAGCCAGAAAATCCCAGCTAATGCAACTACATCGTTGAGTTACTTTTACTAGTCTACTAGGTTGATTTAACTATATGAGCTTCATTTCTAACTGTCTCATTTCGTATATCTAACTATACTATTAAGACTATTTTAACTATATGCTAGGCTGAAACAACCTAACACTGTATGGTACATTTAACTATTTACCGGTTGCTTCTACCATATGGGAGTGTGATTGATTTAACCTTATTGGGTAAATTTAACCAAACACATTTTACTAAAATCGTATAGTTCGTGTTACCCATAAGTATTGTTGTCACTTTTTCTACCATATTTTCGGGTTGCTGCAACTCATTTTTGGTTAATTTAACTTGAACATTTTTTTCAGTGTAAACTCTATTACGAACTGTTTTTCATAAAAAGGAATGACTTGAAAAATATAATGCTTTCTACTTAATTTATAATGAAGTTGATTAATTATATCTAGTATTTATGGAAAACGTAATATTACAGACGCTTCAACTAATATAATTCTATAATTTGATATTTCGGATCTATGGATGAAATAATATTTATAATAGTTATGCAATAGTATTTAGAAAAGAAAGTTATAAAACTGATGATAAAGGTTACCTTGATTTGTTGTTAACACTTAGAAAGAATATATACACTTTTGTTAATACGCGCGCCGGACCGAGTCGCGGAAAATGTATTTTAAAATCTAATAATTTTATATGAGACATCTACCAAGAGAAGGGGAATTAATTTTTAGGGATTTTAATAAATATTAAATGTTTTATTATTATTATTAATATAACAGATAATTATTAAAAAGGTAATATGAAATTACTGCCGCGTGTCTGGATGAACCTCGGATGACCTCGAGTCGCGAGTCGGCGCACTATCATTTGTCACGTTTTCGGCGTTTTTGGACCTCCATAAGAAATAACATGGGATTTTGGGCTAGAACTCTTGTTGCCTATCTACTAAAGTGTGCATTTCAAAGTCGTACTGGTTTAATCCATGAGTGCCATCTACACAAATACAATCTGAAGCGTACTTCCTAAAAACTTCTTCCTGGACAGGGTTCATAATAATTAGTACAAAATCTTCTGTTCGTAAGTCTGGATGGCTTTCAGATTCAGTATCTTAGAAAAAAAAAAAAAAGAAATGGAGTTAAATGTAAGGGTACCTAAATTTAATCAAATGTACTTACCTTGAGGTTTGTAAAATAGAACACTTCCAGAACTTTCTCGCTGTTTTACCCAAGCATCCACACTTACAGCATCATTTTCATGACGAACTACTGTAGACTGTAAATGGAAGCTTCTCTCAATATTGGACAGATCTTTTCTATTGAGCAAGTGGATCCGTTCTAATTGCGACCCCACTACTGAATCTCGTATATCATCCAGTATTTGCGAAAAAGGAATTTTGAGTGCCATTTTGTTTGCCAAAGACTTTCTTTCTTGAAGGGTGAGAAATAAATGCCCCAAATCATGTTCATCATGACCCACATGTTGATTTATAAAAGTCACTTTACATTGATTGCTCTTGTTAATTATCAGTTTTAAACGAGCAGGACAAAAACCACCAATTTTATTTGAACCCTGGGTTTTCAAGTGTCTTGCTCCTTTTCCGCGGGTAACATATTTCCCAGAACGATGGCAACAGTATTTCATAATTCTGGTCCCATCTTTAGTACACTGTGAACCTCGCTTCACCACGTATTTAGATTTTGTGTCATGTTCCATATCAGTTTTCCATATTGAGAATTCTTCAAAGGAAGTAAATTGGATTGTTTGGGTTACACACTTTATATCATGCTCTACTTCACAATACGCTACCAGATTTTCTTTTATTGCTGCCAACTTGCAAATAGGACATTCTGCATATATGTGTTTTGAAGCTGAAGATACTACATTATCAGAAGAGTTATGAGTCTTTTTGTGATAATTGAAATCTTTCAGGAGAGAAAAATTTTTCTGACATTGTGTACACTGGTAATTGTAAGTTTTCTTCGTAATTATAACATCTACTTGTTCTGAAATTAAAAATAATACAGTTACATACAAGTAGATGTTACTTGAATAAGACATGCACACACCTACATGATACTTCCGTGCGTGCTTCGCCAAATTATAAACAGCACTAAACTGTTTTTGACACACACAACACTTAATATCTTTTTCAGACATCTCAGGTAGTGAAAGTGAAAGCCCACCAAGCACCAGAAACAGAAACACTAACAACTAACAACGCCGAAAAAAAAAACAATTCAAAGTGGAAGATGAGTGGAAGTAACGGCACAGCACACAATCATATCAAAGAATACTATACAGTATACATCACATCATAGGTATAGGGTATACATATCAACATATCATATGGTTTGTGTGTTTCCCCGACCACGCCCGCGAGAATTCGGTACCGGGAATAATTGTCGACCGGCGGGACGTAGCCGCTAGTGTAATATTTATGCGGCACGATAAGGGGCCGACCCGGATCAGCTCCTCGAAGGTCGTCGCCGCTTCTTGCCGTCTGTGGATACTCGTAAATTAGTTTAAATTGAAGATAAATTCTTCCTACTTCTCCTTTATTATTAGTCGAAAAGACCGGAAATCCCCCGCTATTTCTATAATTAATTCTCCCTTGAATTTAGCGTGATATTGCTCGAGTTTAATACAGAAATCTTTTGTCATGTACGGATTAATTGCTGCATGGATTTTAAGTACGGCTCTGCACTTTGTTTACCAAGAAGTTTGATTTGAAGTTACTAGATTAGCGTAGTTCAGTCTCGTGACTGCTGACTGCAGCTGAGGGTTAGTTCCATAAATTATGCGAACTCTTTCCGTTGGATCTCTAGGAAGGTCATAAACTTGCGGTCTCATCGCATTCGGTTCTAAATAACCTGTATCCGTAGTCGAAAATCAATTATCAGCAGCAGGCGTTGGAGGTAATTCTCTATTAACCATACTCGTTGGCCTTGAAGGTCTTCTTGAAGGACGGTTGTCGGAATACATCATGGATAGGGATGTATTGGGTAAATTGTTTTTGAATATTTAGGTAGAAATAAATCATTGATGCCACAAGTAGAATAATTAAGAAAAAGTTTACAGAAATAAGGTAATATGGTAAGGAATGGTTAGAGGACATGGAATTGCTTAACCAATTGTAGTTTAGGCAAGCATCGAGATTCTTAAACTTTGGGTACGGAATTCCCCATTTAGGAATTGATAAATCTTCATACTTCGTCCATGCGGTTGGGATGATTTGAAAGATGTTGATTGTTCCATCATCGTCTCGACAGCGACGAAATGGATAAATATCTTTATTAGTACCATCAGTAATATTACATTTACATGGTACATCGACTACTAAAGTTCCAATACGTTGTGGCAGGATTAGCTCGTATTCTGCATTGGCACAAACGACTTTTGCACCAGATTTCGGATACGTAAAAAGAAATTTCCTAGTTCCAAGCGGAGTAATACTATAATCATTGCGTTCTACACGTCGGCATACTAAGGGACAAGTATCAGATATTTGGTGGTCCCTCCTTGTAGAAGCAATTTGGCACAGGAGACACTGAATGTGTCATCTTCGTAAATATCGGACACGAGACAAAGACTGTCCTTGCGAGGATCACATTTTGGTAGCAGTATGATCCATTCGGACTGAACTTCCAATAACGCTAATATCCTTGAAGGTACATCAACGTTACAGGCATATTGTTCCCAAGCGAGGGTTGGTACAACTAACTTCTTCAAGGTAAGCCCTCGTGTTTACGAATGATTGGTATGTGTAGGCCCATAAGTGCTTCAGCCGGAGAGAATGTACATTCGACTAACGGAAGTCCATAAACAGCTTCCGGTGGTATTGCTATAACAAAACTCAAAACAGCAATTTGGTTTTTAACCTTATCAAATAATAATCTAAGCTTATCTAAAGGTAATATATCTACTTGTAAACGTTTCTCCTGACACATATTAATTAAACTTCGAGACTGTTCATAACGATAAAGAAAATCAAGCATTGCATAAATATGAACATTAGCATGAGTGCAGGAGGTTTTTCGAAACAAATCAGTCACAAATGACTTTAACTTTAATGTCTCTAACAAAATATTTTCGCGTTCTTTTATACGCTCAACTAGTTTCGAAATTTCATAAGAACTAACAAATGTACGAGTTACATGATTTCGAGTTGCATACTGGAATTCAAATCTTTCTCCATCGTCTGACAATATTCTATCAGAATCTTTAATCAATTTATGCCCCACATGGTTATTTAAAATACTAAAATAATCGTCCGTTTCCATCGGACATTTATACCAACTATTGTTACTACACGTGCAATTAATATCAACTAAAAAATCATTTCGAAATACAACAGGCTGGTAAAAAGTAACATTGGGCATTTCCTGAATATATAGACCTGCATTGGTTTCTACTTGCATTGCACAACCTAAACTTACACAAAAAATCAATAAAATAATCATCATTTTTACCAAAAATATAATCAACAGAGTTCTTTTATCAACAATAGAGTTCTTTATCAACAGCAAAAGGTTCTTTATCAACAACTGAGTTCCTAACGTGAGGTAAGCAATTACACAAAATACACAAAATATAATTCTTTTAATGAGTATTCAACACTAATAAAAAAATACGTGCGTTTTACTTTAAATACAAAATTAATGCTTCCAATAACAAAAAGAGAGTCTCCTTTTCAAATAAACTGCAGACGATTGATTACACAAATAAAATAAACTTGTCAGTCACTTCTGAATTCATGCTACACAATTACAATTAACATGATTCAACTATTTCCAAACAGTTAAGTTATAAAAAATACTTGAGTCACCAGGTTTCAAAAACACATAAATCTCTATTATTACTTAAGGCTTTATAATTCTCACTAATAATATAATATTCATTTTAAACTGGACTTCTTGTAGCCTTTTTACTCACAAAAAACAAAAAATAAATGCATGAATTCAGTTCACTCAACCCACATAGGATTCTAAAAAAAAGGGCACACAGCCACCAAAATACACATAAAAAATATAGCACACAGCAAAAATACAGGGATCACAATTCGTTAGACTTCCAAACTGACACTAATAAAACTTGAAACCTTAAAAATTAAACTGAAAGTAACGGATACCATTCCATTGCCTATTACATAATCCTATGCGTAACAAAAAACTAAATGCGGTCACAAAACACACAGATAACACACGCATCTGGTGCGGAGACTCTATAAACACAACGTAAGCCAGCTCGACTTCAGCGAGAAAAACTCGTATAATTTCGCGGTTTTATGATAATAGAGTGGATATAAAGAAAAACTGATAAAATTTAGAAACAGCGATTAGCAGGAAGACGCGTTCTTTCTCCGCTTAGAAAGACCGAAAAGTAAAGAAGGTCTATTTGTAAAAACCGTGAACCTGGCATACTAAAAAAAAGGACGCGCGTCGGGTTCGGTCGCAACTCGAACCTGGGGGTACCGCTAAACCCACCACAAAAAACACATAATAAATCGAACCTATATCTCTCTAACACATGGTGACCTTGAATCTATCTGTGTCGCCTAAACGTGGCAACACCGCATTCTCAAGGTCAACAATATGACAACAATGTAACTTCAAGGTCATCAATATGGCAACAATGTAACTTCAAGTCACCCAATGTTGGTGACCTTGAACCTATCTCTCTCTAACACATGGTGACCTTGAATCTATCTCTGTCACCTAAACGTGGCAACACCGCATTTTCAAGGTCAACAATATGACAACAATGTAACTTCAAGGTCATCAATATGGCAACAATGTAACTTCAAGGTCACCCAATATTGGTGACCTTGAACCTATCTCTGTCACCTAAACGTGGCAACAATGTATAGTCTTCAAATAATGTACCTTCAAGGTCATCAAATAATGTATCTTCAAGATCATCAAAATGACAGCAATGTATCGTCACCAAATAATGTATCATCAAGGTATTCAAACATTCAATTTATTGACCTTGTCAAAGTTAGAAATGATTACGACAGTTTTAACAAATTTTAAACATTATTAGGGGTATATTAATGTTAACATCGAGTGTACACTGTAAGAAAGAGAAAAGAAGTTTGGAGAGAGATAAACATGTCTGGCTGAAGTACCCCATTAACTACTACGCCGGTTTCCGGATTCCCTTTCGCCCGTCGGACGTGATACGACATAAGCAGTCTTCATCGACATCGGCTTTCAGATGATTACATATTTCAACTTTTTCAACCTTGTATTTGCTTACAGAGTGCATTTATCTTTTATTTGAGGATTTTGAGAATGTTTCGAACTTTTAATTCAATGTAGTATGCATTTAAATACAAAACTTATTTCAGAGGTTGACTTAAATAGTTTTATTGTTAATTTAAAATTGGTAGATTGAAATTAATTTAAAAATCTGCTGCTTTCAAACTTAAAGTACCAATATTTAATGCAGTGCTTTTTATATGAATGTTAGGTTTTGTTTTTAATTTAATAATATGCTGTTTTCTTTTTAAATGCAACATTCGTTTAAGTTAATGACGTTAAATGCAGAACACTGTTGAATTGAATGTATTATATTTTTCAGTAAAAACAACTTACTGTTATATTAATAATGTGATGTCAATAAAGCTAATGCTTATATAATTTTAATAAACTTCTTTTTAATGAATTGTAACAGGTTTTTAACATAACTCGAGTATGATTGCATGTAAAATAAAATGGATATAACTTAATAAATTGAGTTTAATTGTTAGAAAATGAAGTATTGCTATTTTTAGTTTTAATATTTTTTAATAACTAACCAAGTAATAATAATAAATAATTAACCAAGTAGCTTATTGTTATGTTCTGAAGTATGAAGGTCAACCTGTTTACATTCGATTTGTACAGATGAATCAAATAGGGCGAATGCACCAGTTAATGACCGTTTAAGACCAAATCAGGATTGCAAGCAAATTTGATATTAGTGAATGATACACTCAAGTGCATAGAAAGTTATTCAAATTTGATCCATCTGTCTAGTTGTCAGTACAGTTTAGAAAGAATTATTTATGTCAATCGTTTATTAATTATTATTGTTTAATTAAGTGAAGTCACAAAACCCTAATGAATGATCAGTGAATTCTAGTTAATGACCAAAAAAAAACAGTGAATGACCAGATAACTTTTATTTCAAAAAATGTTTACATAACTTGTTAACATCAAAGCAACTTAGACTACAAATAATTTTTATTTACTGCAGGCTAACTGTGGATGTTCGATTTTCTGTAAAATATTTATTAATGATTGTACCAGATTTGGTCAACCTTTTCAGACCATTTCCAATGTTGAGGACCACTTTTGTGCATTACCCTAACTTCATATTCAGTGCCCTTTTTGGTAATAATCACACCTGGAAAGTAATCCATTTCATATTTTAATATTACAAAATTTGCAACTGAGAAAGTGGTTCTTGATTTTAATTTGCTCCTAGTCTCATTTTCCATCCCTGTTTCAGATTTGCTGGATGAAATCAATTAATTCTTTTCACTGTTTAAGATTGTCTGGCGTTTTTCGTCATTGCTGTCATATGATTTGCCCGAGGCTGAAAGTATCTGAAGACAAGTCTGAGACAGATATTTTCTTTTTCTTGGTGTTTGAAATTTTTTTTCTGTAAAACTATCTGCCTTTTAATAGCTCTATTAATTTTAATAGCTCTTTTAATAGCTTATTAAGTTTCTTGGTTTAACACTATATTATATAAATAATAATAAATAAAATTATGTAATAATATATCTACGAAAATATAATAAATACATTAATCAATATGCAGTCATTTACTAGATTTAATAATAAATCCAGTAAATGACGTCTTTTATTTAAATAGTGACACAGACATTAAAACCCGGTCAAATATTGGTTCATAAAATCATAACCATTCGTACATTTGAAATATTACTAACAAACCCACCTCGTGTTGTTACATAAATATTATTTAAGATTTCAAATTTTGGCGCTAAACCAGTGAATGACCATTTCGGTCAATTACTGGGTTTAATGTAATTTATTGAACCAATATATGACCATGCATTATTAAAAAGTTAAACTTATTAATTATTCCTCTTTTTGCGTAGAAATGATAATTGTAGACTCCCTATAAGCCATTAAAACTATAATTCACTATACTTCAAACAAAGTGTTACTATTCTATGACACTACATCACAGAACACAATGTACTTACCTTATTAGTTTGTTAGATATACAGAACAACACGCTGTACTTGCAACTTCATTCGTCATTTGTAAAAACTGGAACGAAATTGTGCTGTTGTCGCTTTTAGCACAAAGTTACTAAATGTTAGAAAAACCGCTAACAGAAACCAATATATATCGGCTTATCGTAGTGAACTTGTAGTTTCTCCATATGAATGGCTACCAGATCCTCTGTAAAGATAGCACACTCTTTAAATTGCGGTGTTGAAATCATACTCTCGACATTTGATTATTTATCAATGAAAACAATAAAAAGTATATCATTTATTATTATTACAGGTCTTGAAAATAGCTTCTTCTTCTTAAAAATGTGTTACTAATTAATATCCCTATTATATGTAGGTAGAAACCGCACGTAATATCCATTAAATTTTAACAATAGATAGTCGCAGTTTTAATAAAACAAAAAAGAATTATATATAATTTTACCAGCTTTATTAAATCGATGCGTTGAAAGGTTCAAAAATTTCTATTTACGTAACATTAGATCGATATGAACATTTGAAGGTATATACGTGTATTTTGAAATATACTAATAACATTCTAAACTATTAATATTTACAGCAGTAAAATCTCAAATGCAGGAATTTCTCCAAGAAAAGCAAGTAGAGATCTTAATATTTGCAACAGTAAAACTCAGATGCTGGAAATGTCTACAAGAAAAGCAAAAATAGAAGATATTTTACACTTTTCAGACAAGTTAACGTATTTTTTATTCTAATAATAATATACATCCCCTGCGACCTAAAATGATATTACCTATATTGTAATCAACAATAATTGGAGATTTAATTCTATAGAGCGAGATAATTGAACATTTCTTAACATTAAGGAGCAATTTATTCATATCAAGCCTTGATACGGCGTTCTGCAGACAGCTTAACCGCCGAGTTTATAAAAGCACATCCCAGAATTCCTTGTAAACGATCCAAATTTAAGATCAATTCGTTCAATAATTCCTGCCTTACCTGTGTGTTTTAAATGTCTACGTTCTAGATAATTATCATTTGTTTTGTATAACAATTAAATTTATCAAGTGTTCATATAAAAAAGAAGGTCAGGCAGGCAGGTAATAATTACTAGCTTAGAAGGCTTATATTTTAGAAATCAGATACATCCACATATATGCCTGTATATTACCTCTAAATTTTACTTAATCTACATACTTTAAAAATACATGCAGTCAGGTTTAGCGTAAATAACAATTACGGATATCAAGGCCATACTAACTGAACGTTAACATATATTCTAAAGGTCAACCTTAATTAATTAACCCCCGGTACTATACATCCTTAGGCTAGAAACAGCCTTGAAACAAAAATGGCAGAGTCCGCCCTGTTGGATAAGAAATCAGAGTATGCAATGGAAAATAAAACATAAAGATATTTTACAAACATTTATTTAGTACACACAGCATAATACAAGTATATAGATCATAAGTTGTTTTCTATGGCTATTGTAGTTCTACGGATCTCTGAGTTGTCGTTGTATGCCCACGCAGAAATACTAATACGTATAAAGTCCGTGGAATGACTTGTTGACCCTGTAACCGTTCCTAATTCTTCGTTACTTTCATAGTTGGCACGATAATCATCCGGCTGCGTAGTTGCGGTCATATCTTCTGTCTCAACGACGGCAGTGTTTGCTCCCGTTCCTGTCTTCACAACAGATGCGCTACGGTGTACGTTTTTCACATGCCTTTTTAAGCTGTCTGTGCGTGAAAAACATTTGAAGCAGTTAGAACACCGGACTTTGATTGATTCGTGGACGCTTTTAATATGCCTTTTTAAGTGGTCACGACGTGAAAAAGTTTTGAAACAGCTAGAGCATTAGATTCTGTTTATTTCATGGACGGCTCTCTTGTGTATCTTGTAGGCATCAGAGTTTAAAAAGTTTGACACAGCTAGAACACTGGATTCTGTCTGATTCGTGCGTGGTTTCTGACGGTGGTGACTGATGTCAGTCTACATCGTGCAACCACGCGAAGCAGAAGGAAGTTAGAAGTGACCTGAAGATGGCAAGTGTGATCTTGCCGAAACGTCGTCAACCATTGTCTGGTTCCTCTAGGAGCCGAATAGTGAATACGCGGAGTGAAACCCGGAAAAGTAGTGAAGTATCATATATATATATATATATATATATATATATATATATATATATATATATATATATATATATATATATATGGCGTTTTGTATAGATCTCTCACGATAATTTATTGTCATATACTGTCTTTGAAATTACATGTATACAGACTTATAACACACACACACACACACACACACACACACACAAGATATACATGTAAACTTAACTATTTTTCTAAATTATCATCGTTAGAAATCCTACTATAATAATTTCTCCAGCTATCGCTGACCGCTGGTGTATGTCGGCGTAAATAAATATCTTTAAACTTATTGATTTTAATTGTACCTACATCTACTTATTCCAGGGGTAGGTTGATTGTATGCATATGTAGTGCTGCCAATAGAGGGCGTCATGCTACAAGTAGTATGTATTGCTAATAGTGGGCGTCATGAAGAAATCTGTATTATCGACGACCTGTGTACTACCAATAGAGGCCGCCAAGGTGTAATTATTATTACTGAAGACCACATTACATTTCTACCTAAGCAAATCAGTGATAATTTGAAAAGCAAATGTAGTAAATATTCATGTTTATATGGTAAGTTTGATAATTTAAATTGTACGGACATCGGTTCCGGGTTACATACACTTAGGATAGAACCTACGATTCATTCTCGCGCATACATATTGCTCCGAGCGCTTACGATTATAGCCGAGAACAACCGATTGCGCAGGTCGATCAGTATAAATAGGCGGGGTAGTGTTCCTGTTCCTTCATTAGTCGAAATGAATCAGCACGTGAACGACGTATGTAAGAAGAAGAATGACTCTGGTCGAAGGGGTTGCAACATACAGTGTCCGGTTTGCTTCAAGTCTTTCGCGAGGCCATTCACCTGCAAGAGACACGTAAAAACCACGCACGAATCAGACAGAATCCAGTGTTCTAGCTGTGTCAAACTTTTTAAACTCTGATGCCTACAAGATACACAAGAGAGCCGTCCATGAAATAAACAGAATCTAATGCTCTAGCTGTTTCAAAACTTTTTCACGTCGTGACCACTTAAAAAGGCATATTAAAAGCGTCCACGAATCAATCAAAGTCCGGTGTTCTAACTGCTTCAAATGTTTTTCACGCACAGACAGCTTAAAAAGGCATGTGAAAAACGTACACCGTAGCGCATCTGTTGTGAAGACAGGAACGGGAGCAAACACTGCCGTCGTTGAGACAGAAGATATGACCGCAACTACGCAGCCGGATGATTATCGTGCCAACTATGAAAGTAACGAAGAATTAGGAACGGTTACAGGGTCAACAAGTCATTCCACGGACTTTATACGTATTAGTATTTCTGCGTGGGCATACAACGACAACTCAGAGATCCGTAGAACTACAATAGCCATAGAAAACAACTTATGATCTATATACTTGTATTATGCTGTGTATACTAAATAAATGTTTGTAAAATATCTTTATGTTTTATTTTCCATTGCATACTCTGATTTCTTATCCAACAGGGCGGACTCTGCCATTTTTGTTTCAAGGCTGTTTCTAGCCTAAGGATGTATAGTACCGGGGGTTAATTAATTAAGGTTGACCTTTAGAATATATGTTAACGTTCAGTTAGTATGGCCTTGATATCCGTAATTGTTATTTACGCTAAACCTGACTGCATGTATTTTTAAAGTATGTAGATTAAGTAAAATTTAGAGGTAATATACAGGCATATATGTGGATGTATCTGATTTCTAAAATATAAGCCTTCTAAGCTAGTAATTATTACCTGCCTGCCTGACCTTCTTTTTTATATGAACACTTGATAAATTTAATTGTTATACAAAACAAATGATAATTATCTAGAACGTAGACATTTAAAACACACAGGTAAGGCAGGAATTATTGAACGAATTGATCTTAAATTTGGATCGTTTACAAGGAATTCTGGGATGTGCTTTTATAAACTCGGCGGTTAAGCTGTCTGCAGAACGCCGTATCAAGGCTTGATATGAATAAATTGCTCCTTAATGTTAAGAAATGTTCAATTATCTCGCTCTATAGAATTAAATCTCCAATTATTGTTGATTACAATATAGGTAATATCATTTTAGGTCGCAGGGGATGTATATTATTATTAGAATAAAAAATACGTTAACTTGTCTGAAAAGTGTAAAATATCTTCTATTTTTGCTTTTCTTGTAGACATTTCCAGCATCTGAGTTTTACTGTTGCAAATATTAAGATCTCTACTTGCTTTTCTTGGAGAAATTCCTGCATTTGAGATTTTACTGCTGTAAATATTAATAGTTTAGAATGTTATTAGTATATTTCAAAATACACGTATATACCTTCAAATGTTCATATCGATCTAATGTTACGTAAATAGAAATTTTTGAACCTTTCAACGCATCGATTTAATAAAGCTGGTAAAATTATATATAATTCTTTTTTGTTTTATTAAAACTGCGACTATCTATTGTTAAAATTTAATGGATATTACGTGCGGTTTCTACCTACATATAATAGGGATATTAATTAGTAACACATTTTTAAGAAGAAGAAGCTATTTTCAAGACCTGTAATAATAATAAATGATATACTTTTTATTGTTTTCATTGATAAATAATCAAATGTCGAGAGTATGATTTCAACACCGCAATTTAAAGAGTGTGCTATCTTTACAGAGGATCTGGTAGCCATTCATATGGAGAAACTACAAGTTCACTACGATAAGCCGATATATATTGGTTTCTGTTAGCGGTTTTTCTAACATTTAGTAACTTTGTGCTAAAAGCGACAACAGCACAATTTCGTTCCAGTTTTTACAAATGACGAATGAAGTTGCAAGTACAGCGTGTTGTTCTGTATATCTAACAAACTAATAAGGTAAGTACATTGTGTTCTGTGATGTAGTGTCATAGAATAGTAACACTTTGTTTGAAGTATAGTGAATTATAGTTTTAATGGCTTATAGGGAGTCTACAATTATCATTTCTACGCAAAAAGAGGAATAATTAATAAGTTTAACTTTTTAATAATGCATGGTCATATATTGGTTCAATAAATTACATTAAACCCAGTAATTGACCGAAATGGTCATTCACTGGTTTAGCGCCAAAATTTGAAATCTTAAATAATATTTATGTAACAACACGAGGTGGGTTTGTTAGTAATATTTCAAATGTACGAATGGTTATGATTTTATGAACCAATATTTGACCGGGTTTTAATGTCTGTGTCACTATTTAAATAAAAGACGTCATTTACTGGATTTATTATTAAATCTAGTAAATGACTGCATATTGATTAATGTATTTATTATATTTTCGTAGATATATTATTACATAATTTTATTTATTATTATTTATATAATATAGTGTTAAACCAAGAAACTTAATAAGCTATTAAAAGAGCTATTAAAATTAATAGAGCTATTAAAAGGCAGATAGTTTTACAGAAAAAAAATTTCAAACACCAAGAAAAAGAAAATATCTGTCTCAGACTTGTCTTCAGATACTTTCAGCCTCGGGCAAATCATATGACAGCAATGACGAAAAACGCCAGACAATCTTAAACAGTGAAAAGAATTAATTGATTTCATCCAGCAAATCTGAAACAGGGATGGAAAATGAGACTAGGAGCAAATTAAAATCAAGAACCACTTTCTCAGTTGCAAATTTTGTAATATTAAAATATGAAATGGATTACTTTCCAGGTGTGATTATTACCAAAAAGGGCACTGAATATGAAGTTAGGGTAATGCACAAAAGTGGTCCTCAACATTGGAAATGGTCTGAAAAGGTTGACCAAATCTGGTACAATCATTAATAAATATTTTACAGAAAATCGAACATCCACAGTTAGCCTGCAGTAAATAAAAATTATTTGTAGTCTAAGTTGCTTTGATGTTAACAAGTTATGTAAACATTTTTTGAAATAAAAGTTATCTGGTCATTCACTGTTTTTTTTGGTCATTAACTAGAATTCACTGATCATTCATTAGGGTTTTGTGACTTCACTTAATTAAACAATAATAATTAATAAACGATTGACATAAATAATTCTTTCTAAACTGTACTGACAACTAGACAGATGGATCAAATTTGAATAACTTTCTATGTTAAGTTTACATGTATATCTTGTGTGTGTGTGTGTGTGTGTGTGTGTTATAAGTCTGTATACATGTAATTTCAAAGACAGTATATGACAATAAATTATCGTGAGAGATCTATACAAAACGCCATATATATATATATATATATATATATATATATATATATATATATATATATATATATATATATATATATATATATATGATACTTCACTACTTTTCCGGGTTTCACTCCGCGTATTCACTATTCGGCTCCTAGAGGAACCAGACAATGGTTGACGACGTTTCGGCAAGATCACACTTGCCATCTTCAGGTC
The DNA here is from genome assembly GCA_929113105.1 of Agrypnus murinus. Classification (NCBI taxonomy): domain Eukaryota; kingdom Metazoa; phylum Arthropoda; class Insecta; order Coleoptera; family Elateridae; genus Agrypnus; species Agrypnus murinus. The sequence continues at coordinate 238,462 of OV816029.1, read as the reverse complement.
ACTTCTAACTTCCTTCTGCTTCGCGTGGTTACACGATGTAGACTGACATCAGTCAGTCTACATCGTGTAACCACGCGAACCACTAGTGTAATGTCTGGCGTGCCGGACTTTCACCCAAGCGGTCCGGGTTCGACTCCCGGCGCTGGCAGATCTGGTTAAGGTTTTCTGCAGTTTTCCTTAGCTGTAACACAAATGTGGGATTTGCGCTGTTCCATCTATAAGTCGGCTGCAGCCGCACATTGGGCCTACATAATAATAATCGCCCCCTCCCTCCCGCACAAGCTTATAGCTTCTGGGGCCTTGGTTTAGGTTATGGGTTGTAGTAATTATAATATAATATAATAATATATATATATATATAATAATATATATATATATATATATATATATATATATATATATATATATATATATATATTATTATATTATATTATATTATAATTACTACAACCCACATATATATATATATATATATATATATATATATATATATATATATATATATATATATATATATTATTATATTATATTATATTATAATTACTACAACCCATAACCTAAACCAAGGCCCCAGAAGCTATAAGCTTGTGCGGGAGGGAGGGGGCGATTATTATTATGTAGGCCCAATGTGCGGCTGCAGCCGACTTATAGATGGAACAGCGCAAATCCCACATTTGTGTTACAGCTAAGGAAAACTGCAGAAAACCTTAACCAGATCTGCCAGCGCCGGGAGTCGAACCCGGACCGCTTGGGTGAAAGTCCGGCACGCCAGCCATTACACTACCAAGGCTGTTTGTATATATATATATATATATGTATATATATATATATATATATATATGTATATATATATATATATATATATATATATGTATATATATATATATATATATATATATATATATATATATATATATACAAACAGCCTTGGTAGTGTAATGTCTGGCGTGCCGGACTTTCACCCAAGCGGTCCGGGTTCGACTCCAGGCGCTGGCAGATCTGGTTAAGGTTTTCTGCAGTTTTCCTTAGCTGTAACACAAATGTGGGATTTGCGCTGTTCCATCTATAAGTCGGCTGCAGCCGCACATTGGGCCTACATAATAATAATCGCCCCCTCCCTCCCGCACAAGCTTATAGCTTCTGGGGCCTTGGTTTAGGTTATGGGTTGTAGTAATTATAATATAATATAATAATATATATATATATATATATATATATATATATATATATATATATATATATATATATATATATATATATATATATTGCTGTGGATTTTAGTGTCAACATTTTGGAAATTTTGGAAAATTCTAAAATCATTGTTAAATACTAACACTTTTGAAATATTTTTATCAACTTTTCCTGTTAAAAATAAATTTAAGTTATTTAATGGAGTGTCATTGATTTTGAAATCAATGTGTATACTTTTTAATAAGGTTAAATAATACATGTTTCTATTTATTATCAAACAGCTTACTCACCGATTACTTAAGTATACGTAACATCCAGTTGTGCGCAAGTTATTGTTGTGATGTAATTCAATTATGTATAATTTCAAATGTGTATATCGACGGGTTATGTGATTCTTTAAGGTTTTGTTTTTGTAAATAGTTTCGTTATTATTGCGTAAAAGTACTGTGTAATAATGTGTAATAGATGTGTCAGTTTTATATAAGAATTTTAATCTGCTATTATGTATTATATGAGTGTACAGTTTGTTTTAGATCATAAGGTGACCACAGATTGTGTAATATAATTATGTAAATAGTCAATTGTATATAAGCTTAGAAAATTATAATTTTAGGGGAGTCAGTAATATAAAGCGACGCAGTAAAGTCGTGTTAAAAAAGAATAGTAAAATGTAAATAGACACTTCATGATAAACGACGACTGAGTAAAGTCGATATAAGAAATATAATAGAAATGTAAATAGGGCACTTACTGATAGAAAGCGACGGTGTAAAGTCGTGTAAGATAAAAGACATTCACTAAATAAAGCGACGAAGTAAAGTCGTATTAAAGACTATAGTAAAATGTAAATAGATAGTTAAGTTGGTTGGTGAATGGAATACAGCGAAAGTATTAAAAAGGTTATAAATTGTAAAAGTGTATACGTTTATAAAGAACCTTTTAAAGTTAATTTACTTGCTAAGTAAGCAAGATAATAAATCTTCGATTAAAACCATCAATCGGTGTTTTATTTAATTAAACACAAAAAGCAAATACAAGTTCTTCGAAAAAGGGATATATACCCGCAGTTAATAAACAAAAGTGAGTTCCAAAATCAAGTCTGTGGATGATATTATATGGAAAATCCATGCAAAAGGAAGAAGCATCGCTTTATAAAAAGGTAGGAAGTTATTTCCTTTGGTATCTGACGAAGAAAAGACTATCGTTTGTGAGGTGTAATTAAGTGTTTTGAACAATTTAGCCATTAAACTTAATTTAGATTTCAATTTTAAAAAGTGTTTTCAATTTTAATTTGTATATTTTTTAATACCACAAGAATCCACATTCACCCTGAGATGAGTCTTTATTAAATTTAATTCTGTTATGTTAATTTATTTAACTGGCGCCCAACTCTCTTACGTAAACTTGAGTTAGTCAAGAACTAACGTAACATTAATTTTATATAACCATTGCATTATTAAATCTATTAAAAGGTATTTTCAAATCATATTAGAATTTATAAAAGAGGGAAGTTGAAAAGCATTTCCAAAGTACACAGTCTTTAAAAAAATTAATTTATTTATAAATCAATTATCTACAATCTAACAGTAATTATTCGTTATTTGTAAGTATTTAATAAGTGAATATAAAAACAATATTTTATTTTTAATTAGCCGAATTCAACGCATATATTTTTATTTTGCTAGCCGAGGTGGGGCAAAAGAAAATCAAAATTATTCTGTTTATGCCAATTCATCGCATATAAATTTGTCGCTGTCAACGTGGGGCTTTTGAATATTAATAGGCTTTTGTAGGTTATCATAAATGATTTGGCATTTGATTATTAATAGGCTTTGATAGGTTATTTGGCTTTTATTAGCTTATTAGTTTTATATTAGAATTTTGTAGGCATATTACTGCGTATTATAGCAAATTTTAAAAAAAAAAGATTAGGCTTATAATAACATATTTAAAAGATATTAGAGTAAATTCTGTGTAGTGATTAATGTATGACGTCGGTTAAAAATATTTATTCTGCCGCGGAAAGTAATTTAGTATTGAAAAAGAAGTATACAGATAAAGAATTAGTTGTGGCTGAGAAGCAGAAAGCTTTAACCAGTTCAGTGATGGAGGGGAACGGCGAAGAAGGCAAGCCAGCGAGATCTGAACTATCACAACTTATAGCACTTGTGCAGGATATGAATGTTAAATTCGATGCTAGATTCGATAAACAGTCTGAAGACATGAATACTAAATTTGACAAACAGTCTGAAGACATGAATACTAAATTTAACAAACTGTCTGAAGACATGAAAGAAATGAAAGAAGAGGTGAATACTAAATTTGACAAACAGTCTGAAGACATGAAAGAAATGAAAGAAGATGTGAATACTAAATTTGACAGACAATCTGAAGAGATATCAAAATATAATATAAAAATGGATGAAATAACAAGCAGTATAATAAATCTAAAAGAGGCAATAATTAGCAAATTAGAATTTAGCAAAGGATATAAGAAAGATCAGGAAGTTAAACAAATTAATAACGAAGAAGTACATTCAACAGAATTAGGAAAAGTAGATGGATGGAATACTGATGATAAAACTATAGAAGATGAGTTAGAAATGGTAGATGTAAATTGTAATAGTAATGAAGGTGAAATTTTAAAGAAGGGAAGTTTTGTTAAGGTAGATTATAGTAGAAGAGATGATAAAGAGGTTATTATAGGTAAACTAATTAGGAATAAAAAAGTGAATTTAAAAGGCAAGCTAAAGAAAGACAGGAATAAAATTATATTGTGTAATTTCAAGACAGAAGGGAAAAATAGAAAGTTTGTTACAGGCAGTAGGGAAAAGATTAAAATTATAGATAAATTTTGTAAAAGACAAATATTACCATTTAGTAATTTCCATCTATTAAATTTTAAAAGCAGACGAAAGAAATACAGATCTTTTTAGGATAATTATATTAAATTAAAATTATATAACCGATAGTGACAATGAACCCAAAAGTATGATAAATTGCACTGATTTAAACTTTATGTAACGATTTGACTTTATATAATAAACAGGCTTATGGAATTTATACCCAATTAGGACTTATGTTTTTGTATGTGTTATTAAAAATAAAGAAGGGAATAGTTTGAATATGATTAAAGAAAGATAATTGAAATAATTATTAAAATAGGGGAAAATGGGGTTTAAAGTGTAATAATTATATGTTGAAATAATGAATGAAGAGGGAAATAATGATAGGAATATTGAAGTATATTGGATGATGATTTTTAGATTAATTAAAGATAATTGGATAATGAGAAGATAAAAGATTAGGAAGTAAATGAAGGTGAATTGATTATGATTAGTATGTTTATTAAAAATGAAAATAACATAGAATTGTGGTTAGAAGAAGTTAGAGGGTTAGAAGTATTTTTAGAAATGAATAATATTGAAAATTATGATGAACTATTGATATTGATGAGGAAAAGATTAGTAAATTAGTTAAGAGTGCATTTATTAATGAAAATGAATATGGAAACTTGATGATATTAAGAAATAGGATTCTGAAATAATTAGATGAATAGGATTGGGACGAGGATTGATAAGATGTAATTATTATTGTAAATGTTGTAGATAGCTTGTTATGATAGATTAGACTAAGGAAATTTATTGGGGATAAAATATAAAAATACAAAAATATGAATTGGTGTTTAAAAATAAATGTATTTTAACATTTGTTGTGTTTAAAAGTAAAATTGCATTTACAATTTTATTTCAAACAGGAGGGGATAAATGCTGTGGATTTTAGTGTCAAAATTTTGGAAATTTTGGAAAATTCTAAAATCATTGTTAAATACTAACACTTTTGAAATATTTTTATCAACTTTTCCTGTTAAAAATAAATTTAAGTTATTTAATGGAGTGTCATTGATTTTGAAATCAATGTGTATACTTTTTAATAAGGTTAAATAATACATGTTTCTATTTATTATCAAACAGCTTACTCACCGATTACTTAAGTATACGTAACATCCAGTTGTGCGCAAGTTATTGTTGTGATGTAATTCAATTATGTATAATTTCAAATGTGTATATCGACGGGTTATGTGATTCTTTAAGGTTTTGTTTTTGTAAATAGTTTCGTTATTATTGCGTAAAAGTACTGTGTAATAATGTGTAATAGATGTGTCAGTTTTATATAAGAATTTTAATCTGCTATTATGTATTATATGAGTGTACAGTTTGTTTTAGATCATAAGGTGACCACAGATTGTGTAATATAATTATGTAAATAGTCAATTGTATATAAGCTTAGAAAATTATAATTTTAGGGGAGTCAGTAATATAAAGCGACGCAGTAAAGTCGTGTTAAAAAAGAATAGTAAAATGTAAATAGACACTTCATGATAAACGACGACTGAGTAAAGTCGATATAAGAAATATAATAGAAATGTAAATAGGGCACTTACTGATAGAAAGCGACGGTGTAAAGTCGTGTAAGATAAAAGACATTCACTAAATAAAGCGACGAAGTAAAGTCGTATTAAAGACTATAGTAAAATGTAAATAGATAGTTAAGTTGGTTGGTGAATGGAATACAGCGAAAGTATTAAAAAGGTTATAAATTGTAAAAGTGTATACGTTTATAAAGAACCTTTTAAAGTTAATTTACTTGCTAAGTAAGCAAGATAATAAATCTTCGATTAAAACCATCAATCGGTGTTTTATTTAATTAAACACAAAAAGCAAATACAAGTTCTTCGAAAAAGGGATATATACCCGCAGTTAATAAACAAAAGTGAGTTCCAAAATCAAGTCTGTGGATGATATTATATGGAAAATCCATGCAAAAGGAAGAAGCATCGCTTTATAAAAAGGTAGGAAGTTATTTCCTTTGGTATCTGACGAAGAAAAGACTATCGTTTGTGAGGTGTAATTAAGTGTTTTGAACAATTTAGCCATTAAACTTAATTTAGATTTCAATTTTAAAAAGTGTTTTCAATTTTAATTTGTATATTTTTTAATACCACAAGAATCCACATTCACCCTGAGATGAGTCTTTATTAAATTTAATTCTGTTATGTTAATTTATTTAACTGGCGCCCAACTCTCTTACGTAAACTTGAGTTAGTCAAGAACTAACGTAACATTAATTTTATATAACCATTGCATTATTAAATCTATTAAAAGGTATTTTCAAATCATATTAGAATTTATAAAAGAGGGAAGTTGAAAAGCATTTCCAAAGTACACAGTCTTTAAAAAAATTAATTTATTTATAAATCAATTATCTACAATCTAACAGTAATTATTCGTTATTTGTAAGTATTTAATAAGTGAATATAAAAACAATATTTTATTTTTAATTAGCCGAATTCAACGCATATATTTTTATTTTGCTAGCCGAGGTGGGGCAAAAGAAAATCAAAATTATTCTGTTTATGCCAATTCATCGCAATATATATATATATATATATATATATATATATATATATTAAATAATATTTATAATGCAAATTCATATAGAAAAATTTATCATCGACTCTGCTGGGACTCGAACCCAAGACCCTCCACTGTCTAGGTGGTATCTCTACCAACTGAGCTACAGAGCACGACTACCAGCATAGCGAGAAATTTTACATATGAATCTACCAACTGTAGCTCAGTTGGTAGAGATACCACCTAGACAGTGGAGGGTCCTGGGTTCGAGTCCCAGCAGAGTCGATGATAAATTTTTCTATATGAATTTGCATTATAAATATTATTTAATGTAAAATCATTATTCAACTTAACAAAAATTAATTTCAACTAAAATTTATATATATATATATATATATATATATATATATATATATATATATATATATATATATAAATTTTAGTTGAAATTAATTTTTGTTAAGTTGAATAATGATTTTACATTAAATAATATTTATAATGCAAATTCATATAGAAAAATTTATCATCGACTCTGCTGGGACTCGAACCCAGGACCCTCCACTGTCTAGGTGGTATCTCTACCAACTGAGCTACAGTTGGTAGATTCATATGTAAAATTTCTCGCTATGCTGGTAGTCGTGCTCTGTAGCTCAGTTGGTAGAGATACCACCTAGACAGTGGAGGGTCCTGGGTTCGAGTCCCAGCAGAGTCGATGATAAATTTTTCTATATGAATTTGCATTATAAATATTATTTAATATATATATATATATATATATATATATATATATATATATATATATATATATATATTGCGATGAATTGGCATAAACAGAATAATTTTGATTTTCTTTTGCCCCACCTCGGCTAGCAAAATAAAAATATATGCGTTGAATTCGGCTAATTAAAAATAAAATATTGTTTTTATATTCACTTATTAAATACTTACAAATAACGAATAATTACTGTTAGATTGTAGATAATTGATTTATAAATAAATTAATTTTTTTAAAGACTGTGTACTTTGGAAATGCTTTTCAACTTCCCTCTTTTATAAATTCTAATATGATTTGAAAATACCTTTTAATAGATTTAATAATGCAATGGTTATATAAAATTAATGTTACGTTAGTTCTTGACTAACTCAAGTTTACGTAAGAGAGTTGGGCGCCAGTTAAATAAATTAACATAACAGAATTAAATTTAATAAAGACTCATCTCAGGGTGAATGTGGATTCTTGTGGTATTAAAAAATATACAAATTAAAATTGAAAACACTTTTTAAAATTGAAATCTAAATTAAGTTTAATGGCTAAATTGTTCAAAACACTTAATTACACCTCACAAACGATAGTCTTTTCTTCGTCAGATACCAAAGGAAATAACTTCCTACCTTTTTATAAAGCGATGCTTCTTCCTTTTGCATGGATTTTCCATATAATATCATCCACAGACTTGATTTTGGAACTCACTTTTGTTTATTAACTGCGGGTATATATCCCTTTTTCGAAGAACTTGTATTTGCTTTTTGTGTTTAATTAAATAAAACACCGATTGATGGTTTTAATCGAAGATTTATTATCTTGCTTACTTAGCAAGTAAATTAACTTTAAAAGGTTCTTTATAAACGTATACACTTTTACAATTTATAACCTTTTTAATACTTTCGCTGTATTCCATTCACCAACCAACTTAACTATCTATTTACATTTTACTATAGTCTTTAATACGACTTTACTTCGTCGCTTTATTTAGTGAATGTCTTTTATCTTACACGACTTTACACCGTCGCTTTCTATCAGTAAGTGCCCTATTTACATTTCTATTATATTTCTTATATCGACTTTACTCAGTCGTCGTTTATCATGAAGTGTCTATTTACATTTTACTATTCTTTTTTAACACGACTTTACTGCGTCGCTTTATATTACTGACTCCCCTAAAATTATAATTTTCTAAGCTTATATACAATTGACTATTTACATAATTATATTACACAATCTGTGGTCACCTTATGATCTAAAACAAACTGTACACTCATATAATACATAATAGCAGATTAAAATTCTTATATAAAACTGACACATCTATTACACATTATTACACAGTACTTTTACGCAATAATAACGAAACTATTTACAAAAACAAAACCTTAAAGAATCACATAACCCGTCGATATACACATTTGAAATTATACATAATTGAATTACATCACAACAATAACTTGCGCACAACTGGATGTTACGTATACTTAAGTAATCGGTGAGTAAGCTGTTTGATAATAAATAGAAACATGTATTATTTAACCTTATTAAAAAGTATACACATTGATTTCAAAATCAATGACACTCCATTAAATAACTTAAATTTATTTTTAACAGGAAAAGTTGATAAAAATATTTCAAAAGTGTTAGTATTTAACAATGATTTTAGAATTTTCCAAAATTTCCAAAATTTTGACACTAAAATCCACAGCATTTATCCCCTCCTGTTTGAAATAAAATTGTAAATGCAATTTTACTTTTAAACACAACAAATGTTAAAATACATTTATTTTTAAACACCAATTCATATTTTTATATTTTATCCCCAATAAATTTCCTTAGTCTAATCTATCATAACAAGCTATCTACAACATTTACAATAATAATTACATCTTATCAATCCTCGTCCCAATCCTATTCATCTAATTATTTCAGAATCCTATTTCTTAATATCATCAAGTTTCCATATTCATTTTCATTAATAAATGCACTCTTAACTAATTTACTAATCTTTTCCTCATCAATATCAATAGTTCATCATAATTTTCAATATTATTCATTTCTAAAAATACTTCTAACCCTCTAACTTCTTCTAACCACAATTCTATGTTATTTTCATTTTTAATAAACATACTAATCATAATCAATTCACCTTAATTTACTTCCTAATCTTTTATCTTCTCATTATCCAATTATCTTTAATTAATCTAAAAATCATCATCCAATATACTTCAATATTCCTATCATTATTTCCCTCTTCATTCATTATTTCAACATATAATTATTACACTTTAAACCCCATTTTCCCCTATTTTAATAATTATTTCAATTATCTTTCTTTAATCATATTCAAACTATTCCCTTCTTTATTTTTAATAACACATACAAAAACATAAGTCCTAATTGGGTATAAATTCCATAAGCCTGTTTATTATATAAAGTCAAATCGTTACATAAAGTTTAAATCAGTGCAATTTATCATACTTTTGGGTTCATTGTCACTATCGGTTATATAATTTTAATTTAATATAATTATCCTAAAAAGATCTGTATTTCTTTCGTCTGCTTTTAAAATTTAATAGATGGAAATTACTAAATGGTAATATTTGTCTTTTACAAAATTTATCTATAATTTTAATCTTTTCCCTACTGCCTGTAACAAACTTTCTATTTTTCCCTTCTGTCTTGAAATTACACAATATAATTTTATTCCTGTCTTTCTTTAGCTTGCCTTTTAAATTCACTTTTTTATTCCTAATTAGTTTACCTATAATAACCTCTTTATCATCTCTTCTACTATAATCTACCTTAACAAAACTTCCCTTCTTTAAAATTTCACCTTCATTACTATTACAATTTACATCTACCATTTCTAACTCATCTTCTATAGTTTTATCATCAGTATTCCATCCATCTACTTTTCCTAATTCTGTTGAATGTACTTCTTCGTTATTAATTTGTTTAACTTCCTGATCTTTCTTATATCCTTTGCTAAATTCTAATTTGCTAATTATTGCCTCTTTTAGATTTATTATACTGCTTGTTATTTCATCCATTTTTATATTATATTTTGATATCTCTTCAGATTGTCTGTCAAATTTAGTATTCACATCTTCTTTCATTTCTTTCATGTCTTCAGACTGTTTGTCAAATTTAGTATTCACCTCTTCTTTCATTTCTTTCATGTCTTCAGACAGTTTGTTAAATTTAGTATTCATGTCTTCTCATATATATTCATGTCATATATATAAATTTTAGTTGAAATTAATTTTTGTTAAGTTGAATAATGATTTTACATTAAATAATATTTATAATGCAAATTCATATAGAAAAATTTATCATCGACTCTGCTGGGACTCGAACCCAGGACCCTCCACTGTCTAGGTGGTATCTCTACCAACTGAGCTACAGAGCACGACTACCAGCATAGCGAGAAATTTTACATATGAATCTACCAACTGTAGCTCAGTTGGTAGAGATACCACCTAGACAGTGGAGGGTCCTGGGTTCGAGTCCCAGCAGAGTCGATGATAAATTTTTCTATATGAATTTGCATTATAAATATTATTTAATGTAAAATCATTATTCAACTTAACAAAAATTAATTTCAACTAAAATTTATATATATATATATATATATATATATATATATATATATATATATATATATATATATATATATATATGTATATATATATATATATATATATATATATATATATATATATATATATATATATGTATATATATATATATATATATATATATATATATATATATATATATATATATATATATATATATGATACTTCACTACTTTTCCGGGTTTCACTCCGCGTATTCACTATTCGGCTCCTAGAGGAACCAGACCATGGTTGACGACGTTTCGGCAAGATCACACTTGCCATCTTCAGGTCACTTCTAACTTCCTTCTGCTTCGCGTGGTTACACGATGTAGACTGACGTCTTGCTGTAGCGGTTGGTCTTTATATACGGTTACGGTGTTGCGCATGGTTGCGGTCGGCTGGTTTTTGGCGCGGCTGCGTGTCATTGGTCTCGCTTGATCCGGTGGCTTTCTCTCGCTTTCCCTTTTATCGTTCTGCTGTGCTGGTTTTCGCTTCTTGACGGTGATGCTGGTTATAGCTGGTTTCCAAGCTGATGGTAGTCGCTGTGTATCGTCCCTGGTATTAAGATTGTTCGGACGTTTCTCGATCTCAATGGCTTCTCTTATGGTTCGTCGGGTCTTATGTTGTATATTCGCTAAAACTTTTGTATTTTCGAAATCTATGTTATGAGATGTACCACTTACATGTTGTGCTAGTGAAGACGTTCTCTCATTTTTGTTGACTGCATTTCGGTGTTCTTCTCTTCTTACTTGAATTCTTCTGTTGGTCTGCCCTATGTAGGATTCCCCGCAGTCTTTACAAGGGATCTCGTATACTCCTTGGCTTTCTAGTGGTATTTTTGCTTTTGCGGATGGAAGCATGTTTCCAATCTTCTTGTCGGTGTTGAAGATGGTGTCGATGTTGTGTTTTCTCAGCACTCTACTTATTTTGTCCGTGGTCCCTTTGATGTACGGTAAGTGCGCTTTGGATACCGATGTTTCTTCTTCCTTTGGCTTTGGGTCCCTTGGTGTTAACGCTTTCTTGATATTTCTGGAAGAGAAACCATTTTGTTTTAATGCCAACTTCACCTGTTCTAGTTCTTGATGTTTATTATCGTCATCAGTCAATCGTTGTGATCTGGTTATTAATGTCTTGACTACTGACTGTAGTTGCGCTGGGTGGTGATGTGACTGCGCGTTCAGGTAGCGATTTGTGTGGGTTGATTTTCGGTATACTGTGTATCCCAGGCTGCGGTCTTCCTTCTTGATTATAGATACATCTAGGAAAGGTAGTTGATTGTCCTTTTCCACCTCCATTGTGAATTTGATCTTCTGGTGTATGTTGTTTAGATGCTGTAAGAAGGTCTGCAGCTTCTCTTCTCCATGGGTCCATATAATAAAAGTATCGTCTACATATCTTAGCCATAGTTTAGGTTTGTCACTTGCCGTTTCTACGTGACACGTCTTGACGTATAATTTCGGCGGTATTTCCTGGGATCCCTGTTATTGATGCTTCGACTCCGCAAATAATGTTTTCTATTGGAATCCGGTTTGGCGCTACTGCATAGTTAAATCCTTTCGATAGCACGCTATGTGTCGCTTCATCCAGCGGTAGGTCTGAAAGATTGAAAACTACTTTCTTTGGTTCAACTTGGTGGTTGATGTACTTCCTGGGCTGTTGTTCGGCTTGTAGCTTCTCAAATTTCTTCTTCTGGTTAGAAGTTGTCAAATTAGCGTCAGTTTCTGCGCGAAACTCCGTTAGGTTATCTAGTGTGGACCATAGAGCTGGATGAATTGTGTTACTTAAACGTAGGTGTAACTGTAGTAGATCGATGTTGATGCTATTTAGCGCCCTTCTGGTATCGTGAATTGCTTCTCTTGTCAATGCTAGGCTTGCTCTTCTCAAGATGTTCCTCGTTTGGTTGTTCTTTTTGTGGAACGTCAGCTTCATGGAATTTGGTATTATATTCTCGTCCCGGCAGCGTTCCAGGAATGCGAGGTTGCACAGCAGCTTGTTTCTTTTGGATCGTAGCTTCTCCAACTTCTTGACGTCTCGTAGAATCTCCTCTCCCTGCGGAGTCGAAGCATCAATAACAGGGATCCCAGGAAATACCGCCGAAATTATACGTCAAGACGTGTCACGTATACTGAGAACAGCCAAGCCACCGAAGAAGAACTTATCCCACGAAGAAATCCAAGCTTTACGCGACCTACGGGCGAATACTAGCGTAATCGTGTTACCAGCAGACAAAGGCAACGCAACCGTAGTCATGGATAAGGGTGAATATGAACGAAAAATAGAAACCTTACTAAATGATCCTGGATACCAAACAATCTCAACGGATCCTACAACATACTTGGAAAAGACCACTAAAGCCAAAATAAAAGCCTGCAGTTTCAGTCAAGAACAACAGTTACAACTAATTCCGAGAGAGAAGTCGTCATCATGCCCTAAGCTGTACGGATTACCAAAAGTCCACAAGGAAGGTGTACCACTAAGACCCATCGTAAGCTCCATTGGATCACCACTGCAACCTCTAGCGAAATTCCTGGCCAAGCAACTGCAACCTTATGCCGAAGAAGCCGAATCTTACGTAAAGAACGCAAGCCACTTCATCGAGCGTATAAAAGACATAACAGTGGCACCAGGAGATCTGCTGGTAAGCTTTGATGTAACCTCTTTATTCACGAATGTTCCAGTAAAAGAAGCAGTAGATATGATACAACGGAAATACCAAGTCCCAAATGAAATCATCGAGTTAACAAGACACTGCCTAAACAACACCTACTTCATCTACAAAGATCAACGGTACAAACAAGTGGAAGGAGCACCTATGGGATCACCTTTATCGCCGGTAATAGCGAACCTATTCATGGAAGAATTAGAAGTCCGAGCAATAGAAACGGCAAGTGACAAACCTAAACTATGGCTAAGATATGTAGACGATACTTTTATTATATGGACCCATGGAGAAGAGAAGCTGCAGACCTTCTTACAGCATCTAAACAACATACACCAGAAGATCAAATTCACAATGGAGGTGGAAAAGGACAATCAACTACCTTTCCTAGATGTATCTATAATCAAGAAGGAAGACGGCAGCCTGGGATACACAGTATACCGAAAATCAACCCACACAAATCGCTACCTGAACGCGCAGTCACATCACCACCCAGCGCAACTACAGTCAGTAGTCAAGACATTAATAACCAGATCACAACGATTGACTGATGACGATAATAAACATCAAGAACTAGAACAGGTGAAGTTGGCATTAAAACAAAATGGTTTCTCTTCCAGAAATATCAAGAAAGCGTTAACACCAAGGGACCCAAAGCCAAAGGAAGAAGAAACATCGGTATCCAAAGCGCACTTACCGTACATCAAAGGGACCACGGACAAAATAAGTAGAGTGCTGAGAAAACACAACATCGACACCATCTTCAACACCGACAAGAAGATTGGAAACATGCTTCCATCCGCAAAAGCAAAAATACCACTAGAAAGCCAAGGAGTATACGAGATCCCTTGTAAAGAATGCGGGGAATCCTACATAGGGCAGACCAACAGAAGAATTCAAGTAAGAAGAGAAGAACACCGAAATGCAGTCAACAAAAATGAGAGAACGTCTTCACTAGCACAACATGTAAGTGGTACATCTCATAACATAGATTTCGAAAATACAAAAGTTTTAGCGAATATACAACATAAGACCCGACGAACCATAAGAGAAGCCATTGAGATCGAGAAACGTCCGAACAATCTTAATACCAGGGACGATACACAGCGACTACCATCAGCTTGGAAACCAGCTATAACCAGCATCACCGTCAAGAAGCGAAAACCAGCACAGCAGAACGATAAAAGGGAAAGCGAGAGAAAGCCACCGGATCAAGCGAGACCAATGACACGCAGCCGCGCCAAAAACCAGCCGACCGCAACCATGCGCAACACCGTAACCGTATATAAAGACCAACCGCTACAGCAAGACGTCAGTCTACATCGTGTAACCACGCGAAGCAGAAGGAAGTTAGAAGTGACCTGAAGATGGCAAGTGTGATCTTGCCGAAACGTCGTCAACCATTGTCTGGTTCCTCTAGGAGCCGAATAGTGAATACGCGGAGTGAAACCCGGAAAAGTAGTGAAGTATCATATAATATCCGCGGAAACTTAAAATGTAACATATATATATATATATATATATATATATATATATATATATATATATATATATATATATATATATATATATATATATATATATATATATATATATATATATATATAAATTTTAGATGATATTAATTTTTGTTAAGTTGAATAATGATTTTACATTAAATAATATTTTGAATGCAAATTCATATAGAAAAATTTATCGACTCTGCTGGGATTCGAACCCAGGACCCTCCACTGTCTAGGTGGTATCTCTACCAACTGAGCTACAGAGTACGACTACCAGCATAGCGAGAAATTTTCCATATGAATTAGATATTATAGCAGACATACAAAGTAACTAGATATTTTTTTTTGAACATTATTAATGAAGATCAGCAAGTCGCATGACAACAACATCAATATTCAAAGTATCTAGATTATTTTTGAATCATTCCGAAAGGAAATTAATTATATATAAATTTTAGATGATATTAATTTTTGTTAAGTTGAATAATGATTTTACATTAAATAATATTTTGAATGCAAATTCATATAGAAAAATTTATCGACTCTGCTGGGATTCGAACCCAGGACCCTCCACTGTCTAGGTGGTTTCTCTACCAACTGAGCTACAGAGTACGACTACCAGCATAGCGAGAAATTTTCCATATGAATTAGATATTATAGCAGACATACAAAGTAACTAGATATTTTTTTGAACATTATTAATGAAGATCAGCAAGTCGCATGACAACAACATCAATATTCAAAGTATCTAGATTATTTTTGAATCATTCCGAAAGGAAATTAATTATATATAAATTTTAGATGATATTAATTTTTGTTAAGTTGAATAATGATTTTACATTAAATAATATTTTGAATGCAAATTCATATAGAAAAATTTATCGACTCTGCTGGGATTCGAACCCAGGACCCTCCACTGTCTAGGTGGTATCTCTACCAACTGAGCTACAGAGTACGACTACCAGCATAGCGAGAAATTTTCCATATGAATTAGATATTATAGCAGACATACAAAGTAACTAGATATTTTTTTTGAACATTATTAATGAAGATCAGCAAGTCGCATGACAATCTTCATTAATAATGTTCAAAAAAATATCTAGTTACTTTGTATGTCTGCTATAATATCTAATTCATATGGAAAATTTCTCGCTATGCTGGTAGTCGTACTCTGTAGCTCAGTTGGTAGAGATACCACCTAGACAGTGGAGGGTCCTGGGTTCGAATCCCAGCAGAGTCGATAAATTTTTCTATATGAATTTGCATTCAAAATATTATTTAATGTAAAATCATTATTCAACTTAACAAAAATTAATATTATCTAAAATTTATATATAATTAATTTCCTTTCGGAATGATTCAAAAATAATCTAGATACTTTGAATATTGATGTTGTTGTCATGCGACTTGCTGATCTTCATTAATAATGTTCAAAAAAATATCTAGTTACTTTGTATGTCTGCTATAATATCTAATTCATATGGAAAATTTCTCGCTATGCTGGTAGTCGTACTCTGTAGCTCAGTTGGTAGAGATACCACCTAGACAGTGGAGGGTCCTGGGTTCGAATCCCAGCAGAGTCGATAAATTTTTCTATATGAATTTGCATTCAAAATATTATTTAAAATATATATATATATATATATATATATATATATATATATATAAATAGAAAGATTAATGCGCGTATATAAACATATAACAAAGGGATAATAATGGGAATTCGCGCAATAGATTTATAAGAGGAAGTTAGTTGCAGCCGTATACACGTGTTTCGCACTTATTATTTTATTTCTTCTATCTGCTATGCCGTACTGATGAGCACTAATAAGTGCGAAACACGTGTATACGGCTGCAACTAACTTCCTCTTATAAATCTATTGCGCGAATTCCCATTATTATCCCTTTGTTATATATATATATATATATATATATATATATATATATATATATTATATTATATTATATTATAATTACTACAACCCATAACCTAAACCAAGGCCCCAGAAGCTATAAGCTTGTGCGGGAGGGAGGGGGCGATTATTATTATGTAGGCCCAATGTGCGGCTGCAGCCGACTTATAGATGGAACAGCGCAAATCCCACATTTGTGTTACAGCTAAGAAAAACTGCAGAAAACCTTAACCAGATCTGCCAGCGCCGGGAGTCGAACCCGGACCGCTTGGGTGAAAGTCCGGCACGCCAGACATTACACTAGTGGTTCGCGTGGTTACACGATGTAGACTGACTGATGTCAGTCTACATCGTGTAACCACGCGAAGCAGAAGGAAGTTAGAAGTGACCTGAAGATGGCAAGTGTGATCTTGCCGAAACGTCGTCAACCATTGTCTGGTTCATCTAGGAGCCGAATAGTGAATACACGGAGTGAAACCCGGAAAAGTAGTGAAGTATCATATATATATATATATATATATATATATATATATATATATATATATATATATATATATATATATATTGCTGTGGATGGTAGTTTCAAAATTTTGGAAAATTTTGAAAATTTTGTGAAAATCTAAAATCTTTGCTAAATACTAACACTTTTGAAATATTTTTATCAACTTTTCCAGTTAAAAATAATTTTAAGTTATTTAATGGAGTGTCATTGATTATACAATCAATGTGTATACTTTTTAATAAGATTAAATAATACATGTTTGTTTATTTATTATCAAATAGCTTACTCACCGATTACTTAAGTATACGTAACATCCAGTTGTTCGCAAGTTTGTTATGATGTAATTCAATTATGTATAATTCCAAATGTGTATATCGACGGGTTATGTGATTTTTTAAAGGTTTTTATTAATGTAAATAGATCGTTATTATTGCGTAAAAGTATTGTGTAATTAATGTGTAATAGATGTGTCACTTTTATAAGAATATTAATCTGCTATTATGTATCATATAAGTGTACAGTTTGTATTAGTTCGTAAGGTGACGTCAAATTGTGTAACATAATTATGTAAATAGTCAATAGTATATAAGCTTAGAAAATAATAATTTTAGGGACACTTACTGATAGAAAGTGACGGAGTAAAGTCGTGTAAGATAAGAGACACTTACTGTTAAACGACGAAAGAGTAAAGAGACTTCACTAAATAAAGCGACGAAGTAAAGTCGTATTAAAGACTATAGTAAAATGTAAATAGACTTACTGATAGAAAGCGACGGTGTAAAGTCGTGTAAGATAAAAGACACTTACTGTTAAACGACGAAAGAGTAAAGATATTATAGTAAATCAAGCGACAAAGTAAATTCGTGGCTGATAATATTGTAAAAATTTAAATAGTCTAGAATTAAATAGACAAGTTAAGTTAGTTGGTGATTTGCATACGGCGAAGGTGTAACAAGTATAAATTGTAAAAGTGTATATGATTATAAAGAATCACCTTTAAGATAAATTACTTGCTAAAGTTAGGCAAGATAATAAATCAACGTTAAAACCATAAACGGGTGTTTTATTTAATTAAACACAAAAACAACTAGAAGTATCTTACGAAAAAGGGAAATTGAACCCGCAGTTAATAAACAAAAGTGAGTTCCAAAGTCAAGTGTGTGGATGATATTATATGGAAAATCCATGCAAAAGGAAGAAAGTCAACCCTGAATTGGAAACCAGCCCTGGGTCAACATAAAGTGATCTACTCTGCCTATGGTTTGGGAAAGAGGACATCTATACTAAAAGAAAAAAAAAGAAGTATTATAAAAAGGTAGGAAGTTATTTCCTTTTTGTATTGGCATTTGCTGAAGAAAAGACTATCGTTTGTAAAGTGTAGTAAAGTGATTTGAACAATTTAGTAATAGTTAAAATTAATTAAGATTTCAATTTTAAAAGTGATTTCAAACTTCAATTTGTATATTTTTAATACCACAAGAAACCACATTCACCCTGAGATGAGTCTTATTTAAGTATAATTCTGTTAATTTAAGTTATTTAACTGGCGCCCAACTCTCTTACGTAAACTTGAGTTAATCAAGAACTAACGTAACATTAATTTTATATAACCATTGCATTATTAAATCTATTAAAAGGTAATTTCAAATCATATTAGAATTTATAAAAGAGGGAAGTTGAGAAGCGTTTCCAAAGTTCACAGTCATTTTAAAAAATCAATTTAATTATAAAGTAATTATCTACGATCGAACGGCAATTATTCACAGTTTCAAAATATATAATAAAATTTTTAAAAATAATTTATTATTTTTAATTATCCAATATTACAGCATTTATATATGGCGCCCAACGTGGGGCCATTTGTGGTACATATAACCTTTTGTGGTTTATATAATCTTTTGAAAAATAGTAGGCTTATAGTAGCTTTTAATAGATTATTTGACTTTTGAGATTATTTAGTTTTTGTAGGTTATTTTGCTTATAGTACTAGTTAGCTTGTTAGGATTATATTAGCTTGTTTAGATTATAATAGCATAATTAAAGAAATAGAAAAGATTTTTAGTGGTTAATGTATGACGTCAGTTAAAAATATATATTCTGCCGCGGAAAGTAATTTAGTATTAAAAAAGAAATTTACAGAATTAGAACAAAAACATGAATCCTTTTCACAAGAAATAACAAAAGTAAAAGGAATTCAAGATACGCATCTAGTATATTTTAAAAATAAGATAGGCGAAGTTCAAGGAAATTGTATTCAAAGATCCGAATGTATAGAAGAGGATTTGAAACAAATTACTGTTCAGGTTAATGAATTAAAAAGTATCCAAACTGAATCAAGTTTAGGACAACATTCATGCGTACCTATTGTGTTACCGTCTTTGAGTGAACAAAATATTACTAAATTTTATGGGGATAAAAGAATGCATCCTAAGACTTTTATAAAGAATATAAAATCGTATTTGGGTAATGTGAAAATAAGTCTTAAACAATCATATAATTTCGATTATGAATTATCAATTATTCGTGGACTGATGAAGGGAAAAGCAGAAAAATGGTTTTCAATAAATGAAAATAAATTCTTCCATTTTGAAGATTTTGAAAGGTTATTTTTGGCGCAATATTGGGGTTTATCAGAACAAGAAAAAGTCGTAGAGAATTTAACATTTGGAAGATTTAACCCTCTTCAAGGGACTACAAGAGAAAATTATGCCTTGAATAAAATGTTTATGATTAACCAATTAGACAATCCGATAGAAGAGGCGGTAGTAATTAAACAATTAGCTAAACATTTTGATAGGCCTATTTTGGAGAAAATATACACTGATGATGTAAAAGAGTTTGAACGATTTTTGCAAATATTAAAAAACTTTGACGTACTAGATAATCTTAAAAGAGATTCAACAAGACTTGGTCCAAGAAATGTGAATTATATGCAATCTAATTCTAGTTTTTCATATAGAAATAGGGATAATTATCGGGGAAATTTAAAAAATCCAGTTAATACTAATAGATTTGATGAACGGGATGAGTATAGAAAATTGGAGAAACATGATAAAATAGAGCAGGAACACGGAAGGGATGATAGATACGGTAGGAATAGTAAGGAGGGTAACTGTAGTAAATATAATACGGAGCGAGAGGTATCACGTAACATGCCTAGTCGTTTATATAGTCCTACGAGAGAAAGGTTTGTAAGTTTTGAGGAAAAGGAATCAAAGAAAGAAGACGAGAAAAATTTTTAATTGCTAGTACCACTACTCACCACAATTATGCGCATCCTAGAGAATATTTCCTTTTTCCGGAAAGTGGTGGTACGGAACTGACAGATTTTATACATAGTTTACCTTTCATTAAAGTTCAATTAAATAATGTGGTAATCCCGGCTTTAATTGATACAGGGGCAGAAGTATCTTTAATTGGGGAAAAATTTATAATAGAAAGTATTGATAAGTTGAATCAGGACATTATCCCTGTTAGACAAATTAAGTTAATTACGGCTAATAATAAAAAATTGGCTAATTTAAATAGAGCTATCAATATTGAAATTAAAATAGGTTGTAAATATAAAAGAACAGCGCAGTTCTTGATAGTCCCTGACTTAACAATTGATTGTATTTTGGGAATGGATATTATTAATTGCAGTAAAATGAAAATAGAATGTGACAGTAGATATGTTGTAATTGATGATGATATAATACGTTGGGAAGAAGAAAAACAATTACCAAAAGAAAATGTGGTAAATGTAAATTTTTTGGGAAAAATAAGAAATCAAAGAGAGTTAGAAATGATAGATGTAGGGAGTAATACTAATGACGATATAATGTTAAACAAAGAAATAATTGAAAATTTAAATTGTAGTGATAAATATAAGAAAGAGGTTGGTCGTTTGTTAGGGAAAAATAAAAATCTAATCAATGAAAGTTCTAGTGTAGCGAAGGAATATGAGCATAAATTAGAAATTCTAGATGATAGACCGTATAACTCTAAAACTTATCCTATACCTTTCGCTTATAGAAAAAGAGTCGAACAAGAAATACAAGCTATGATAAAGAATGGTATTATTGAAAGGGCAACAACGTGTTATATTAACCCCATTGTAGTAGTTAAAAAAAAGGATGATTCAATTAGATTATGTTTAGATGCAAGGGAAATTAATAAAAGGACAAAACCTCAATTTGAAACACCCATAAAAATTGATAATTTAATAGGAAGAGTTCAAAAATGTGCAATATTTTCTAAGTTAGATTTAAGAAATTCATTTTGGTTGATTCCATTAAATGCGAATTCAAGAAAATATACGGGATTTAGTGTCGATGGATTTTTATATCAATTCAAAGTTGTTCCTTTTGGACTGTCTACCTCATGTGCGGCACTTGTTAAAGCTTTGCAAAGAGTTCTCTCTAGTTACGAAGAATTTTGTTTGCACTATGTTGACGATATTTTAATTTTTAGTCAAGACGAAGAAACACATTATCTTCATTTAAAAGTTGTTTTAGGTGCATTAAATGAAGCAGGATTAAAACTCAATATAGAGAAATGCGAATTTTTCCAGGATAAAGTTAATTATTTGGGTTACGTTTTAACTACTGAGGGTGCGACAATAAGTGACGAAAGAGTCCAGGAGATTGTTAATTTTTCCCCGCCTAAAAATTTAAAACAACTTAGAAGCTTTTTGGGAGTTTTAAATTATTATAAAAAATTCGTCCCAAATTTAGCAGAAAAGTCAACTCCCCTTTATGAATTACTTAGAAAACATGTGAAATGGAAATGGGATAGTAGAACAAATCAAGCATTCCTAGACTTAAAACAAGAATTTTATAAAAATCTAAAACTGTATCATCCTAATTTCGATCATGAATTTATCTTGCGTACTGATGCTAGTGATGTTGCCATATCTGCGGAATTAATACAAATAAATGAGAACAATGAAGAGATACCTATTAGTTTTGTATCGCGAATTCTTAAAGGTTATGAAAAAAGGTATAGCGTATCGGAAAAAGAAATGGCGGCGGTAGTATTTGCTGTGACTAAATTACGGTTCTATTTGCTAGGTAAACCATTCACTATACAGACAGATCATTCCGCTTTGCAATTTATAATGAAAACAAGATTTTCTAACAACAGAATTTATAGATGGTCATTATTACTACAGGAGTATCAGTTTAATATTCAGTATAGACCAGGAAAAGACAACATCACCGCTGACATGTTTAGTCGACCAAATGTAGAGTATGATACAAAAGTACCAATTATGAACAAAAATAATGAAGTTATGGTGGGCATAAATAGATTGTCTAGGCAGGAAGGTATCTATTCGCTAAATTATATTCTAGGAATACAACAGGAAGAACAATTTGACATCATTAGAGAAAAAATACATAACGCTAGACAGTATAAGGGATATAGTATTGTAGACCAGATAATAATAAAGAAAATTGGGGACAAAGAATTGTATGTGACAAATATAAATCACATGAGGGAAATTACTTTACAATTGCATACTATGTACGGACATATAGGAGCTAGAAAGATATGGTTAATTGTTAGGGAAAACTACTACTCCGTTAAAGACTATGATACTATCAAAAATACTATAAAGAATTGTCACGTGTGTCAGTTAGGAAAATACAAAAATTATACTAATTACAATGTCACTAGAAGTATTATTGTTGAAAAACCATTAGACATTATTGCAATAGATTTTCTTGGTAACTTAGTTCAGAGCACGGGTGGTTATAAACACATTTTAGTAGTTATTGATATTTTTACAAAGTACATTAAATTATATCCTTGTGTTGTTTGTTCTACGGATAGCACCAATTATTGTCTTAACAAATATATTGAAGAGGTAGGTCTGCCTAAAAAGATTCTAGCTGATAACGCTACATATTTCAATAATGAACGTTTTAAAACATACTGGAGAGAAAAGAATGTACATGTAGCTTACACTAGTATAAGGCATCCTCAAGCCAATCCAAGCGAACGATACATACAGGAAACTGTAAAATTTTTAAGACTCTTAATAAAAAATGATTGTCATAATAGATGGAATAAATATTTAAAGAAAATTGAATTATTTATAAATGACGTACCAAATACAATGACAGGACAAACACCGTTATATTTAATGAAAAAGATTATGCCAAAACGACCATGGAGATGTGATGAGAAAACTGATGAAGAATTTGAACAATTAATCAACAATGTTGCTAGGAAATCAAAAAGGATACTAGACAGATATCAGCAAAAAGAAAATCAGCAAATGAAAAGGAGAGAGAGGTTTGAAGTAGGAGATAAAGTTATTGTTAGAAATATGAGGGTTTCAAATCGACCGGGAGAGATATGCGCTAAGTTATTATTTCCTTATATAGGACCATTTGTAATTAATAGGCGATTTGGGGATACCTATGAATTAAAATATCCAGGATCAGGAGAAATTCGAGGAAAATATAATATTCAGTTGTTATTCCCATATTTGGATAGTGATTAATTAAAGTTTATAAGAAAGGTAAAAAGTATGAATGAATTGAAAATTAAAGTTTAGATGCAAAATGAAATGTTTATGAAAATAGGGGAAAATGGGGATTAGAAAATGTTATTAAAATAAAATTATGACTGAAAGATTAATGAATAATGAGTAGATAAAGGATTAGGAAGCGAATGAAGATTAATTTGATTATGATTAGTATCAATGTATTATTGAAAATAAAAATAAGTAGGATTGTGGTTAGATAAAAATGGAAATTATGATTGAAATTTGATATTGATGAGGAAAAGATTAGTAAATTTGTTAAGAGTACATTTATTAATAATGACGTAGGAAATAGAATGAGTAGGACGATACAAAGCAAAAGAATTATGAAATAATTAGATGAATATATGATGGAGATGAGGATTGATAAGATATAATTATTGTTGTATATATTGTAAATAGTTTAGTTAGCAGATTTAGAATAGGGCAAGTTTATTGGGATAAAAGATTAAAATACAAAAAGATTTTTGGTGTTTAAAAATATAAAATTATTTATTTGTATAACTTATATTGTTATTATGGTTGTTTTAACTTATATTGTGTTTAAAAGTAAAATTGCATATTTCAATTTTATTTGAAACAGGAGGGGATAAATGCTGTGGATGGTAGTTTCAAAATTTTGGAAAATTTTGAAAATTTTGTGAAAATCTAAAATCTTTGCTAAATACTAACACTTTTGAAATATTTTTATCAACTTTTCCAGTTAAAAATAATTTTAAGTTATTTAATGGAGTGTCATTGATTATACAATCAATGTGTATACTTTTTAATAAGATTAAATAATACATGTTTGTTTATTTATTATCAAATAGCTTACTCACCGATTACTTAAGTATACGTAACATCCAGTTGTTCGCAAGTTTGTTATGATGTAATTCAATTATGTATAATTCCAAATGTGTATATCGACGGGTTATGTGATTTTTTAAAGGTTTTTATTAATGTAAATAGATCGTTATTATTGCGTAAAAGTATTGTGTAATTAATGTGTAATAGATGTGTCACTTTTATAAGAATATTAATCTGCTATTATGTATCATATAAGTGTACAGTTTGTATTAGTTCGTAAGGTGACGTCAAATTGTGTAACATAATTATGTAAATAGTCAATAGTATATAAGCTTAGAAAATAATAATTTTAGGGACACTTACTGATAGAAAGCGACGGAGTAAAGTCGTGTAAGATAAGAGACACTTACTGTTAAACGACGAAAGAGTAAAG
This sequence comes from Agrypnus murinus, assembly GCA_929113105.1. Classification (NCBI taxonomy): domain Eukaryota; kingdom Metazoa; phylum Arthropoda; class Insecta; order Coleoptera; family Elateridae; genus Agrypnus; species Agrypnus murinus. The sequence goes on along the minus strand of OV816029.1, from coordinate 213,138 downwards.
AGACTTCACTAAATAAAGCGACGAAGTAAAGTCGTATTAAAGACTATAGTAAAATGTAAATAGACTTACTGATAGAAAGCGACGGTGTAAAGTCGTGTAAGATAAAAGACACTTACTGTTAAACGACGAAAGAGTAAAGATATTATAGTAAATCAAGCGACAAAGTAAATTCGTGGCTGATAATATTGTAAAAATTTAAATAGTCTAGAATTAAATAGACAAGTTAAGTTAGTTGGTGATTTGAATACGGCGAAGGTGTAACAAGTATAAATTGTAAAAGTGTATATGATTATAAAGAATCACCTTTAAGATAAATTACTTGCTAAAGTTAGGCAAGATAATAAATCAACGTTAAAACCATAAACGGGTGTTTTATTTAATTAAACACAAAAACAACTAGAAGTATCTTACGAAAAAGGGAAATTGAACCCGCAGTTAATAAACAAAAGTGAGTTCCAAAGTCAAGTGTGTGGATGATATTATATGGAAAATCCATGCAAAAGGAAGAAAGTCAACCCTGAATTGGAAACCAGCCCTGGGTCAACATAAAGTGATCTACTCTGCCTATGGTTTGGGAAAGAGGACATCTATACTAAAAGAAAAAAAAAGAAGTATTATAAAAAGGTAGGAAGTTATTTCCTTTTTGTATTGGCATTTGCTGAAGAAAAGACTATCGTTTGTAAAGTGTAGTAAAGTGATTTGAACAATTTAGTAATAGTTAAAATTAATTAAGATTTCAATTTTAAAAGTGATTTCAAACTTCAATTTGTATATTTTTAATACCACAAGAAACCACATTCACCCTGAGATGAGTCTTATTTAAGTATAATTCTGTTAATTTAAGTTATTTAACTGGCTCCCAACTCTCTTACGTAAACTTGAGTTAATCAAGAACTAACGTAACATTAATTTTATATAACCATTGCATTATTAAATCTATTAAAAGGTAATTTCAAATCATATTAGAATTTATAAAAGAGGGAAGTTGAGAAGCGTTTCCAAAGTTCACAGTCATTTTAAAAAATCAATTTAATTATAAAGTAATTATCTACGATCGAACGGCAATTATTCACAGTTTCAAAATATATAATAAAATTTTTAAAAATAATTTATTATTTTTAATTATCCAATATTACAGCAATATATATATATATATATATATATATATATATATATATATATATATATATATATATATATGGCGTTTTGTATAGATCTCTCACGATAATTTATTGTCATATACTGTCTTTGAAATTACATGTATACAGACTTATAACACACACACACACACACACACACAAGATATACATGTAAACTTAACTATTTTTAGTCCAACAATAATTGGAGATTTAATTCTATAGAGCGAGATAATTGAACATTTCTTAACATTAAGGAGCAATTTATTCATATCAAGCCTTGATACGGCGTTCTGCAGACAGCTTAACCGCCGAGTTTATAAAAGCACATCCCAGAATTCCTTGTAAACGATCCAAATTTAAGATCAATTCGTTCAATAATTCCTGCCTTACCTGTGTGTTTTAAATGTCTACGTTCTAGATAATTATCATTTGTTTTGTATAACAATTAAATTTATCAAGTGTTCATATAAAAAAGAAGGCCAGGCAGGCAGGTAATAATTACTAGCTTAGAAGGCTTATATTTTAGAAATCAGATACATCCACATATATGCCTGTATATTACCTCTAAATTTTACTTAATCTACATACTTTAAAAATACATGCAGTCAGGTTTAGCGTAAATAACAATTACGGATATCAAGGCCATACTAACTGAACGTTAACATATATTCTAAAGGTCAACCTTAATTAATTAACCCCCGGTACTATACATCCTTAGGCTAGAAACAGCCTTGAAACAAAAATGGCAGAGTCCACCCTGTTGGATAAGAAATCAGAGTTGTGTACTACCAATAGAGGTCGCCAAGGTGTAATTATTATTACTGAAGACCACATTACATTTCTACCTAAGCAAATCAGTGATAATTTGAAAAGCAAATGTAGTAAATATTCATGTTTATATGGTAGGTTTGATAATTTAAATTGTACGGACATCGGTTCCGGGTTACATACACTTAGGATAGAACCTACGATTCATTCTCGCGCATACATATTGCTCCGAGCGCTTACGATTATAGCCGAGAACAACCGATTGCGCAGGTCGATCAGTATAAATAGGCGGGGTAGTGTTCCTGTTCCTTCATTAGTCGAAATGAATCAGCACGTGAACGACGTATGTAAGAAGAAGAATGACTCTGGTCGAAGGGGTTGCAACATACAGTGTCCGGTTTGCTTCAAGTCTTTCGCGAGGCCATTCACCTGCAAGAGACACGTAAAAACCACGCACGAATCAGACAGAATCCAGTGTTCTAGCTGTGTCAAACTTTTTTAAACTCTGATGCCTACAAGATACACAAGAGAGCCGTCCATGAAATAAACAGAATCCAATGCTCTAGCTGTTTCAAAACTTTTTCACGTCGTGACCACTTAAAAAGGCATATTAAAAGCGTCCACGAATCAATCAAAGTCCGGTGTTCTAACTGCTTCAAATGTTTTTCACGCACAGACAGCTTAAAAAGGCATGTGAAAAACGTACACCATAGCGCATCTGTTGTGAAGACAGGAACGGGAGCAAACACTGCCGTCGTTGAGACAGAAGATATGACCGCAACTACGCAGCCGGATGATTATCGTGCCAACTATGAAAGTAACGAAGAATTAGGAACGGTTACAGGGTCAACAAGTCATTCCACGGACTTTATACGTATTAGTATTTCTGCGTGGGCATACAACGACAACTCAGAGATCCGTAGAACTACAATAGCCATAGAAAACAACTTATGATCTATATACTTGTATTATGCTGTGTATACTAAATAAATGTTTGTAAAATATCTTTATGTTTTATTTTTATCACGCCCATACTCTGATTTCTTATCCAACAGGGTGGACTCTGCCATTTTTGTTTCAAGGCTGTTTCTAGCCTAAGGATGTATAGTACCGGGGGTTAATTAATTAAGGTTGACCTTTAGAATATATGTTAACGTTCAGTTAGTATGGCCTTGATATCCGTAATTGTTATTTACGCTAAACCTGACTGCATGTATTTTTAAAGTATGTAGATTAAGTAAAATTTAGAGGTAATATACAGGCATATATGTGGATGTATCTGATTTCTAAAATATAAGCCTTCTAAGCTAGTAATTATTACCTGCCTGCCTGGCCTTCTTTTTTATATGAACACTTGATAAATTTAATTGTTATACAAAACAAATGATAATTATCTAGAACGTAGACATTTAAAACACACAGGTAAGGCAGGAATTATTGAACGAATTGATCTTAAATTTGGATAGTTTACAAGGAATTCTGGGATGTGCTTTTATAAACTCGGCGGTTAAGCTGTCTGCAGAACGCCGTATCAAGGCTTGATATGAATAAATTGCTCCTTAATGTTAAGAAATGTTCAATTATCTCGCTCTATAGAATTAAATCTCCAATTATTGTTGATTACAATATAGGTAATATCATTTTAGGTCGCAGGGGATGTATATTATTATTAGAATAAAAAATACGTTAACTTGTCTGAAAAGTGTAAAATATCTTCTATTTTTGCTTTTCTTGTAGACATTTCCAGCATCTGAGTTTTACTGTTGCAAATATTAAGATCTCTACTTGCTTTTCTTGGAGAAATTCCTGCATTTGAGATTTTACTGCTGTAAATATTAATAGTTTAGAATGTTATTAGTATATTTCAAAATACACGTATATACCTTCAAATGTTCATATCGATCTAATGTTACGTAAATAGAAATTTTTGAACCTTTCAACGCCTCGATTTAATAAAGCTGGTAAAATTATATATAATTCTTTTTTGTTTTATTAAAACTGCGACTATCTATTGTTAAAACTTAATGGATATTACGTGCGGTTTCTACCTACATATAATAGGGATATTAATTAGTAACACATTTTATATATATTCTTATTCTTAATTCTGTGTATATTCTTAATTCTTTATTAATAATATGTTATTTATAGGTATTATATAATTAATTAAATTTATGTAATTAAAATAAAATGTTGCAGTTAAATGATAATACGTGGGAAAAACGCGGGCTCTGTTACCTGTGCATCGTTAAGGTATATTACCCTGACCTGATTTATAGCGTATATTTCAATCCCTCTTTCATATTTTTCTCTTGTACGCTCCTGTAAGAGAACGATAGCTGTATATTAGCCCATATGTTAGCGTGTATACGTTGCGACGGCGCGCGTTGAGTCCGGTCGCGGATGACCTTGAAATTGACCAAAAATTAATACGTTGGACATTAGCGATTTCCCATGTTAATTTCCATAAGGATTGCCATAGAACTCTTGCTGCATATCTACTATACTATTATAATAATTATAATAGTGCCGTCAACTTTTGTGTAGGAAATTTTGTGTTTTAAAAAAAAGTTCTATATACTTATATATTTTGCTTTATGTATTTGCATTAGTTTATGCTGCGTGGGCAATTAATGTTCATAAACATAATATTGAATATTATAACAATTTTTATAACTTGTATAAATAATTTCTACAGGATTTTCTTTTGTGCAACTGGACCAATTTCTACTAATTATAAACATCGATATTTCTATATAGATATTTTAATTAGTTAGCTTTAAAATTAGTGCACAGCAAAATTTTAATTTGAATTTACTCAGATTCATTATTTCATTCTGATAGAAATTTGCAAAATATGTAATAATAAAAGCTATAATAATATTAAAGAACTATTTAACTTAAATATGAAGAGGTATGATAATATAAATATTTATACATTTATATCCAAAATCTATTATTAAAAAATAGTAAATCTGAAATCACAAAAGGAACGGAACCAGCTGACCAGGACGAACCCCAGCTCCTGCTCGCGTCGGTTCGGTAACTTTCGGTACACCCCAGAAATCAAAATCCAATCCCTTGCATTTTGTTTTGCGTTTTAATGCAAATTTAGTTTGTGGTTAATATGGCAAGTGCAAGTACAGGTACAATTCGAGATGTGGTGAACAATAAAGAAGACATTGTATATTATTTATTTAATATACAATATCCATATACAGAACAGCAACACATCCGGATATAACAATACCAAATGAATCTTGTCACCACAAAGCACATAAACTAGCAGCCTATAGATCCTTAGTACACAGACCTTTAACTATTCCACTAACAAACTCATATTTTAGCAAAGAGATATCAACCATTAAGTAACTAGCACATGTAAATCGTTATAATCCGAATATGATTGACACTAGTTAAACAAAAAGATTATAAGTTAGCTATCAAATGAATATATCCCATTGACAATTAAACAGAAGACACAAATTACGTATCTATACCATATTTTGGCAAAATATCAGAAAAAGTTGCACATATACTAAGAAAAACCAACAATTATCAAATGGCCTTTAAAACCACCACTAACACTTTCATTTTTATTTAATGCTAAAGACAGAACACATGATATCATGAAATCGTGCATTTACCGTTTAAATTATTCTTTGTGTAGTTTGGTATATATTGAACAAACACTTCGATATTTTGACATAAGATATAAAGAACACGTACGTTGTTACAGCCTGAAAAATTTAATTATGTCACACCTTTTAGAACAAAATCACACAATGACTCCTCACAATAATATTAAATCCCTATATTTTTGTAATAACAAATGCAAATTAGACATTTTAGAAGCTTTTGAGATATACAAACACAAGCTCAGGGCACCTGTAATGAAAGAACAGATTGAGCTTAGTAATTCTCCGTTACTGGAAGTGTTTGATATTTAATTCTGATTATTTTTATCTTTTTATCTAGTTACCTATTTTGTATTTACCTTAGCGACGTGTTTGTTTATATTACCTACCTTTGATAATGACAGCTTAGCTGTAGAAACAATATTGTCAGGTTATATTTTAATAAAAACTGTAAAACTTTTTATTTATTTCAAAAAGGTTATAGGTTAGCTATCAAAAGAATATTTCCAATTGACACTCAAATACAAGACACAAACTAAATATCAATACTATACTTTGGCAAAATATCAGAACAAATTGCAAATATACTACGAAAAACCAACAATTACAAAATAACATATAAAACTAACACAAACAATTTTTCATTTTTATTCAATGTTAAAGACAGAACACGCAGAAACAAAATACCATCAAATTCTTATATTTTTGCAACAATAAACACAAATTAGACATTTTAGAAGTTTTTGAAATACACAAACATAAACGCACAGTACCTTTAATGAATGAACAAACTGAACTTAGTAATTCTTCATAATTAGAAGTGTTAGATATTTAGTTTTTGTGGGTATTATATCTAGTTACCTATTTTCTGTATTTATCCTTAGCAACGTGTTTGTTTATCAATCTTATCTACCTTTGATAATGCCATTTCATGTCGAAACAATTGTAAGGTTAAGAACTTATTTAAAACTTGTGAAATTTTAATTAATCTATTGATGTTTATTATATTTTATGATATGGACTTCCACAAAGTAAGGCTGGAGACAGTAGTATTAGGCCAGTAAAATAGCATCCGTTGGTGGAAATAAATGTTGGAAAGCGGGAGATCGATTCGATCGCTTCGTTTGACATCAAATATAAGTATCCTAGGTTTGCACGGTAGTAGGTATTGCGACAGTTAAGTCCATCCCCACTTCTTTTATGCAAATGACCCGCGATCTAATTAATATTCAAATAAGACGTGGTCTAATTAAATGCGCGAATTAAATTAATTGATCTAATTAAATTAAATTAAATTAATTCACGGTATCATTTACATATCTCATCTCTCATTTACATATATCATTTCTCATATGCATGCGCGAATTAAATTAATTGATCTAATTAAATTAATTCACGGTATCATTAGCATATCTCATCTCTCATTTACATTTATCATTTCTCATATGAATGCTCGAATTAAATTAATTCACGGTATCATTAGCATATCTCATCTCTCATTTACCTAGCTCATTTTTTATATGCATACGCGAATTAAATTAATTCACGGTATCATTAGCATATCTCATCTCTCATTTACATTTATCATTTCTCATATGGATGCTCGAATTAAATTAATTCACGGTATCATTAGCATATCTCATCTCTCATTTACCTAGCTCATTTCTCATATGGATGCTCGAAATAAATTAATTCACGGTATCATTAGCATATCTCATCTCTCATTTACATTTATCGTTTCTCATATGGATGCTCGAATTAAATTAATTCACGGTATCATTAGCATATCTCATCTCTCATTTACATTTATCATTTCTCATATGGATGCTCGAATTAAATTAATTCACGGTATCATTAGCATATCTCATCTCTCATTTACCTAGCTCATTTTTATATGCATGCCCGAATTAAATTAATTCACGGTATCATTAGCATATCTCATCTCTCATTTACATAGCTCATATCTCATTTGTACATCTCACCTCTCTCCTTTCTCATCTGTCATCTCTCTCACATAAATTTATTTTAAAATAAATCTTATGTTTTTCAATTGCTGTCATTCTTAAAGTTTTATTTAAATATAAATCTAAACGTCATAAGGCTAACATTTAAATACATCCAAGTAACATAATTAACACGTAGAAACTTGAAATGTATGTTAACCCTATCGCTATACATAGTAAACGTTGATAAATAATATTTAACAGGAATCATCATCATGTAATAGGTGTTAACCCGTAAAAGCAATTATCAAGTTGAAATATTTGTAGGTGCATTAATCATTTTCGTCTTTTAAAACATCTTTACAAACGAGACGTTAAATCCCGAAATGTATTCCAACCAGTGCGCAAGCGCCGTAAGTTTCGAGTTATGGCTAATTTAAAATATTGGCGCAAGGATGGTTAAAGAGTTAGAAAAAATTAGAAAAAATAAGAAGAATGTTGTAGATATGGTCCGCTAAGTAAAAAAAACACCAAATTACTTGCATATTGGAATTTATTTAAGAATGTACCACAAGTTAAACAAGTGTAAATTACCGTCCTACCACATATGTAATTATAATTAAATTAAAACAATGTTTCCTCCCTTTGGTACAAGAAGTTCTGAAAAAAAAAGAAAATAAAGTTGCATCTTGACTATTTTATGTATATAAATTAATAACCACTACCAAAAACGTCAGCCAACATAGTTGTGATCAAAAGTAGAGTTTGTTGATATATGTGGTATATTTATTCCTTTTAAAATAGCCGAAATTTCTTCGTTTTCGTGCTTATTTGGTTTTTTAATTGTCTCTTTTGTCTTGTTTTTCTTTTTCTGTGTAGAAAAGAAACATTTTTGGGGAACGATATTTTGAAAAGCAGATAATTATTTTTTATCCTTAAAACTTTCTATTATTTGTTTGGAAGTTGAAGGCACCTGAAGTAAATTTTTGGCTGTCTGAATGTTACTAATTATTTGCTGAAAGATACTATGACTTACATTATCAAAATCATAATTATTAACTAGTGCCTGTAAATTTGAGATTTCTTTTAAAATACTATCTTTTCGATCACATCTATTTACATTTTGGCTGTTAGCTGCATTGAAAAAGCTTAAACACTCATTAATTGCACCAACTTCCTCTGCATCGTTTATTACACCTGTCCCCTCCACCAACGAATTATTAGAATGTAATAAAGATGAACTATTTACATTGTTATTTACAGGGTTTCGTAAAACTACAAAATGAATATGTTTACAAATAACAGCGTTGATGAAATATTTACGCACAATTTCAAACAGATACACGCGCAATTTGAAGTATATTCACGCACAATGCGCAATTTGAAGCATATTCACGTAAAATTTCAAACAGATACAGGCGCAATTTGAAGTATATTCACGCACAATGCGCAATTTGAAGCATATTCACGCACAATTCCAAACAAATACACGCTCAATTTGAAGTATATACACGTACAGACATACATAATAAAGTATATACACGCGTAGTTTCAAACAGATACACGCACAGACGTACATACTAATAAAGCATATACACGCGTAATTTACAATCATCGTGTTAAATTCTATATCAATAGCTCCTTTTGACAGAACACTACCTGCGTTGCTACTGCTGCTACCTATGTTACGTATTACAAAACATATGACATATGTTATAGATAACCGCGTCCAGAACTTCTTTGTTACCCTCAAGTATACTTTTCTATTTTGTTGTTGTATATTTGTATGTTAGAATATAAGTTAACTAGTTTCAATAAAAAGTAAAATATTTATCTGTTTTATTTCTCCAGGTTAAGTCTTCAAGGTTCTCATAACTATAGATATTGTAAGAGGAAATCACGTAGAGTTTCAAAGTTATAAAGACGTATTACAAAACATATGACATATGTTATAGACTTATATTTCGAAGGTGCTGAAAGTAATTACAAATTAATATTAATTATACGAGTTTACTATATTCAACGATGAATATCCTACAAGAGTATATAGTATATTATTACATATCTGCGTATTTCGAAACCATTGAAAATGGATGATATATTGTAAAATAACGTTAAAATATGAGTTTACTATAGATACGACGAATATCTACATGGAGCAAAATTATACACAGTAAGAAGGCATATGTAGAAATCGTTTACAAGGGTAGTAGATATAACGAAAAAGGTTAAAAATCAGTTCAAAATTACATTACGTCTAGAAAAGTAAAAAAGAATGGGGTTAGAATTGTTGAATATTTGCATTTTCACCATATATCATAGGTTTAATTTTTTATCTCTAATTTTATATAAGGCGTTTTGTATAGATCAGGAGTTTCACGATAATTTATTGTCATATACTGCCTTTGAATATTCTAAAACAGATAAAGCTACCCATGTTAGGAATTTTTAAATAAAAACACATTTCATTGTAAAAAGAATAAGAATAATTTCAATTTTATTTATCAGGCGATATACATTATATTATATATATTAGTACGGAAAGTTATCGTTTCAATAAAAAGTAAAATATTTATCTGATTTATTTCTCTAGGTTAAGTCTTCAGGGTTCTCATAACTGTAGATATTGCAAGAGATAACTACCCTGTGTTTCAGAGTTATAAAGACGTATTACAAACATATGTTATAGGCTTATATTTCGGAGGTATCGAAAATGGTTACAGATTATTATTAATCATACGAGTTTACTATAGATACGTTGAATATCCTACAATTGTATATAGTACCTATATTATTACATATCTGCGTATTTCGAAGCTATTGAAATTGTATGATATATTGTAAAATAACGCTTAAATATGGCGACGAACTTATTTCTTTTAAAACTGACGACGCCTCATCATACAAAACATACTGTATTTATGTATTCCCTTTCTCTGCTGATATGTTTTCTAATTTGTGTTTTTAAATATTATACCCCAGTTCTCTCAAGAATGCATACAATTTTCGAAATATCTGTTTATTATTTTACTTAGCACATATAAAAGTAGCAAAATGAATTTCTATTTTAACCTGTTAACTTTTATGTACTTTATTCAATTTGACCCTAATCTACTATATAAAAATAAGTCGGGTTTTCCTTCCTGACGCTATAACTCCAGAACGCACGAACCGATTTCCACGGTTTTGCATTCGTTGGAAAGGTCTCGGGCTCCGTGAGGTTTATAGCAAAGAACATTCAGGAAAAATTTCAACAGAAAAGCGGGAAAATCATTTTGTTAGTAATCCACCAGTAATTCCCCGTGGAACGCCTGCAGATGAATTGAATGCTTGCCTGAAGGCATCACCTTTATGGAATAACGTAAAAACATTATCGCTAACCACTAATATGAGAGTTCAACTTCAAAATGATCAAAGTGCTGCACAATTTTCCAAACAATTGTTAGCTGTTGGAAATGGAAAAGTCCCAGTTGATGCGACATCTGGATTAATTACTCTTACCAACGACTTTTGCCGATTTGTAGACTCTCAATTAGCTCTTATTGAAAATGTTTTCCCAAACATTAGTGAGAATTATCAGAATTATGCTTGGTTAAGTCAACGAGCAATTCTTGCCGCAAAGAATAATGATGTACACGCACTGAATTTCACCATTCAATCAAAAATTGCTGGCGATTTGGTGACATACAAATCCGTTGATTCCATAACAAATCCCGATGATGTAGTAAATTATCCAACGGAGTTTTTGAACTCTCTGGAGTTACCAGGATTTCCACCACATAACTTGCAACTCAAAGTTGGTACAGTTATTATGATATTGCGTAATTTGAATTGAACTTTGCAACGGTACTCGACTTTCGGTAAAAAGACATGCCGAATTTGATTGAGGCAACCATTATTAACGGAAAGTACGCAGGTGAAAATGTATGTATTCCTCGAATACCAATGATTCCGACTGATCTTCCGTTTGACTTCAAACGATTGCAATTTCCAGTTCGCCTTGCGTTCGCAATGACAATTAACAAGTCGCAAGGCCAATCGCTTAGTGTTTGCGGGATAAATTTAGAAAATCATTGTTTTTCACATGGGCAGTTATACGTTGCGTGTTCACGAGTTGGGAAACCATCCGCTTTGTTTGTGTTAACGTCAGACCAAAAAACAAAAAATGTGGTTTACCAAAGAGCACTTCAATGAAACGGATAATTTGCGGACACGTATAACGCTTCCATTCAGTATTTACTTTGGATTCACTTTCATTTACTTAGAGAAGTTCAACTTAATAACACTTCATTTTTGTAATCGAAATGAATTTATTACTGTTGTGAAATGAAATAAAATTTTTCCTTTTCAAATATAAAACAAAAAAAAATTTTTCTTCATCTTTTAATCACCAAACGAAATGTTACATAAAACGAAGCCATCTGGTGGCGAAACGGAGTTCGCCGGGTTTGCTAGTTATGAATAAATGAGAAAACATGTTATCAAGCTGTTCAAAATTCTAATGTCTAGAAAAAATGGGTAGCTCTTACTGAATATACGAAGAATACGTTTTAGGTATGTATTGAAATACATAACATTTCTCTCATATATGAATTTGCATACAACGATCTAGATCTTGCTACCGTATATGTTTAACATAAAAATAAATAAAAACTATAAACTTCATTTATCGTTTTTTATTTATAAAATTTTAATAACAATAATATTAAATGTTTGCATTGTACGACATATTGATAGGGTAGGTGATTTGCAGGCATTTAGCAGGCTCGTGTTTCTAGCTGTGGATCCATAGGCTAGAAGAAGAATCAGAAAAAAGTATTAGGCAATGTTCATTGAATAGACTACCTGTTACATTTTATACCTTATTCGTTTCGATAAACATACAGTCAGCATACGGTTGATATCTTTCTGCCTTTACTTTACCTAGGTAAACCAATCCTAGAGACAGAGTTTTATCTTCTGGTTGAGATCGACCACTTTATCTTCAGTAAGTTTGTCGGCGAATCTTTTGGGTAGATATGTTATAGACTTATATTTCGAAGGTATCGAAAATAATTACAAATTAGTATTAATTATACGAGTTAATATCCTACAAAAGTATATAGTATATTATTACATATCTTCATATTTCGGAGTTGCTGAAATGTATGATATATTGTAAAATAACGTTTAAATAAGAGTTTACTTTAGATGCTACGAATATCTATATGGTGTATAAACAATAAGAACGTATATGTAGAAATCGCTTACAGGGGTAGTAGATATAACAAAAAGGGTTAAAATCTGTTCAAAATTACATTACGTCTAGAAAACTAGAAAATTAGATAATTGTAGCATACGCATGTTAAATGTACCTATTCTTTCACCTCGTCTGTAGTAGATATAATAAAAAAGGATAAAAATCTGTAGTATAGGGTTTATGCTTATACTCAGGCTCGCAATCATATGTACGTATCGATGCTTACATAGTATAATTATTTTCTCAACGTAGGATACATCGATATTTTTCTAGTTTGATTAAATCCTATAAGTTATATTCATTTCACCCTTTTTATTCTGTTAAGACATTTATAATAATCATAGGGAGCCTGGTATGGGCATAAACCGATTGCACCTATCCTTTCACCTCGTCAGTAGTTAGACTCGAACTTTATGATTTCATATATGAAGAATACGTTTAGTGATGAATACTCTGTGTTCTAGAATACTTGTATAGGGGCTAGGAAGCTTGATTTGAATACTACAATCTTGATCACGTGGTTGGAGTGTACTGATACCTCGATTGTGTGCATAGAAGTATAATGAGTACCCGTTATCGTATATTCAAATTAGTTGAATATATGTAGTACAACTTTATAGATTCTAGAAAGTTCCTATCAATATTAGAACAATGAATGTAGACTGATGTGTGTTATATAATACCGATTCTCGCATATACGAACTTAGGAGCTAGCTCTTGACTCTGCATGACATTAGATGATTATGATAATGATAGATGATCGTGATAAAGAATGTTGTTATTTATAGCAGCGACTTTATTACAATTCTTACTAGAATATAATTGTATGATATCATATCATGATATGTACCTACAATTCGATTACCTACAATTTGACTACCTAAATTAGACCTTAGTCTAAGAATAATCATGTGTTTTATCGTTATCTTATGATATCAGGAATGCAATACTTCTATTAATCTTTAGTTTAGCGTAGATATAAATCTCTTTGTATAGCTCAATAAATGATAGTTATAGGGCTGTATTGACTTATATAACATTTCTCTCATATATGAATATTTTAGTTCAGAGAGCATTTACAAACAATGCACAATTTATACAAAGCAGTCATTCAGAACAGGGTAAGATAATTCGTATGATCTATTAAATTTAAAACAGTAATCTGCTGTTCAACTTGATTTAATTTTCGTAAATGTCTAAATATTACAAACATACAAACAAAATAGACTTAAGTAAGAAACAAAACGTATACATTACATATCTAAAATTGTACAACATATTGATAGGGTAGGTGAATTGCAGGCATTTAGCAGGCTCGTGTTTCTAGCTGTGGATCAATAGGCTAGAAGAAGAATCAGAAAAAAGTATTAGGGAATGTTCATTGAATAGACTACCTGTTACATTTCATATCTTATTCGTCTCGATAAACATACAGTCAGCATACGGTTGATATCTTTCTGTCTTTACTTTACCGTTAGACCGGTGTGGGCGGATTCGAATCTCGCCTAAGAGAGGAGGTCATTTATGGTCACCAAGGAACCCGCTGCTTGGCCGAGGGCAATCATGGTCACCAAGGAACCCGCTGCATGACCTAGGTCATGTAAGGTCACCAAAGGAACCCGCTGTTGCCCGAGGCCATTTATGGTCACCAAAGGAACCCGCTGTTTGACGGAATCTCTAGTGCGGTGACTAGAAGTGAGGTTCATCCCATGTGCTGGGAAACTGCAAGCGGCCAGGTAAATGTGCTTAGGAGCTGTCCTGGCCACCCTTTGATTCGGACTGCAGCTGGGTACGGTGATTGGGAGAAGCTCCGAAAGCCATTACACTTAAGGATAGTTGAAGCGAATATATAGCCTCTCACTATTAAGACAACTTCACCAATATCGGGTACGCACCGGGAGTCTATAACGTGTAGACTTTAAAGAAGCTCTGTCGAGGGCCCACCAAGCCTAAAATTGGTAGATCGGGGTGGCAAAACCGCTTAAAAACCAAGTCCTGCCACAATTGAGGTTGGATTCGATCGGGCAGTGGTCTCACTTTGCAAGAGGGCATAGCTGGGGAATAGTCCTATGCTGGACGAGGTACTCCGGTGCCGGCGGGTGAGCAGCGTGTTAAGTCAACTGCTCGGTCACTAGTGAACGCTTAGCTAGTAGAGGGTGGATAGGCAACCTCGCTCCTACCAGTGAGTTAATCTGGGAGCAATTGCACAATTGCCGGTTGTGCAACTTGCGCGCTGATTGGGCGTATCCCAATCACTTCCTCATGGAAGGAACGTGGGGGTATGTTAACACGGGTACCCCACGTAAAACAATCTTGGATCTATGTCTTTACTTTACCTAGGTAAACCAATCCTAGAGACAGAGTTTTATTCGCTATCTTTTGGTTGAGATCGATCACTTTATCTTCAGTAAGTTTGTCGGCGAATCTTTTGGGTAGATATGTTATATGTTTTTCAGCAACAATGAACACAGCTCTGCACCCGTCCCTGCAGGTGATAATTTTGACCTCTGATATCTCTGCTACTTCCTTCACTTTGTATTCGTGCAATTTCTTGACGGGTTTTGCTGTTCCGGCTGATTGGTTCAATTCGTTTAAAAATTCCATTTCTTACTGTAAGCAATCGTAAAACATTTACATATCATGCAGTTTTAAAATATAAGCAAATGAAGATAAAACATACCTGCTTGATATATTTCAAATAAATTTGCAGGATACAGAATTATCAAACGTTGATAATTTCGCGTCTTCGACTTCCTTGATACAGTAACCTGTTGGAATAAAAACTATGTGGGTTTCACGCAGATAGAAACTACAGTCAGTCTATAACAAATTTCAAAATAAGTTTACACAACATCGTTAAAAATAAAAGCAACTTACTCGATGAATTTCAGATAAGGTAAATTAATATTCCTTAAAGATACGGAATTGTAGACGATCTAAAAAGTTCAAAATGATTAGTTTGCATAAAATAATTAAAAATTAAACACTTACATGATTGATTTCAAATAAACAAATTATATTTCTTAGGAACTGTAGATGATCTAAATGGAAGTTAATCTAAAAACAATCGTAAACATTTACATATAGTTTTTTAAATATAAGCAAATGAAAATAAACATACCTGATTTTAGCTAAATATACACCTGATGTAACTATCATAATGATTCGAGGAACACTTTCGGAATGAATGGGAAACAGAAATTTCGGGGTTTTTATACTAGTTTTCGACGTTTGCGTAATTAGTACGTCATGAACATTATTATTTTTATAACACAAAGAAATCTGTTAGTTATTATAAAAACACTTTGTCTTAAGTAACAATAATAATAAATTATTGTTTTAAAAAGTTAATGAAGCTTACATCAAATCTGTCTACATTCCTAAGAAATATGTAATAGTAAACAAGTGACTGAGATTCCTTGAAGCTTCTTTATGATTAGCTCATGCAGAATAACACAAAGGATGAGTAATTGTCATTACTTTTTAAAACAATAATTTATTGTTTTGTAGAGTTGTGGTTTTAAGATTTTAATGATTGACTATAATATTCTGTTCCTGTAAGATAGACGAGACGTTAAAATCCGAAATGTATTCCGTCCAGTGCGCATGTGTGTGGAACTTTCATTGGAATTTACCGAGGGGTTAACAACTTCAAAAAAATGTGTACACCGATTACGGATTACACTAGATTACATGCGAATACACCAGATTACATGCGACTACATCAGATTACATGCGACTACATCAGATTACATGCGACTACACCAGATTACATGCGACTACACCAGATTACATGTGACTGCACATGACTGCACCAGACTACATGAGATTACACTTGACTGCATCAGAATAAACGTCAATAAATAACAGTACCTATATAACTTTGCAACGCAGTTTTAAGAACTCTTATTGTACAAAAAATGCTTTAACCGCTACATGGAGGAGCAAAATTACGTCGAGAAATACTCACAAATACCCTGGCAAATAAGATACCGTAAGACACCTTAATAAATTGTAATTTGCTGAATGTAAATGTACCTATCTCAAAAAAATGTCCGTGCACAAACTACTAAGTTTACATGCCATTCGGTAGTAAATAACGGTATAACTAGAAAAAATATATTTAATAATAATATACATACAATACGTACCTATATGTAAGTACATACTTTTATTTGACAATAAAACAAAACTGAAACAAATTTAATGAAAACGATAACAAAGAAAAATATAAAATAAATATAATATGGAATTCTGTTTTAAAAAACAATAAAAATATTTGAAATAAAATAAGTGAACTACTTTCCCATCACTCTACGCTGTCGGTCGCTGCTTAAATAGCAGTCTCCACTTTGCAGCAACCAACAGAGAGTACTCTTCTTTATTTTTTCTATTTTTCCATGTTCCTTTATTAGCACTTCTGATTTTTTCTTTGGAATAGAGCTTTCAATTTCAATCTCATTAATACTATATTGGCTCGGGTGTTGACTAGTCGAGGACTGCAGACAGTCCTCAATTTCAGTCTCTTCTTTTTCAGAAGAATCAGTATCACAGGTAAGTACGTTTTCTACAACATCTTTTACGAGATCTATATATGGAATAAAATCTTCCTCAGTTACATTTAGTTTTAACAGTCTCAAGATAGTGTTAACTTCTTTTTTTGATTCATTGACGGCATTCTCAATTTCTATATCAGAAGGTAGAGATTCGTGTTGAACGTAGGAAATATTATTCTTATGTGGAAAGAATTCCTTCATTTTATCTGAATGTAGTATGTCTGTTTGAAGTTGTAATCTTTTTAAACGATGCAAAAGATCTAACATGCTGAAGTTAACCATTGTGCAGTGTGTTGACGTCATCGACCTAGTGATTCTAAAAAAATTCTCGCATGTTTGACTATTGAACAGTGTTGGTATAAAATATTCAGGAGAATTTATTGATCTTAAGTGCAAAATTGTCGTAACTATACAATGAGCATTAATTTCAATGCATAAGTAAGCATTAAGAGTAATAAAGTGTTCCATGTTATGTTTTTTAGAGCGTTTAATTAAAGACCTCCAAGCTCTGAAGAAAAACACTGCTTTCCAAATTTTAAAAACTCTTTCCTTTGGAGTTAAATTTTTACTTACATAAGAATCAATGCAACATTGTATCATATCAAGATAAACCGCTGTTGCTTCCGAGCCTCTACTTTTCAGAAGACTTTTAACATTTTCTGTTATAATTTTTTGAACACTTCTAAAGTTCATTTTATCTTTCACATCTAGATCAGATTTGCATAAGAGATGTTGACTTTTTGGAACATCAGCAATAAGAGAAAATAAATCATCAACAGATATCTCATGTTTTCCCAATAACAGTACCTTTTTCCGGTCTTTAGTTTTCAACAATCTGTTACGTAATTTAGTCGCTATGTGTATGGTGTCTTGAACACACACTGTTGTTAATTCTGCCGAACTAATAAACCATGGCCAAAGGTTATTCTGTGGTTTTTTGGAAGAAACCGCTTCTTGATCGTTTTTGTCTACACCTAGTCGAATATGTTGTCTCATTGCTTTTAACAATCTAGTGTCTCCATCACTTGAAATTCCTAAAATATTGATGTTGTGCTTTTTACATTCATTGATGATGTAGTTCCATCGGGCAATAACGTCAGATGCTTTAAATTTGTTATCAGTGCCAAACAAACTAAAACAAAAAGATGGGGCATTCGCTTGCAAAGGTTGCATCATGATAACATAAACAAGTCGCGAAGCCTTTTTTGTTTTAAAATATTCTTTTATTATCCTGGCATTTGTAGCAGGATAGTTCGATAGTACAGGAAGTCCATTTTTGTCGAGTGGAGGCACAAAACCGATAATTTGGTCTGTATTGGGGTCATATTGAATTCTTCCAGTTATTCCAGTTGCGTCTTCCGACATCCAGCAGAATCGTGGAAGAGAATTTTTCGTCAGAAAAGTGCTCAGTTCTTCGAAAAACAATTGACCCTCTATTCCAAAATTACCGTGATCTCTTATCGAGTTCTGTGCAGTTGTAATAGACGGCAAAGGCAAGTTCGAGCATAACGTTCTATAAGTTGATCTACCACCAATCATAAAAAGATACGAAGCAAATAATTTCAGCGTATTTGGATAACGATTTTGCTTGCTATTACTTTTTGAATGAGCCAATTGTAGAAGCATTCTCAAAAATATTGATGTAGAAAGAGGATCTTTACACTTTTTATATGAGCCATCGCTCGAACCGTCATTAGCAATATTCATAAATCTTGTAAGTCTTTCACGTAAGGTAACATTTTCTCTTAAGATAACATCCAATTTGTTTAAAATAATTATGTGGGAGTCTAATGTACAACAGTTCCTTGCCTGTCTTTCCAAAGTTCGTTTTCTTCTTTGCAACCGTGAGTATTTTGATTGTTTCCATTTTGAACCTTTCTTGATATGTAGAGCATTAACGTTTAAATTGCATTGTACGGCCCTACGATTTAGTACAATGCAATTTGGTCTTCCCCCGAATATGAAGATTTTGTTGAGGATTTTGTGCAAGAAGTATACCTACTAAGAGGTTCGTTGTCAGAACTCAAGTCACTGTCAAAATGTTCTTGTGATGTTACCGCAGATTTGAGACCAAGAGGTGTAGACGAACTACTGGCTGTTGATACTGCGAAGTCATCCTCGACTATTTTGTCATTACCTACAAAGAAATCGTACTGTGCCATAAACGTATACTTTTTGCACTAAAAATCGTTAACAAAGTGCTCATTTTTTACACGATCGTAGATAAAGTATAATTTATAGGTACAAAATACATGTAAGATTAGTTGTTTTAGAAGCTAACAGATTATGTCAGGATTCAGGACAAATTTTTTTCAGTTGTTTATAACATTGTGTCAATTTTATATTGTTTAAAATACTCACATTAATCATTTTGACGAACAAGTGGAGTATGTCACGTGCCACGATGTTAACTAAGATCCTTTAGAAAATAAACTGACGAACGCATGTGCAGGTCCATTAAGACGCGGGAACATTTGTTATTGGTTCTCTCAAGGCCACACAAGCCCTTGAGAATACAGAAGCCTGTATATAAAAAACTGACTTCACAAGACTACATAGGATTTCTCCGAGACTACATGAGATTACAGGGGACTACTCAAGATTACACGGGACTATACGAGACTACACTTGAATACGCGTGACTATACCTGATTACGTGATTACAGTAGTCGACTATACGGTAGATGTACACCTGATTACACAAGTTGATAACCCCTCGGAATTTACTGTCAAATGTCATGTGTATTGTGTTTGTGTCAAACTATCATCGTTCATAGGGAAATTAAAGTCACGTGTTCGTCATTAATGCGTTCCGAAATTTAAAAAAATGCCGGTTATTTGCAAAATTTGCGATAAATTATATAGCACCCAGTTTAATTTAAATAAACATTGTCGCAATAAACACGGCAAACAAAAACAGGAATATTCTTACGATGTAAATGTCTATAATTTTAAATATTTGGAGTGTAAGTCCTCCTACCCAAAAAGTGTTGACCTGTGTAACCATTTGCAAAAAGTACACAATCAGAAAATAGATGAAGAAAAATTGGAATTTGGAAGTTTAGAAGGTAGGTACCAAAAATTTGTGCTGTTCCAATATCACAGTATACTTTATCTACAGTATTTAGTACAGTATCTACATTGATACCTAGATAATAAATATTAGCTGAATCACACACTTTGTACAGCTAGAGCTAATAAGAGTGTTGTTAACAACACCAACAAGTCTCTTACTCTTTTACCTATTACATTTTTTTTTTTTAGATTTTCAGACATGGAAATATGACTTGGAGCAAAGGGAACTTTGTAACTATGTTGTCCTCGCTGGAAAGAATAAGATAAATCCCTCTTTTGAAATACAGTATTTTGTGTGCAATAGAAGTGGTAGGTACCTAAATATTTAAATAATAAATTAAAGCAAACTAAAACGAAAATAATATTATGCCGGCGTAAATTTATCATTATTATTAATAACCTACAAACTTTTTTTTTCAAAACAAGTATTGTTTATTTTAGGAACTACTAAATGTACAAAAGATATAGTGAACAGAAAAAGGAACATTAAAACACAAGGATTCTCTAAGTTGGGATATAATTGCATTAGCAGAATTACAGTGAAAAGGTACAACAACAAATTTCACGTTCACAGAATTATTACACATTATGGACATAATACAGATGTTGAACATTTAAGGATAAGCAATACAGATAAAACGCTAATTGCATCAAAATTACTAGAAGGTGTATCAATGGCAAGGTAATAAAAAATCATAGCCCACCCTGTATAATTAAATAAAATGTAATTTTCAGGATCCTAGATGATACTAGAAATAATATACATTATGAAAGAAAAAGAATTGACCTACTTACTAAGCAGGATATAGAAAATATTAAAAGAAGCTACAACATCCACAATAAGGAAGGGGTAAAGCATAAAAATGATGCTATTAGTGTAGAAATCTGGGTGGAGGAGTGCAAATCCTTAGAGAACAATCCCGTATTACTATACAAACCCCAAGGGGAACCTTTTGAACATTTTGAAGATTCAGATTTCTGTTTGATAATTATGAATGATTTACAAGAATCACTTTTAAAACAATTTGGTGAGAATATTTTAGCAATAGATAGCACTCATGGCCTCAACAACTATGATTTTGAATTAACAACTCTTATGATAGTGGATGAGTTTAATGAGGGCTTTCCTGTTGCTTTTATGTTTACAAATAGAAAAGACACTTTTATTAATAACATATTCTTCAGCAAGATAAAACAAAAAGTTGGTACAATTAAATCTAATACATTTATGTCGGATATAACAGGCACATTCTATAATGGCTGGGTTCAAGTTATGAGTTCATCTAATCATCAACTGTATTGTTCATGGCATATAGATCGTGCTTGGCGTACAAATTTAGGTAAAATCTCAAATAAAGAGAAAAGGATTTGGGTTTACAATTTATATTACAAAACTTTGAAATATTTGCAAAGGAACACAAACTTTAACAATGCTGATTCATTTTATGAACAATTACAAGTTGCCATTAATAATATGCTTGATGATGTTGATACTAAATTATTTGGTGAATATTTTTTGAAAAATTACTCCAATAATTATCAGAAGTGGGCCTATTATTTCCGTCAAGACTGTGGAATCAACACTAATATGCGTTTAGAAAGCATGCACAAAGTTATTAAATATTTTTACTTAAATGGAAAATGTGTCAAAAGGCTGGATAAAGGGTTGCATGCGACACTTAAATATTTGAGAGATAAAACTGTAGATGGGTTAATAAAACACACCAAAGGCAAACGCACTTGCAAGAGCAGTGAAAATTTTAAATCTCATAGATTAGCAGTTTGTTCCAGCTTTGATATTAGTGTACAGTGTCCTGGAATATGGGCTGTAAGTAACAAAACCAATGAATATGTTGTGAAAAAAACAGTTTCATTAGAAAAATGTTGTAATTTCATTTGTCAATTTTGCGATATATGTGTTCACCAATTTAGTTGTACATGTCCAAATTATTGTGCGTAAATATACTTCAAATTGCGCATGTATCTGTTTGAAATTGTGCGTGGATATGCTTCAAATTGCGAATTGTGCGTGTATATACTTCAAATTGCGCGTGTATCTGTTTGGAATTGTGCGTGAATATGCTTCAAATTGCGCATTGTGCGTGAATATACTTCAAATTGCGCGTGTATCTGTTTGAGATTGTGCGTAAATATGCTTTAAATTGCGCATTGTGCGTGAATATACTTCAAATTGCGCGTGTATCTGTTTGAAATTGTGCGTGAATATACTTCAAATTGCGCGTGTATCTGTTTGAAATTGTGCGTGAATATACTTCAAATTGCGCGTGTATCTGTTTGAAATTGTGCTTGAATGTACATGTAACTGGACTATATATACAGGGTCTTCA
Organism: Agrypnus murinus; assembly: GCA_929113105.1. Classification (NCBI taxonomy): domain Eukaryota; kingdom Metazoa; phylum Arthropoda; class Insecta; order Coleoptera; family Elateridae; genus Agrypnus; species Agrypnus murinus. The sequence continues at coordinate 190,432 of OV816029.1, read as the reverse complement.
TTAAGTTTGGAACCGGCTTAATATCTTCAAAACTATTAACTGGATTAAATTGAAATTTGGGGTGTGCATTTTATAAATTAATATCTATTGTACCTAATTTTTTCACCTGCTTTGCATCGTTACTTTACGAGATACACAGCCAACTTGATTTTTTTTAAATAGCAATGGGGGTCAAATTTGACATCATTTGAAAGCTTATTTTTTTCTGAGTACCATTATGTAATACACGTGTTGTATCATTTTGACAAAAATCGCCAAAAAAATTAAAATCAACGAAACATGTTTTATCCACAAAATTAAATTTATTACTTAAAATTTACTTTTACTTAAAATTACTTAAATATTTACTGTCAATGTGTAACTTTTGACATTTCTATGAATTTTGTAAGATCACTAGATATTTTAATTTTTAATTTATTCAGCACTTTTGATTTTGTGGATAAAACATGTTTCGTTGATTTTAATTTTTTTGCGATTTTTGTCAAAATGATACAACACGTGTATTACATAATGGTACTCAGAAAAAAATAAGCTTTCAAATGATTTCAAATTTGACCCCCATTGCTATTTAAAAAAAATCAAGTTGGCTGTGTATCTCGTAAAGTAACGATGCAAAGCAGGTGAAAAAATTAGGTACAATAGATATTAATTTATAAAATGCACACCCCAAATTTCAATTTAATCCAGTTAATAGTTTTGAAGATATTAAGCCGGTTCCAAACTTAATGAAGACCCTGTATATAAACAGGAACTTTGTTCCTGTTCATTAGTCGGTATGGAACGACGCTTGTGTGATGTATGCGGTCTGAGCATTCGACGCTCAGGGTATGCAAGCCATATGAATATACACAAGGGTTATAAAGTTCAGTGTTCTATTTGTTTCAAATCTTTTTCACGTAATAATAATATAACGTAGTTATATTATTATAGTAATTATATAATATTATTATAGTAATTATAACGTAGTTATAAAATGCACTTGAAAACAATCCATTGTACCCTAGAAGATGATAATAAGACAAAGCCTAGCAATAATGTAATATTTAAAGACGCGAGTCTGAAACGTATGCATACCAATGAACCCTGTGACACAAATAAAGAAATAAGACTCGATGATGATGCTGAAATAATAAACGCTCGTATTGCTATACGTAATAAATTAGCCTACTTTCACCGTGATAAAACTGAACCTCGACCGGGGACCGTTAATCTTTCACCGAAACTTGAACAAGCATCTCCAGTTACATCTGTTGAAGATGAAGAAGAAGAAGATGACGAAGAAGAAGGAGAAGGATGCGATTCTGACTTAAAGGTTTATCAGGAATTCTCTAACTATTATAGAGCATTATTAGCTAACGGAGAAAACAAAAACGTAGACAAAACTAGGTACGCTCTATATAACGACATCGATGAGTGGCGATTTGGTTGTTCGCGAGTACAGTTTCAGGGAAAAGATATTTTAATTAAAAACAAACTTTTCAATGGAACATCCGGCCTGTTTAATTTACTAACGCTTAAACGAATAAGCTCTCCTAGTCCAACAGAGGAAGATATCGACAACTATATGAAAATAATCTCACTTACTAATGCTCATAAGAAAGACTATAGGCGCAACGGTCGACTAATAAGCGTTAAACATTGGAAATACGAAAATGTAATTAGGCCAAATTTATACAGAATAACAGACTTTGAGGTTAGTCTTCCCAAAAAGTTAAACAAGATGAAACCGGATTGTATACGTCAGAGTACACCTGATCAACTAGTGGACAGACTTCGTCTGTTGTATGCTGTAAACAAAGTTCTTAGCAGCAGTCTCGAAAACGAAAATGAAATAATTTCAGTCATCGCAGAGCTTAAAGCGAGAAAAATCATAGAATAAGTAAATATTTAATTTGTATTATGTAAGATGATCTTATTGTATTGCTATTTATATGTAATATGATAAAATAAACGATATACATTCTATATATGTTTCTTATTTCTTTACCTCTCTCGCTTTCTCATTTATTCATAATTAGGGTCAAGTTGAATAAAGTACATAAAAGTTAACAGGTTAAAATAGAAATTCATTTTGCTACTTTTATATGTGCTAAATAAAATAATAACAGATATTTCGAAAATTTTATGCATTCTTGGGAGAACGGGGTATAATATTTAAAAACACACTGTAGAAAACATATCAGCAGAGAAAGGGAATACATAAATACAGTATGTTTTGTATGATGAGTTGTCGTCAGTTTAAAAGAAATAAGTTCGTCGCCATATTTAAACGTTATTTTACAATATATCATACATTTTCAATAGCTTTGAAATACGCAGATATGTAATAATATACTATATACTCTTGTAGGTTATTTAACTTATCTATAGTAAACTCGTATGATTAATAATAATCTGTAACCATTTTCGATACCTTCGAAGTATAGGTAGATATTTTCAAGTTTCAATTCGTTTTCATTAATTAGTAGACGTAACAAGGCATTAGTTTTACCACAAGAAGAAGGTACACTCACAATTGCTCAACAGGAAACAGGTAAAAGCTTACCATGCTTCTTATCACCATCGGAATATTATCGAGAAACATGATCGTCTAGTTAAATATATTTAGCGACTTCTTTTTGCTTAATAATTTTCATTATGGTATGTGTATATCTCTAGTCACAGTTTTAGCAAACGCATTCTATTCTGTCAACGAATCATGTAAAATTAAGCAGTATGCTTTAGTTGTATCAGAAAGTGGGTGGACCGACTCAAGCTCTAATCTCTAAATTCGTGAATACCTTATACACACGATATAACTACGATGTAAGATTACGAGAGGGTACGTGAAGAAAAGGGTATGTTGTAAATCGGTTCTGAATTTCTTAAAACATTACTCGAATATCAAAAATTCGTAACGGCTATGCATAGGTTTAATACTATCAACAGCTCATATAAAGGAAATGTTAGATTGTTAACAGTTTATGAGCATTAGTCAAAGACTATTCTATAATGATGTATTATTTATTTATAAACGTTACATAGTATAGTAGCTAAATACATAACTGACTGAAAAAAGTTACTTTATTAATGATGACTATTGAATTCGATCTGTCACTAGCTTAACCTTTTAATTTCAACTTTTGACCAAATTATAGTTAATCTGATCAAATATTGCTTACAAATCGGAGCTCTAATCTAATGTCTACAGTAGAATCTTTAAAACTCTCTATGAAGTTTTAGAATTGTCAATTACTAAGACACCCGTTTCTTTTACCTTCTTTAGTAAATTCATATTGTTAGCTTCTACTTTGTCAACTGTTACTAAAATGCTGTTCTTTAGATCCTTTACCTCACTCTATGTATCTGTTATTTAACTTGACCCTAATTATGAATAAATGAGAAAACATATTATCAAGCTGTTCAAAATTCGAATGTTTAGAAAAATGGGTAGCTCTTACTGAATATACGAAGAATACGTTTTAGGTATGTATTGAGATATATAACATTTCTCTCATATATGAATTTGTATACAACGATCTAGATCTTGCTACCGTATATGTTTAACATAAAAATAAATGAAAACTATAAACTTCTTTTATCGTTTTTTATTTATAAAATTTTAATAACAATAATATTAAATGTTTGCATTGTACGACATATTGATAGGGTAGGTGATTTGCAGGCATTTAGCAGGCTCGTGGTTCTAGCTGTGGATCCATAGGCTAGAAGAAGAATCAGAAAAAGTATTAGGCAATGTTCATTGAATAGACTACCTGTTACATTTTATACCTTATTCGTTTCGATAAACATACAGTCAGCATACGGTTGATATCTTTCTGCCTTTACTTTACCTAGGTAAACCAATCCTAGAGACAGAGTTTTATCTTCTGGTTGAGATCGACCACTTTATCTTCAGTAAGTTTGTCGGCGAATCTTTTGGGTAGATATGTTATAGACTTATATTTCGAAGGTATCGAAAATAATTACAAATTAGTATTAATTATACGAGTTAATATCCTACAAAAGTATATAGTATATTATTACATATCTTCATATTTCGGAGTTGCTGAAATGTATGATATATTGTAAAATAACGTTTAAATAAGAGTTTACTTTAGATGCTACGAATATTTATATGGTGTATAAACAATAAGAACGTATATGTAGAAATCGCTTACAGGAGTAGTAGATATAACGAAAAGGGTTAAAATCTGTTCAAAATTACATTACGTCTAGAAAACTAGAAAATTAGATAATTGTAGCATACGCATGTTAAATGTACCTATTCTTTCACCTCCTCTGTAGTAGATATAATGAAAAATGATAAAAATCTGTAGTATAGGGTTTATGCTTATACTCAGGCTCGCAATCATATGTAGCGTATCGATGCTTACATAGTATAATTATTTTCTCAACGTAGGATACATCGATATTTTTCTAGTTTGATTAAATCCTATAAGTTATATTCATTTCACCCTTTTTATTCTGTTAGGACATTTATAATAATCATAGGGAGCCTGGTATGGGCATAAACCGACTGCACCTATCCTTTCACCTCGTCAGTAGTTAGACTCGAACTTTATGATTTCATATATGAAGAATACGTTTAGTGATGAATACTCTGTGTTCTAGAATACTTGTATAGGGCCTAGGAAGCTTGATTTGAATACTACAATCTTGATCACGTGGTTGGAGTGTACTGATACCTCGATTGTGTGCACAGAAGTATAATGAGTACCCGTTATCGTATATTCAAATTAGTTGAATATATGTAGTACAACTTTATAGATTCTAGAAAGTTCCTATCAATATTAGAACAATGAATGTAGACTGATGTGTGTTATATAATACCGATTCTCGCATATACGAACTTAGGAGCTAGCTGCTGACTCTGCATGACATTAGATGATTATGATAATGATAGATGATCGTGATAAAGAATGTTGTTATTTATAGCAGCGACTTTATTACAATTCTTACTAGAATATAAGTGTATGATATCATATCATGATATGTACCTACAATTCGATTACCTACAATTTGACTACCTAAATTAGACCTTAGTCTAAGAATAATCATGTGTTTTATCGTTATCTTATGATATCAGGAATGCAATACTTCTATTAATCTTTAGTTTAGCGTAGATATAAATCTCTTTGTATAGCTCAATAAATGATAGTTATAGGGCTGTATTGACTTATATAACATTTCTCTCATATATGAATATTTTAGTTCAGAGAGCATTTACAAACAATGCACAATTTATACAAAGCAGTCATTCAGAACAGGGTAAGATAATTCGTATGATCTATTAAATTTAAAATAGTAATCTGCTGTTCAACTTGATTTAATTTTCGTAAATGTCTAAATATTACAAACATACAAACAAAATAGACTTAAGTAAGAAACAAAACGTATACATTACATATCTAAAATTGTACAACATATTGATAGGGTAGGTGAATTGCAGGCATTTAGCAGGCCCGTGTTTCTAGCTGTGGATCCATAGGCTAGAAGAAGAATCAGAAAAAAATATTAGGCAATGTTCATTGAATAGACTACCTGTTACATTTCATACCTTATTCGTTTCGATAAACATACAGTCAGCATACGGTTGATATCTTTCTGTCTTTACTTTACCTAGGTAAACCAATCCTAGAGACAGAGTTTTATTCGCTATCTTTTGGTTGAGATCGATCACTTTATCTTCAGTAAGTTTGTCGGCGAATCTTTTGGATAGATATGTTATATCTACCCTATCTGTTTTTCAGCGACAATGAACACAGCTCTGCACCCGTCCCTGCAGGTGATAATTTTGACCTCTGATATCTCTGCTATTTCCTTCACGTTGTATTCGTGCAATTTCTTGACGAGTTTTGCTGTTCCGGCTGATTGGTTCAATTCGTTTAAAAATTCCATTTCTTACTGTAAGCAATCGTAAAACATTTACATATCAGGCAGTTTTAAAATATAAGCAAATGAAGATAAAATATACCTGCTTGATATATTTCAAATAAATTTGCAGGATACAGAATTATCAAACGTTGATAATTTCGCGTCTTCGACTTCCTTGATACAGTAACCTGTTGGAATAAAAACTATGTGGGTTTCACGCAGATAGAAACTACAGTCAGTCTATAACAAATTTCAAAATAAGTTTACACAACATCGTTAAAAATAAAAGCAACTTACTCGATGAATTTCAGATAAGGAAAATTAATATTTCTTAAAGATACGGAATTGTAGACGATCTAAAAAGTTCAAAATGATTAGTTTGCATAAAATAATTAAAAATTAAACACTTACATGATTGATTTCAAATAAACAAATTATATTTCTTAGGAACTGTAGATGATCTAAATGGAAGTTAATCTAAAAACAATCGTAAACATTTACATATAGTTTTTTAAATATAAGCAAATGAAAATAAACATACCTGATTTTAGCTAAATATACACCTGATGTAACTATCTTAATGATTCGAGGAACACTTTCAGATGAATGGGAAACAGAAATTTCGGGGTTTTTATACTAGTTTTCGACGTTTGCGTAATTAGTACGACATGAACATTATTATTGTAACAAGAGAGAAAAAGAAAGAACCTCTTCTTCACACAACAAACGGAATATTCTACAGCATTCGAGAGAATGACGCATCGCACCAAGCATGTAAACCAGACGCGGTTTATCTAGCGCCTTCCAGAAATACATAGTAGGTTCCAGCGGCTTCTGGTCGGATTATATGAGGGTATAAAATCGACTTCGCGGATAAAAGAGGATCAGTCAACAGCGAGTAGTTAAATGGGTATCACGAAATAAATAGTAAATGTAAAGATAAATGTTGTATTAGAAATTCATAATATTTTTAGTTGTTTATAATCATAGCGTTAATTTATAGTGTATTCATTAGTGTTTGTAAATGAATATTAATTATTAATAGACGATTTAAACAGCACTTTTGTTATTATTTTAAAAAGAACGTTACAGTGGTGTTACAGGTGTGGAGTTTTAAAATAAATAAAATCGCGTAATAATTAAATAAAGTGCTGTGAGAATAAATCTTTCGTGTTAAAAATAATTTCAACAAACAATTAAAATGGTGATGAAATTGTTAAAAGATCTCTTAGTGATAGATTTAAAACACGAACTTGGAGAACGAGATTTGGACACAACGGGCCTTAAAAGCGTGTTAATAAATCGGCTAAGAGAATGGCTTTTGGAACAGAAAGAAGACCCTGAAAGTTTCCTCTTCGAAATACCTGGACCCGCAATTGATACTAATTTTTTGTTAAGTAAAATGGAAGAGAATTCTAAAGCACTGGAAGAAAAAGTTTTTGAAAATTCTAGAATGTTTAAAGAGGAATTACTAGAAAAGGCCGAAGAAAATGTTAGAATGCTAAAGGAAGAAATACTGGAGAATTCCAGGAAATCCGAAGAAAACTCTAGAAGGCTTAAAGAAGAATTATTAGAAAAGTCTGAAGAAAGTTCTAGAAGGCTTAAAAGAGAATTGCTGGAAAATGTGAAAGCGTTGGAAGATAAAGTTTTCGAAGAATTTTTTGAGAATGCCAGCGCGTTAGGACTGTTGGAAGGTAGATTGGCGGAACAAGATAGGGTAATAAAGATGGTAGAAGAGAAAATAGCCCAAATGCAATTACCACCAACAGCTAAGAAAGACGACGAAATGTTGGAAGATAGAATGAATCAACTACGGTTTCCCTCAACGTCTGAGTGGCCGTTTAATGAAGGAAAGAAACAATTTAAAGAAGAGAAGGTTCCTACCGTAGGGATAAAAGTAAAACCACCCACGTTCGATGGAAAGATACCTTGGTCCACCTACTACAAACAATTTGAGGCGGCCGCTGGGGCCAAAGGATGGACACGCAAGGAAAAGGCCGTTTCTTTAACTGTGGCTTTGCGTGGAGACGCGTTGAACGTCCTGCAAACAATCCCAGCAGCACAGGAAAATGATTACCAGTTGTTAGTTTCTAGATTGGAGATGAGATATGGAGACGCGCATCTACAACAGGTTTATCACGCGTAAGTTAAGAATCGTGTCCAGAAGAATGGAGAAAGCCTTCAGGAGTTTGAAGCCGATGTTGCGCGGCTTGCCGGATTGGCGTACCCTACGGCACCCGATTCATTTCTGGGACAACTCGCTGTGCAGACCTTCATTGATGGGTTAAGAGACGGGGAAACACAACAATCATTGAGATTGGCACGACCAAGAACAACTGATGATGCGCTTGCTCATGCCTTAGAATTTGAAGCTGCAAAACAAGCGTCCCGAGGTCACGGGCGTGTTCGGGCCGTTGTGGAAGAAGAAGAAGGTTCTAACGATCACCTAGATGAGTTAGTATTGAGAGTTCTTCGGAAGGAAGAAAGCCGAAGGAAGAATCATCAAGAAGTTCGAGGGCCCCGTTGTTGGAATTGCGGCGAACAAGGGCACATACGACGTCGTTGCCCTAAACCAAAACAGGTTCAGCAATCGGAAAACTAAAGAGGATCGACGAGAGGGGGCGAACGTTGACCTTTAGTGAAGATGCCCCGGAGATCACCATCCATGCCGTAACATCACAGAACAGTACCAGCAGTTTGTTCGTAGATGGAAAGATTGTTAATCGAACTGTCTCCCTACTCATTGATACGGGGGCGACAAAATCAATTATACGCCCTGACGTTCTACGAACAAGTATGAAGCTGTTACAGACAACTACTCAACTCCGTACAGCGACGGGAGAAGTAGTACCAACACGCGGAGTGGTGAAGATGAAGATTGGCATTGGAAGTGAACAACGTGATCATGAGGTGCTGGTAGCCGACATCATTGACGAATTCATCTTGGGAATGGACCTCCTGAGAAAATTTGGTTTTACATTGGACTTGAAGGAGGGTGTTTTGAAGGTTGGTAACGAAGAACTTCCGTTGCACCCACAAGAAGATCCTGTCGTAAGGGTTTTGCTGACAGAAGATGTAATATTGCCGGGTCAAAGCGAGATGGTTGTCGAGGCAGGTTTGGATGGAGATCTTCGGGCAGGATGTGTGCGAATGATGGAGCCTGTTTATCATAAGAAGATCCATAGTGGCATACTGGTGGGAAAAGCGCTGATCAAGGTTGGAAAGACAGTACCGGTGAGGCTTATGAACGTTAATGTGGATCCGGTGACATTGAAGAAGAGTACCCTTGTGGGACAGTGTGTGCCAGTATTCCGAGTAGCCAGGTGTATGGCTGATGTTCCAAAACCAGCGCCCAAAGACCATGGTGGAAAATTAGTGGGTATGGTTACTAGTTCGTGCGAAGACCTTAACAGAACGGAAGTGAAAGAGGTACAGGGTTTGGTTCACCGATACCAAGATATCTTCGCTCTTGACGATAGCTAGAAGGGACGAACAAATATAGTAAAACATAAAATCAATACAGGCAACTCTATGCCTGTCCGTCAGCAGCCGAGGCGTTTACCTCTAGCAAGGCGAGCAGAAGCCGAAAAGATTATTACCGATATGGAAGAACAAGGGGTCATCGAGCCATCCAGCAGTCCATGGGCATCACCGGTGGTCCTGGTCAGTAAGAAGGACGGGTCAACGAGATTTTGTGTGGACTATCGGCAGCTCAATAACGTCACCAAGAAAGACAGCTATCCCTTACCACGCATCGACGACACGTTAGATACCCTGTCTGGTTCACGATGGCTTTCGACTTTGGACTTGAAGAGTGGTTATTGGCAAGTTGAAATGGAACCTGAAGACCGGGAGAAGACCGCGTTCACTATTGGTTCCGGGCTATGGTAGTTTATAGTTATGCCTTTCGGTCTATGTAACGCTCCGGCCACCTTTGAGCGTCTAATGGAGACCATCCTGAGAGGGCTGTCGTGGAAGACCTGCCTGGTATACCTAGATGATGTGATTGTAGTCGGAAAATCATTCAACGAACATTTGAAAAATCTAGAGGAAGTGTTCCGAAGACTACGTGGAGCCAATCTGAAACTGAGTCCGAAAAAGTGCCACATATTCAGAAAGGAAGTGAAATATCTCGGGCACGTCGTATCACAAAATGGAGTGGCAGCTGACCCCGATAAGATTCGTGCAGTTCAAGAGTGGCCAACACCGAAAGATAAACACCAAATTCGTAGTTTTCTTGGGTTCTGTACCTACTACAGGCGTTTCGTTCCTGGGTTTGCCAATATAGCGAAACCTCTGACAAGGTTAACTGAAGATGGGCGCGAGTATGTTTGGAGCGGAGAGTGTGAAACAGATTTCCAACAGTTGAAGCGTGCCCTGACAACAGCACCAATATTGAGCTTTCCACGGACAGAAGGGAAATTCATACTTGACACAGATGCAAGTAATCTGGCCATTGGGGGTGTACTTTCTCAGATACAGGATGGACAAGAAAAGGTCATCGGCTATTTTAGTAAGGTTTTGTCGAAAGCCGAAAGGAATTATTGTGTGACCAGAAAAGAACTATTGGCCGTCGTGAAGTCCGTTGAGCACTTCTACAAATACTTGTACGGACGGAAGTTTTTATTGAGGACGGACCATGCAGCTTTGAAATGGCTTCTACAATTCCGTAATCCTGAAGGCCAGGTCGCAAGGTGGATCGAGCGATTACAAGGATACGACTTTGACACAGAACATCGAGCGGGCACTAGTCATCGAAATGCCGATGCTCTTTCAAGAAGACCCTGTCCAACGGATTGCCGTCATTGCTCTCGCTTGGAAGAGAGGGTTTGCCAAGTATTAAGAACTACCATCGTCAACGACAATTGGTTGCCGGAAGAATTGCAACAACAGCAGAAGGCTGATCCCGAACTAAAAATGGTACTGGAATGGAAGCGCGTGGGAGAAAGGCCTTCCTGGGAGGCCGACAGCCCTTTCAACAGAACGCTCAAAGTATATTGGGCCCAATGGGAGTCCTTGAAGGTGGAAGACGATCTCCTGAAGCGAGTACTGGCGAGTGAAGATGGCACCACCATTAGGTCTCAGTTCCTGGTTCCAAGAAGCCGAGTGGCTACAGTGTTGCGACATCTCCACGACGGTGCTCCAGGAGGACACTTCGGTGTGAAAAAGACTTTGGAGAAAGTTAGGGAGCGTTTTTATTGGGTCAACTGTAAAGAAGACGTGAAGGAGTGGTGCCGGAAATGTGAACTATGTGCCACTGGTAACGGACCCTTGGGGAAACGAAGAGCACCTATGAGGCAGTACAATGTGGGTAGTCCTCTGGAAAGAATAGCTATAGATATTGCCGGACCATTTTCCGAAACCGACGATGGGAATAAATACATATTAGTGGCAATGGACTACTTTACCAAATGGCCAGAAGCATATGTCCTACCAAACCAGGAAGCTGCGACTGTTGCTGACGTACTAGTCAAAGAGTTTTTCAGTCGCTTCGGAGTGCCCATGGAGCTGCATTCGGATCAAGGCCGCAACTTTGAGTCTGTACTATTTGGAGAAGTCTGTCGATTGTTGGGCATTCGCAAGACTCGGACCACACCGTTACATCCGCAGTCCGATGGAATGGTAGAACGCATGAATCGGACAATGGGCAAATATTTGGCCAAGGTCGTCTCCGATCATCAACGAGACTGGGACCAATACCTGCATCTGTTCCTGATGGCTTATCGTGCATCGGTCCACGAAACAACCGGTCAGTCACCAGCGTCTGTGATGTTTGGACGCGAGTTACGGTTACCGTGTGATCTGGAATTTGGGTCTCCACCTATAGAGCAGGAGGTAGCCGGGAATGATTATGTCATCAACTTAAAGAAGAAGTTGGAGGATATTCACCACCGAACCCGAAACAATAGTCGAATCGCGAGTGACCGGATGAAGGCTACGTACGATGTGAGAGCCCAAGAAGGAGGGTTTCAACCTGGAGAGCTTGTCTGGTTATACAACCCGCAAAGACGTCGTGGCTATTCTCCAAAGTTACAGCGGAATTGGGAGGGCCCATACCAGGTGAAGAAACGAATAAATGACTTGATTTATCGCATCCAGAAATTGCCAAGAGGGAAACCAAAGGTGGTACACTCCAATCGTCTGGCGCACTATGAGGGAAATAATGACGCAGTCCCGGATCGGGAAGATGAGGCTGAGGTGGCTATCAATACCGTAAGGTCTGGAGATGATCAGCCAACCTTCAGAGAATTTATGGCTGCGTTTTCTGGAACTAGAAAAGCGCGATTCGGAGTCACGACTGAGATGCAACAAGATCTCTTCCGGGTCCCTGGTGATTATTCCATTGCCCACTGTCTCCGAGGATCTCCGTATGTCCAGGGGGATCGCAGTAGTGTTTAGAAATAAATTTGGACGGCTGAATGAACTTCGAGAACAAAATCCCTCTGTTGGTAAATCCTTACGCTTGCCTGATCATGACCGATCCATTTACTACTTGGTAACCAAGCAGTTTTACTACCAGAAACCGAGTTACGCCGACTTGTGGAGGGCATTATGGAATTTGAGGATCGAGTTGCTTACCAGGGGAATTAACAAATTGGCAGTTCCCAAACTTGGCTGTGGGCGGGACCAGCTGGATTGGAGAATCGTTAGAAACATGCTGGAAGTTGTCTTTAGAGGTACGGACGTCAAGATCTTCGTCTGCAGTTTTGACCTACAGCCCGCATTAAGGCCAACGAAGAGTGTAGACTGTTACTTCTACCGTAATGGAACGTGTAGTCGAGGTGAAGTATGTCGTTATCGTCATGACCCGTTCTACAGGAACCAGAGCATAAAACCTGTTCTGGGACAGAACAGACTTGAAGAGGGGGCAGTGTAACAAGAGAGAAAAAGAAAGAACCTCTTCTTCACACAATAAATGGAATATTCTACAGCATTCGAGAGAATGACGCATCGCACCAAGCATGTAAACCAGACGCGGTTTATCTAGCGCCTTCCAGAAATACATAGTAGGTTCCAGCGGCTTCTGGTACGATTATATGAGGGTATAAAATCGACTTCGCGGATAAAAGAGGATCAGTCAGCAGCGAGTAGTTAAATGGGTATCACGAAATAAATAGTAAATGTAAAGGTAAATGTTGTATTAGAAATTCATAATAGTTTTAGTGGTTTATAATCATAGCGTTAATTTATAGTGTATTCATTAGTTTTTGCAAATAAATATTAATTATTAATAGACGATTTAAACAGCACTTTTGTTATTATTTTAAAAAGAACGTTAGATTATTTTTATAATAACACAAAAAAATCTGTTAGTTATTATAAAAACACTTTGTCTTAAGTAACAATAATAATAAATTATTGTTTTAAAAAGTTAATGAAGCGTACATCAAATCTGTCTACATTCCTAAGAAATATGTAATAGTAAACAAGTGACTGAGATTCCTTGAAGTTTCTTTATGATTAGCTCATGCAGAATAACACAAAGGATGAGTAATTGTCATTACTTTTTCAAACAATAATTTATTGTTTTGTAGAGTTGTGGTTTTAAGATGTTAATGATTGACTATAATATTCTGTTCCTGTAAGATAGTACTAATGGGAGTTCCTACTTAAAAACATTTATAATATTTTTATTTCATACTGTCCGGTAAAAGGGTATTTACCGGACTCATTTGAGTCCGGTAAATGAATTATTACGTTACAAGGCCGGTAAAAAATTTTACCGGACTGAAAATCCAATTTGAGTCCGGTAAAAAACTTTACCGGACTGAAAATCTAATTTGAGTCCGGTAAAAAATTTTACCTGACTGAAAATTTTAAATGCATTTTTTAAAAAAATGAACAATGTGAGGCAGTATGAAATAAAACGCCTTACGTCATACTTCCGGTAAACCATTACAGTAGCTCGTTTCAACATTCGAGACTCGGCTCCTTCGTCGCCTCGTCCCGAAACGTTTTCAACTCGCTACTGTAAACTTGGGTTTACCGGACTTATAACGTAGTATACTATTAAAAGATTTCAAATAAGTTTTTGAATTTAAAAAGGGTATTACACAATATTCCTTTTCTAAGTTTTGTTTTTAACAACAATACATTTCAAAATTTGTCATTCAATAGTGTGTTATATTCGAGAAGCTATTCCTTTTGTTATGAGTGTTCTTTAAGCTTTTAATTTTTAAATAAATAAATAAAAGGGATTTAAAATATACGTGTAACCATTTAACCTTTACATCTGTATTGAAATTCCGCGAAGTTTCTTCATGAATAACTCGTGATTAACACAAAGGGTTAGTTATTGTCAATACTTATTTAAAACAATAATTTATTATTCTTGTAAAGATGTTTTAAAAGACGAAAATGATTAATGCACCTACAAATATTTCAACTTGATAATTGCTTTTACGGGTTAACACCTATTACATGATGATGATTCCTGTTAAATATTATTTATCAACGTTTACTATGTATAGCGATAGGGTTAACATACATTTCAAGTTTCTACGTGTTAATTATGTTACTCGGATGTATTTAAATGTTAGCCTTATCACGTTTAGATTTATATTTAAATAAAACTTTAAGAATGACAGCAATTGAAAAGCATAAGATTTATTTTAAAATAAATTTATGTGAGAGAGATGACAGATGACAAATGAGAGAGGATAGAGGTGAGATGTACAAATGAGATATGAGCTATGTAAATGAGATATGAGATATGCTAATGATACCGTGAATTAATTTAATTCGCGCATGCATATAAAAAATGAGCTAGGTAAATGAGAGATGAGATATGCTAATCATACCGTGAATTAATTTAATTCGAGCATCCATATGAGAAATGATAAATGTAAATGAGAGATGAGATATGCTAATGATACCGTGAATTAATTTAATTCGAGCATCCATATGAGAAATGATAAATGTAAATGAGAGATGAGATATGCTAATGATACCGTGAATTAATTTAATTCGAGCATTCATATGAGAAATGATAAATGTAAATGAGAGATGAGATATGCTAATGATACCGTGAATTAATTTAATTAGATCAATTAATTTAATTCGCGCATGCATATGAGAAATGATATATGTAAATGAGAGATGAGATATGTAAATGATACCGTGAATTAATTTAATTTAATTTAATTAGATCAATTAATTTAATTCGCGCATTTAATTCGCGCATTTAATTAGACCACGCCTTATTTGAATATTAATTAGATCGCGGGTCATTTGCATAAAAGGATTGGGGATGGACTCAATTGTCGCAATACCTATTCAAGGTCCCTCGACTCGAGCTTACTTGAGGGCATCAAAAGAACCACGAAATCTTCGGACCTTTATTAGTTTTTCGCTTATAACGCCAAAGCGGTGCTTTCCATCGAAAACTTCACTATTACAAGAATTAAAGACCGTTAACTTCTGCGTCGGACGAGTATCCAACACTTTAAATTCGGCCCAGTGGTATGGTCGAAATCGACGGTCGAGAAACGACAATTTTACAAATTTTCGATTTTCCTTCAGACCGGACGCCCAGAAGCTTTCCTTATAAAAAAACCCGTTGGACTCATTCAGATTGTTAATATAAGTCGAAAAATACCTAAGCTTTGATATTATAGAGGTTGCTGAATTAAATTAATGGCCATTTTTTTGTCATCCACCATCCATCCATTTGTGATTCGCCAATTAGGATAAATGCATATGAAGAAGTGCAGTATCATTTCGCGCTCGATCATTTCGAAAAACGATAATTTTTTATGTGTTATCACCTCTAAGTATTGGTATCTAAAAACCACTGTCATTTTATTTTTAATCCATTTGATTGAAATATGGCAGCCATATTTGTTTAGTGGTGCACGACGTTGCTTGCAGTTTTTTGATGTAAACGTAAATCTTGATATCTCAAGAACTGTTGATGCTAGAGACCTGTGGTAAAAATGATTGTATTGCTCACATGTCGGACTACATTTTTGAATCTAAACATAATTTTTGTAGGACGCTCGCTTACTTATGGGTGTGATTGATGGGTGTATAAAATATTTTAAATCTGAAATTTTACTATTTTGGAATTTATGGGCTTTGAAGTTCTCGTTATGATACGTCATATCAATATTATGGTTAGATTAAAAAATGTAGTCCGAAATGTGAGCAATACAATCATTTTTACCGCAGGTCTCTAGGGTCAACCGTTCTTGAGATATTAAGATTTACGTTTACATAAAAAAACTGCAAGCAACGTCGTGCACCACGAAACAAATATGGCTGCCATATTTCAATCAAATGGAATTAAAATAAAATGACAGTGGTTTTTAGATACCAATACTTAGGGGTGATAACACACAAAAAATTATCGTTTTTCGAAATGATCGAGCGACCAGTACTGCACTTCTTCATATGGATTTATCCTAATTGCTATGATGGTGGATGACAAAAAAATGGCCATTAATTTAATCCGGCAACCTCTATAATATCAAAGCTTAGGTATTTTTTGACTTATATTAACAATCTGAATGAGTCCAACGGGTTTTTCTATACGGAAAGCTTCTGGGCGTCCGGTCTGACGGAAAATCGAAAATTTGTAAAATTGTCGTTTCTCGACCGTCGATTTCGACCATACCACTGGACCGAATTTAAAGTGTTGGATACTCGTCCGACGCAGAAGTTAACGGTCTTTAATTCTTGTAATAGTGAAGTTTTCGTTGTAAAGCACCGCGTTCAAGTTATAAGCGAAAAACTAAGAAAGGTCCGAAGATTTCGTGGTTCTTTTGATGCCCTCAGGTAAGCTCAAGTCGAGGGACCGTGCAAACCTAGGATACTTATATTTGTCGTCAAACAAAGCGATCGAAACCCTTTCTCGCTTTCCAACATTTATTTCCACCAACGGTCCCCATCGGGTCTAATTTTGCTGGCCTATATAGTATATTAAAGTATTAGTTTCATAAGACACGTTTTTAGCGCACGTGTTATGAAACGAATACTTTATACTATTTTTTCTATTTGCGTTAGTTCGTTATTAAATAATGAAAAAAATTACTTAGTTTTAAATAAAATTTGTTAGGGATATTTTGGTAAGTAGCATAGCAGCTGGCAACACTAGAAAGTAGGCAATTTTGTTTTTTACATAACCTTGCTTAACTTTAGGTAATCCGCGTGACGTAGAAATTCCCATTCTTATCTCATACACACAACGCCCGCTAAGCAGCAGGACCTCGTTCAAATTTGCCAGGTGTATTATACGTACTGTTGAAAATTATTATAAATTCAAAGTAGAATGTATGCCAATATATTTGTGACATAAATAATTGCTACTTAATGAATTAAAAACTTGGATGAAATAAGAATAATTATATTTCATTTCATAGAATAAACACCTTGTTTGTTAAAGGAATTAATGAGGTAACTATAAATGCAATAGTATTTTCAGCAAAGAATGATTTTTGTTAACCAAAATAATTATTCATTGGATCTTTTGGATATTATAACTTATAAGGTAAAGATATATGTATAATTTTATAAAATTTAATTTAGTATCAAAATTCACAATTTCGTTAATAATAAAGTAAAAACTGTTACGCCCTTATTAAGACTAATTAGTATTCGGCACATTTATGTAACCTGCAATACTAGTTTCGCAAGTGTTGCATTCCAGTTATAAGAGTTCACTACGTAAATAACATAAGTTTGACATTCTAAGAACAGCTGTCTAACAGTGATATCAACTTTAAAAAATAAAATGTTACTGTTTCTAGTATTCTAAAATAGTATATTAAAGAACGAGTTTCATAAGGCAAGATTTATTGCACGAGTCCAAATTTAGGAAACGAGCCGCTTGCAGCGAGTTTTCTAAAGGACGAGTGCAATAATGACTTATGAAACGAGTTTTTTGTGCTATTTTTTCTATTTTGCGTCTTTTATTCCCTTTTTAAATAAAAAAATTGCAATTTCAAAATTTAGGGATTTTTGTGGCAGTTGACAACACTGACGTGACATTTGAAAATTCATCGAGTGACACAGAAAATTGAGTGAAGTTTTTATCAATTTTCTGTTTTTTTCAATTATTTTCTCAATGCTACCAACTTCGAAAAAGTTGGGCTATTAAAGCACTCAAATGAGCTATTAAAGCACTGTTTTGGGTGCTTTAACAGCTTTATTATAAAAGCAAAATAGAAAAGATTTCATTAGGACACGCAAAATGCGTGTCCTAATGAAGCCATTAGGACACGCAAATATAAAAAAGTTTTTAAAGTTCGATGAACATTTTGGAAAGTTTGTTAAACAAAATGAAACAGTTCAAGATTTATCTTTTCTATCACAGCACTGTGCGGATGCCTTTACGGAACCTATTGGTTACGCCAATGACCTTAGAAGGATGGTGGTATGCGTAGATAAAAATTATTCGTTTGTTATATTCGGACTTCTTGAAAGCGTTGAAATACGAATCAAGAAATAAAAATGTATGAAATCGAAAATATAAAACTGAATTTAAGAAAAAAATCGGAAATGTTTACTTTGTGTTTGTTTCTAAAATTAAAACAATTTAAAATTCGAAATTTACCACTCGGCTTGTACATCTGTCATATCGAAATGCACTTCCGGCGGCACAAAATCTGACAGCCGACATTATTTCCGTTGGGCTCGTTGCAAATTCAGCCGTTTAATGGAAAGTTGCATGTTATCAGTTGTGAATTTATAGCGTTTTTAATTATTTGGTGCTTTAGTTTATATGCGGGAACGGACATTTTGTTAATCGCTTAGTGTACAACTTAAGAAAAATTTATTAAAATATCGCAGTGTCTTATTTAGTGCTACAAAACCTAAAATGCCTTCAGCGGCTAATGTCAAAATTGACAAGCAAATTAATTCGGATAATAGTACAGCTTTAGCGGCAGATTCTTCTGGAAATAATGCAATTACACCAATGAGACAAGCGATAACAGTTATAGAACATAAGATTAGAAATTTGGAAAAGAGAAAGGTAAATTTAAAAGTTATAGTTGCTAGTTTAACATAGGCTTTTGATGTACAGTGTTTCACCATTTACTTTGGCTTAAAATAATTAAAAAGATATTAAAGAAGAGTAGCTTTGCTGTTAATAGATATGTACATAGATCATAGAAATTTGCATTAATTAGAACCAAATTATTATGTATTACAAGTTATTACAAAAATTAACCGAATTGTTTTTGCAACAGTGATATTTAACAAACAAAATGATTTCCAATGAGTTCTTTTGTACAGTTTTAGTTTAAAAAAGTTTATAGTACTGCTGTCTTAAGCCAAAAAGGCCCGAGTGTTTTGAAATATGAACCGTTCTATCTGAAATCTTATAACACTTTTAAGTTGTCCGTTAACAAAGAAATTAATTGTATGAACATATATTTTCAAGGATATAATTTTTTGTTAAATTTTAAAATGTGTAATAAAGTTCATTAGATCACATATCAGTAAAAAATGAAAATTTGTCTTCTTAATAGCATTATTGTAGTATGATGGTCCACAAGATGTTTAGTCTACTGCTATTTGAGCTGAAATTACTGTAATACCAAATTTTTTTAAATGAGAAGAAATCTTTTAATTAAGAGTTTCTAACTAGGTACTTTGAAAAGTATTAGGTGTTCTTTTCAGCAAAGAAGACCCCTGCATTATAACTGAATGAATCTGCCACAGACAAGTATAGTTAATTTTTTTTCTTTATGATTCAGAGTAGGCTTTCCGTTTGCATAATATAAATATAGGGTCAAACGGGGTAAAAGCTAGACAGCACAAACGGGGGGTGAAAAAAGACAAATATAAATATACCTCTTAAAATAAGTCTAGTCGAATAACACGAAAAAGCTAGATTTTGATATTGGTAATAGTAACCATAACTAAAAGTTTAGAACAATGAAAAATGTATTCTTAAAGATAAAAAATAAGTTATCTATGCCTGTAGAATTGTATCTGTTAACAGTTTGAAAATGGCATATAAAACTTTTATTGAACCGATGTATGGCTTACATAAATTATACTTTTATTTTAGAATTCTGCTAGGTGACATGCTATCCAGCAGGGTTGGAAAAAGTCAAGACTTTTATAAAAAAGTCACTAATTTATGAATTAAAATAGACTTTTTTCAATCAACTTGTTCTTTTCTGTTAAAAAGATAACAAAAAAAATTGTAGTAAGAAAATAAACTGACTTTCTCGTATTTTTTATTGTTTTTGAGCCTTATTTGGTGAAACTCCATAATGCAATGAAAAAGATTGTAAAAGGTTTCACAAATTTATTTTATTCTACCTGACAATATTGTTTCGACAGTTAAGCTGTCATTATCAAAGGTAATATAAATATAAACAAACACGTCGCTAAGGTAAATACAAACAACAGATAACTAGATACAAATAATAGAAATTAAATCATCTTCCAGTAATGGAGAATTACTGAGTGCAATCTATTCATTTATTACAAGTACCCTGAGTTTGTGTTTGTATATCTCAAAAGCTTCAACATATAACGACAACTTAGATGTCGAAACAATTGTCAGGTAGATTATAATCAATTTGTGAAACCTTTTATAATCTTTTCATTTATTTCATTTCTTGTCTTTATTAAGTACACTGTTGAAGCATTAAACTCATTTTTGCAGTTTTCACGCCACAACTTTACTATTGCAAAAAGGAATCATTGTTAGATAAACAATAAATATTTTATATATAATTTACTTATAACAAATTAGACAAAAGTTATAACATATGATTAAAATAAAAACAGTTTTTTTTAGTTGATTGTTTAATTAATTTAGTTTTTAGTATGGATAATGGCCTGTCCCTTCATTTTCTGTATCAGAATCATTAATAATTTCAGCCGAGGCATTTTGCTGAACTCTTACACTATGTAGTTATTTATACACTATGTAATTTTGTGTTTCTTCAGTGTCATTTCACATGGAGCATATGGTCAGTACTGACTGTCAAGACGTATAAGGGAGTACCGTGTGTTTAAATGGACTGTTTCACTTGGAACACGTAAGCATATGATTAGTCCAAACCATTAAATATTTCGGTCCGTGTCAAATGCATGGTCAGCGTGCTCACAAGCATTGTTGTAAATGAGTTATTTCACATGTACGCCGAAGGTCAGTTGCGTACCAGATTGCAGGTTTGCCAGTTGTTTTTTAATCTTTTTCTTTTGCATTTACCATACCATGATGAATAGTAATAAAATGGACACAGAATTGTTAATTTGTTCCATGGAAAATCAAAGATGTGTTTGGGATGTCTTCTGTGAGGAATATAAAAATAAAGAAGTTAAAATCAAAGTTTATAGGGATGTGACAGCTGTTGTAGTACAGAATTTTTAAACTTTTACCGAAAAAGAACAAGCTATTTTCTAGTTTCTCATGTAATTCGTCAAATGATTTAATTGACATGCGCAAACAGTTAAAAAACTTCCTTTCGTCTTCTCTTAACTGTGAATATGATGTGACGAAGGTACCCTTCAAATGCCTTACACTGACAATAGGATGAACCCATAATCTCTTGCAAGCACATAGTCGCGGGGGGGGGCTCGTGGTGCTGAAGCCCTAGCATATATGCGACTTCAAATTTTTTCACTTTAAAGTTTATTTTATTGTATAAAAGAATTTTGTTATAATAATTATATTTGATTTAGGGTCAGTCTTTCCACCTCTCAATAAACTAGCCAATAAATTTATCTTTCCAATAACTTGGAAATGTGCCTTTTCACCTCTAATTAAATTATATCCTGTAGATAAGTAGGATTATCTGGCCAATAACTTAATGCCACCCTGAGCTGCCCTTTAACCATTTAAAGAGAAGTTTAATGATCAGATGCTTTTGTGCACCTTTCTACACAATGTCAATTTGCAAATACTATCTATAATAAAGAATTATGGATGTGGTTGAGGACATCGATTTAATATTAGATAATGATCTAATATAATTATGCATTAATCAACTGCAAAGAAAACAGTATACAGTACGTGAGTACGACCTCGTACTGATAACATAAATTTTGGTATGAACAAGAATTTATGAACAGATTTCGTTTGTCAAAAAACAGTGTGCAGACTTGCTCTACTTGCTGGGATCGGTATTTTAACTCTTTTTGTTCTAAAAGCTATTGCTATTGCCATTGTTGTAAATAATTGTACCTATACAATTATTTACAACAATGGATACCATAGAAACCGAGCTCTTTGAGTAAACAGAACTGAAATCCGAACGTGGCTAGTTAGAGCAAATAAGGGAACAACTGGCACATCGTTGGTGTTGTAGTGATAAGTAATTCAGTTAGTAATTAAAAACTTTTTAATTAATTATTTAAAACAAAGTTAATTGAATAGCAGTCGAATATAATTTGATATAACTATCTTCAAGTATCAACTTAATACGACAATTGTGAGTTTTCAAGTAATTACCACTGTTCATACAGGATATTATCTGTAAATGTTGTACTGCTTATTTTATTTTAAAAGAAAATTATTGTTCAAATAAAAGTTCACAAAAGTGAGGTTATATTGTTGTTGACAAACATCACCCGGTTTCATTTTCATTTATCTTTCTCTAGCACACACAAATACTCTTTCTATCTCTTTTATTACAATACAACCGTCTTCCATTCTGTAGATTTATCTTCTCAGTTGTTAATGCACACTTTAATCCAGTTGAAAAGATTTGATTACCGGCCAGATTAATCTTCACATTAAAATAAAGTTATCTTTAACAAACTATAAATAACTTTTATGCACAGATGCATTATAATTAGACTATTATTGATAGATCTATCTAAACATAACTGTCTCTTTATGCCCCAAGGGCCTCTTTATGATCCGACGGGCAATAATGAAACGTCAATTAAATGTCAGAGCTGTATTTGTAGAACTTGATTGGTTCTTAATATAATTTGTAAACTTATCACCAATGAAAATAAGCTGAAATTAAGTATTTTAGATAGTAACTGTAGTAACGTACTTCGTATATATGCACATAAGTATACGTACAGCGGCTTGATGTAACCTATGTACTCATTTAATTATATTTTTTACACAATAATAGATTTGAGATAAAAACAATCTGTGCATAAAATAGTGTATGCATTTCGGGCATAACTTGCTTTTATGGCCCTACAGCCTTTTCCTAGAAATAACGCTTCTGGCCATAAAAGCTTCTTTATGCCCTTAATACATAAATAACTATAATGATAGATGGAAAGACCGGCCCTTAATATGTTAGTCGCCCGCTCCCCCCAACCCCGAAAAAATTCTGGCTACAGGCCTGACCTCTTGTTTTTCTTTTCCCTTCTTGTTTTTTAATTAGCAAAGTTACGCCAACAACAACTTGTCTGTTGTGAAGATACATTTCGATAAAACTGACCGCATGCACTGCATGTGAAGGTAATACGTCCGGCACTGGTCGTCAGTACTGATAGTACTGACCATCAGTACTGTCAGTGCTGGCTGAAAATCGGTACCGATCATAAATTCCATGTGAAACTACTCTCAGTCTTTCAACCATAGCTTGTATGATTTTACCACATGATTTACACACGGCTTTTTTCTTAGTTAAACTTCATTTATTTTCTTCTTTAAAATAGTATTTCAAAATGGGATTTCTTTTATGTCCAGACTTATTAAAACAGTTAGGGCCGGTATTATAAAACTTTTTACTTCCTAGATAAAATTTACTTTGAGAGTAAATTAATTTATTCTGTCAATTTGCATATGAAATTGACAGAACAAATGAATTTACTCTCAAAGTAAATTTTATCTAGGAAGTAAAAAGTTTTATAATACCGGCCCTTAGTAAATTATAATTATGCTGTACAAATGCTAAATTCATAAAACACTTTACATTCACAGAATGCACACTGTGGTTAATAAATTCATACATACTCCATTTCACTTTTACAGCATTTACAGTGTCGGGGTTTCACACAAACTCTTATGGGTGTGCAATGGAGGTAATAGAGCTATTGTAGCAAGTACATTACACTCCCCGATACTTTATCACTCGGCTTAGTAAATAACAATGCAAAAAAATAAACTTGTAAAACACAAATCAGGGAATTTAATCAGTATTTCATTTAAGTCCAGTACACATTAATTTTGAGAATAGGGGACTCGCCGTAGCTTGCGCAAGCTGTAAATGAATCCTGCATAATATTCTGGAGTTTTTGGTTATACAACCCACTAAATGAATTAATTCGCGACTTTTATTAAAAAAGTCAAGTGAATTAATTCATGAAGTAATTTATGCCAACCCTGCTATCCAGTAACATGAGCTGATGGTGCAAATGTTAAACTATTTTGCTGTCTATTTTACAAGCATTTGTTTTTCTTGTGATAAGGACCGGGCAAAAAGTAGATAGAATAATATCAAAGCAGGTGTGTAAGGGTTCATTTATAGTCCATCAATATGTTTATCAATGGTGATTTGACAGAAAGAAGTAAGTGCCAAAATGGTACAATTGAGTTTTTGTAGCAACGAATAAATAATTTTGCACTCCACTGAGTCGTACTTAACTCGTCGCTAACAAGCTTTTAGTTTTTAAATTATCTGCAAAAGAAAATGATTAAACACGTTTCCCTGCATGGTAGAATAAAAACGTTTTTCAAGTCGATTACCACTTATATCCTTATTTCAAACTACCGTCAATATGTATCGCACCACATGGCCACGCCACTGCCTAACCTTTTCATTTTTCTAAATTAATGCAGGTTACGTTATTATAACCATGGTGCATCATTATAAACACTTGCCAAAACCTTATTCCGAGGAAACACCAAAAGCTGTGGAAGAATATTTAGAAGCAACCCAAGTACTTTTGTTTTATTTTCTTCGGAGCTATTATTGTAAATGATCTAAAATTTTGTACTTACAAGTTGCCTTACGATGTCTGCTTATAACCCGAGAAATAGAAAATTGTACGTAACAGACATAATATATTAACATGTCTGTTTATTACCCCATTTGTGTCTACTTTCTGCCTCTTACAAGGAAAGGTTTGGAAGTGACCCCCGAAAAAATCGACGAAAAGTATATCAAGAGATAGTAATAGTAACTAGTAGTCTATATATAAAAACTTAGCTGCCAAATCCATCAGGGACAAAATCTATGGCCATTATGGCCATTTTGGCCATAATGGGAAAAAATTAAAAATGGTCTAAAAAAGTTTAAAGTTGGTATAGACGTAGATCGTATTATTCTAAACTATGTTTAAATTGGGAAAAAACATCTACACCCACTTTTTTCATCCCCACAGACCAAGAAAGTTTATACAAATAAATCTTCAATATCGATAAATTCGATGACTTTGACCTTTTCTTAACTACATAATTAATTTTTAATACGTCATTCATAATGGATAAAAGTCATTTCGTTCAAGACCAGACAACTCTGACATTTGGATTTTTTATACAGGGTGTTTCACTTTACAGCTTGACACCCCTATATATTTGTTATTTATAACAGAATAAATTCCAAATTTTTATCAGGTATAGAATCTCTTAAAAGACGTTTGCGTGTAATCATAATCTCCATTTATTATAAACTACCAGCCTACTACAATTGACGATAAATGCAAATAATTGAAAAAACATATAGCCCTTGTTTAATATTGTAAAAGTCGCGACGGAAATTTGTTCTGGACTACCTGAAAATCATAAAACCAAAATTTGATTAGACAATCTTGAATAATAATAATTGTTTTAAATGTGTTATTAGAATTGAATTAAAATTATCTTATTTTTGCTTTAAAAGTGCCATAGAAATTAACAATAAAATTTTGTTTACTCTTAAACCTTAACTAAAAGAGCAACGGTCTATAATCTATAGTATGCAGGAATATTCAGGAGTATTCATCTTTTTGGACATACTTGAAATGATCTTCTATAATGTGAGTGGATTTGTTTTCTAAAATTACAAGCCCACATTGAGTAGTGGGAATCATGCATCTCTTTCCCACTGATTTGAAACAAAAATTATTAGTTAATTAGTTATTTGAATTATATTTTTAAATGTTTTTAAATTTTTAAATTATTTTTACTTGACATAAATACACATACACAGTTTAAACAATGACTATAAAATTAAGGGATAATTTTATGTAATTATCCCTTTTTATAAAACAATAATTATAAAAAATTGTTTATTTATAAAATATATTAAATATTTTATAAAAAGAAATTTACCCAGACATATGAGATTATAAACAAAATTTGCGTTTTAGAATAATTAGAAATTTAGCGCATCCTACGCTCGGACATGGTGGTTGCTGTACTACATTTCTTTTTTAATGAATATCTATTTATCATACTTTTCTGTTTGTTTCTTTGTTATTATTAATTACTTCTACTTTTTAATTATTTTTTACAATATTAACAGTACATTAACTTATCTTTTGATTAGTATTAATTAATCATCAATTAATATTAATTGATTTAAGCATGTAAAATATGTTCTGAAACCTAGAATTTCGTGCGTTGCTGTGTTGGAATTGTATAACAAAGAATGGAAACCAGTGGGAAAGAGATGCGTGATTCCCACTACTCTTGTGGGCCTGCAATTTTATAAATAATCCACCCAAATTCCAGAAGATTATTTCGAGTATGTCCAAAACGATGAATGCTCGTGATACTATAGAGTATAGACGTTTAAATGAATATGCTCTTTTAGTAAACTTTTAAGATAAAAAGGATAAAGAAATTCAAGACTTAAGATTTGCTTTAAATAACCTTGATCAGTACAGCAGAAATAAGAATATAGAAATTCATGGCTTAAAGAATGACAATGATGAGAATTTACTAAATAAACTAGATATAATTGCTGAAAAATTAGATATTCAACAATATAATAGAACAGATATTGAAGCTATTCATCGTTTACCAACAAGAAACAATAACAGACCAGCCCCCGTTATAGTTCAATTTCAAAGGCGAACGATACGAGATTATTTTATAGAAAGAAAGAGTAACATAAATATTATCAATAATGATGTTGTGCCTAACTCTGGAAATGAACGCATATTCATAAATAAAAATTCAACACCACATAATAAAAATTTACTTTGGAAAGCTACTCTTGTAAAAAAGGAATTACAATATAAATATTTGTGGACTAAAAAGGGAACTATATACATGAAAAAGGATAACAATTCTAATTCGATAAAAATTTTAACCGAAAGAGATTTACCTTCGCAATAAGGTTGTCCCAATCCAGATGTGTATGTCAGTAAATGTTATCCTAAAGAAGAAATTTCGGTATGTTATCAAAACGTTCGGGGATTAAGAACTAAAACTAATAATTTCTATCTGGAAACATGTACTAGTGATTATTCAATAATTGCATGTTCTGAAACGAACTTGGATGCAAAAATCTTCGACAGCGAACTATGTAATGATAGATATCAGGTTTTCAGGAAAGATCGCAATTTGTTAGCTACTGGCTTTCGTTGTGGGGGAGGCGTCTTAATTGCCGTTGTTAATAAATTTATGTGCGAAGAAATTCCAGTGTTGTGTTCCGTCGATACATGTGATATCGTTTGCGTTAAAATATCTATAAGTCCGCACACTCATTTTTATGTTATAGTTCTATATATACGACCACAAACAAATATACAAGATTATAATTTAATTTTTGATAGTATTTCAGCATTAAATTTTATTTTTACATCCCAAGTTCTAATCGTGGGAGATTTCAACTTATCTGAAATATATCAGTATTATATAAATAACAAAGATGATGTTAATATTTCTCAATTATGTAAAAATCTTATTAATTTTGTCTTTTCTGGGATTTGAACAACATAATATCATTACAAATCACAATGGCCGCATTCTTGATTTGGTTTTATCTAATATGGACCTTACTGTTACTGAAGAGGTGAATGCTTTAGTACCTATCGATTTACATCATCCTTGTTTAAACATAGAATTTCAAATAGAGGTTTCTAGGATTAATGTTGTAAATTTTAACAAGGAAACTTATTTCAACTTTAAAAGAGCAGATTTCTTATTAATGTATAATCTAATTAGAGAAATTAACTGGGAATGTTTAGACAGCTATACGGACGTTAATGAAATGGTTGATAAATTTTATAAATTGTTGTATCATGTATTTGAACAAACCGTCCCTAAGGCAACTAAAAGAAAAAGCAAATATCCATGCTGGTTTAATAGTGAAATAATTACGCTTATCAAGTTAAAAGAAAAAAGCAGACAGCTTTTACGTAAAAATGGTGATTCGGCATGCAAACGATTTCAAACGCTTAAGAAAGGAATTAAAGATTAAATTAAAGTTAGCATATTCTAATCATATTTACAATATTGAAGAAAACATTTTAAGCGATCCATCCAACTTTTGGTTGCACATAAAGTCTAAACGGGAAAACACGAGTATTACGATACCTATGGTAATGAACGACAATATTTTAAACTCGCCTCAAGATATCGTTGAAGGATTTTCGAAATATTTCAGTAGTGTGTACTTACCTAAATCATTTAATAATCTTAATAATTGCTCAAAAGATGTTACTTTTAATTCAGTTTATGTTATCTAAAATCTCGGAAAATGAAATCAGAAAAGCGATTAAAAAATTAAAAAACTCCAAGTCTGTGGGACCAGATAATTTTCCAACTTACATAGTAAAAGGCTGCTCTGAACTTCTATGTCTTCCTTTATATAAAATTTTCAATTTAAGTTTAAAAACGTGCACATTTCCTACAAAATGGAAAATTTCGAAAATATCTCCGATTCATAAAAGTGGAAAAAAGAATGTCGTAGGAAATTATCGACCGATATCTTTGTTATCGGTATTTGCTAAGATTTTTGAAACAATTATACATGATAATATTTTTAGACAAATTTCTAGCTTAGTATCACCAAACCAGCATGGTTTCATAAGCAATCGATCTACCACCACCAATTTATGTATATTTACTCAATATGTGTTGCAAGCCTTGGAGGATAAGTGCCAAGTTGACGTAATTTGATTTTTCCAAGGCTTTCGATACGGTTGACCACTGTCTGTTACTTTCAAAATTGGAAACTTCTGGATTTCATAATAATTTATTGGAATTGGTTAATTCATATTTAAATGAGCGTCAACAGTACGTCTACTACAATGGCTATAAATCTACTGTTTTTTATGCTACCTCTGGAGTTCCTCAAGGTTCGGTACTAGGTCCTTTACTATTCACTATTTTTATAAATGACGTTTGTCAACATATCACATATTCGGAATATCTATTATATGCTGATGACTTAAAAATATTTAAAACTATCAAAGGTATAGAAGACTGAAAAACTACAAGCAGATATTAATTCCATTTACAATTGGTCAGTAGAGAATAAACTAAATTTCAATATTAACAAATGCAATGCCATGTCCTATTCCAGAAAACAATCAAATTTGATCTATAATTACAATATGAATTCAGTTTTAGTTACACGAGCGGTTTCAGTTAAAGATCTTGGTATCTTGTTTGATCCATAACTTTCCTTTCAGACCCACATTGACAAACTCATTTCAACTTCATACAAGAAACTAGGCTTTATCATTAGAAATACTCAAAACTTCACTAATCCTACAGTTTTAACCCGACTTTTTAATTCTTATGTAAGAGCCAAAATGGAGTATTGTGTAGTTGTTTGGAACCCCTTTTATAGTTACCAAAAGAAAGAGCTTGAAAATATTCAAAAAAGATTTCTCAGATATTGTTATTATCTGGAACACGGAACCGTTTACCAATTAAATTACAATGATCTACTAACTCATTGGAGTTATATCTCGCTTGAAAACAGACGATGTCATCACATATTAATGTTCTTGTATAAAATAGTAAATGGTCTAATGTCTGTTCCACACTTACTTTCCTTAATAAATATACATGTACCAGTAGCTTTTACACGAAAAACGGAATCATTCACATACGGTAATCCAAGAACAAACTACTTTATGAGATCGCCAGTAGTAGCTATGTGTAAATCTTATAACTCAGTAAATACTGAACTAGACATTTTCCACCTTACTATAAAACAATTTAAAAACAATCTTGTTAAAATTTGCAACACCTCGGATATGGCGAACTAAATACAAACTCATCTAGTTTTTCTTTCTTTTTTATAAGTACCTAGTGTCTACATATGTTTTTGTTTTCACTAATGTATTCATAATTTTTCGTTTTTATAATTTGTTGTTTCTTTTTTTTTTAATATGTATATATAGATGTTTTTGTATTATTATTTTTGTCTTTATTCTGTAATTGAGCTCTTGAGCTTGTTGAATAAAGTAATATTATTATTATTATTATAAGATCAAACAAAATTTTGTTGTCAATCGCCATGTAACTTTTAAAGCAAAAATATGATAATTTTAATTCAGTTCTAATAATACAATATGTAAAACATCCTACTATATTAAAACGCCAATTGATCTCGGGAACGAAAGATCAAATTTACGCGGCGACCTAGATATAAGCTAGGGGCAACGAGAGAAGCAAAATAACACCAAAATTATGGTTCCTACTTTTATGGTTTCTGAGATACAGAATTATTTTAATATTAGAGGCTTTTGTATGGTTTTTGTCTGATTGGGATGATCGTCAAAAAAACTATTTTTTCCCCTCCCGCCCAGCCCTTTTTCAGAGTTGGGAATTTTTTTAAATTAACTGCGTTAATCTGGCATCTCAAACATGGTGAATCGAAAATGATTTTTTAATCATATTTTAATCAATATTTTATAATTAAATTATCGCGCGTCGTAGGCGCTCGGACCCCCGATTTTTTATTATTATTCAAGATTCTCTAACCAAGATTTAGTTTTATGATTTTCAGGTGGTCCAGAACAAATTTCCGTCGCGACTTTTACATTATATGTTTTTTCTATTATTTGAATTTATCTTCGATTCTAGTAGGCTGGTGATTTACAATTTACAATAAATGGGGACTATAATTACACGCAAAATTCTTTTACGGGATTCTATACCGGATAAAAATTTGGAATTGATTCCATTATAAATAACAAATATATAGGGGTGTCAAGCTGTAAAGTGAAACACCCTGTATAAAAAATCCGAACATCAGAGGTGTTTGATCATCAACGAAATGACTTTTATCCATTTTTAAATGGCTTATTAGTAATTAATTATGTATTTAAAAAAAGGAAATCAAAGAATTTATCGATATTAAAAGATTTATTTGTATAAACTTTGTTGGCCTGTGGGGATGAAATGAGGGGGTGTATATGTTTTACTCAATTTAAACATAGTTTAGAATAATACGATCTACGTCTATACCAACTTTCAACTTTTTTAGACCATTTTTAATTTTTTCCCATAATGGCCATAGATTTTGTCCCTGATGGATTTGGCAGCTAATTTTTTATATATAGACTACTAGTTACTATTGCTATCTCTTGATATACTTTTCGTCGATTTTCTCGGGGGTCACTTCCAAACCTTTCCTTGTTAGTAGACACATTTTATTTTTTAATAAGGATACTGTATTCTAATGTCCTATAAGAGATATTAGCAATTATTGTAGGTCTGCTTTATAATTATAATAATGCTTTCATTATAAGAAAATTAAAAATGTCCATTTTTTGCCCCTCCCGACTCTTGAAATTGTTTACGGTGTGGTCCTAAGGCAACCAGGCTAACCAAAGTGGTTGATGTTCCGTTTATTTGTGATTCATAACTGGATCTCTGAAAACTGGTAGATTTATTGGATGAACTAGCAGGCAAAAAAATGACATTGACAAGTAACAGGTCAAATATAACGGTATAATGTTTGAAAGCAAAATATTATCATCTATCGAATAAAAAGTGAATTTAATGTCAAACATCTCGCAACAACATTTGATGGACTTGCAATTTGATAAAATAAAATTTTTAAAATAATTATTTCATAACCTCATAGTTGCAATTTTTAACCAGAGCAACCAGCCTCTGAGAACTCTCATTCTAATAAAATATTCTAACCGTTTTCTTCAGGATCTAGGGTCTGCAAATTATGGTTAATTTTATAGTTTCTGTTTTTCATAGTTTACGGAGTGGTAAAACTGCTTTTTGGCTCACGTTCGGTTTAAGCTTGACAGTCTTGAATTCAAGGTTAATTTAAAAATGTATGATGTGATTGTCAATCATTATAAAACATGGAAATATAGTTAGGTACTGTTTTGTAATTAGAATGTTGTTCACCGGTACAATGAGAGCAATTTTGATTATTTTTGTTATATTTCAAGATTATCCTGCAATTAAAAACTGTCAAGCTAAACTTCAAAAACATTAAGCAAAACTACCAATCAAGCAAATGATAGTTATTTACGTCGCAAGCTTTGTAAATTAATCTTTACGGATGAGCTGGAAGGTTTGTGGGGCGAGCAATGAAGCAGCGATCCTCCATATTGCAGTGAGTCCATTAAAGGTTAGTTGCAAAGCATGCCGCGTACAAAGTTTTATTTCCACCTTGACCAGCGTTTTATTTTTAATTTATTGTATATTTTGTATAAAAAGTCATTTTGTAAAAGGTCAATTTATAGCTAGACGTTGTCATTGTGTTGCGATTAAGCAACAGTAGTAGTTTCCATTAGCATTTTGTTGATGACCACTGTAACATTTTACTTTTTTTAGGAGCTTATAAAGTTTTACAGTGCTTAGTTACTATAAATGCCTATAAAGTATCCTTTACACAGAAAGTGGAAATAGATAATAAATAGAAAGGACTGAAATAATTGTTGAGCACATGATATTTTGTTACTAAAATCTTGCACAGTGCTAAAATATAAAGCCACGCAAATGCAAAGCCTACTCTGAATCATAAAGCAAATGGAGTACATTTTCTATGCCTAGTTCTCACGGGTTCTCAGAAAATTAAAACAAGAGGGTACTCTGAATAACTATCTATTGAATTATGTAATTGCTAATTTGATTAGGGTAATATGTGTTTTACTGGACTTGTTTATATGTTTTATTCACATTTGCCATTGCTGCTTCATGTGCTTATTATTAATAAATTTTCCTTTCTGTTTTGTGTAAGTCAGTTCTTTTAAGAATTAACTGTAGTGTTAATTTCTTAGTTGGCATATTCAACTATTAGTTGTCCATAAAAAGGAAAACTGAGAGGTAATGACATTTTCGAATCTGGTAAATTCCTTTGAGAAATCAATTCTGATTCATTGTGAATCAACAGAATTAGAGCAAGAAAATGGAATTAGTAGAATTACAGGAATTAAAGAAAGGCATGACAAATCAAGCTGTTTGATGGGGGTATCTGCATGTAGAGGAAAGACGGGGAATACCGCCCTCGCGGGTAAAACCAACCACTAGGTTTTAAAAAAGCTGCCAATAGCTACCATCTGAGGCGCAGGCAATTCAGGTTCAACCAATGCAGTCAGTTTGCTCCTGGAACAGGTGTATTCACAATGTGTTTTCAGGTGAATATCCCATTTGTGTTATAGTGAATATTTTTATAAGTGTTTTCATATGAAGAATAGGTAAGTAGTCTAAAATGTACATATGCAAACTAATGTTCACCAGTCAGTGATTTTACGTAGGTATGCTGCTATTTAATTATCTACCGAATTTTGATTTAACTTCAATTTAAAAATAAATGTAACTAACTTAGCTTGTGAGAGTATTTTCGGGAAATACTAACCAACATGGTTGATACTACCCTCAAACCACTCAGGGTAATTATTAAATGTGTTTATTCATTTTTAATTGCAGAGACAATGCCATTTTCATATAAAAGAAAAACATCACGTGCCTCATGGCCCACAGAAGATCTAACGCTATCTTTATCATTGGTTAGAAATGGGATAGGTATAAGAAAATCCTCAAGACTATATGGAGTACCCTATGCAACACTTCAAGTTTGTCTGCGGGGAAATGCCCCAGTTCTAAACAGGAAACTAGGAAGAAAGGCGGTATTTACAGCCGAACAAGAAACGGAACTTGCCGACCAGATTATCCGCCTTTCAAAAATGTTTTATGGAGTTTCCCCACTTGATGTGCGTAAGGCTGCTTTTGAGTTTGCTAAAACCAATATAGTTAAGCACAATTTTAATTCCCAGAAAAACATGTCTGGTAAGGATTGGTATTATGGCTTTCTCAGGAGAAATCCCAGAATTGCCTCTCGTAAACCTGAAGCAATGTCATTAAATAAAGTTATGGCATTCGATGCAGAAGAGGTCTACACTTTTTTTTTTCAAATCTTGAATGCACTTTTCGACAGTAAATTTCCACCAAATAGAATTTATATTGTTGATGAGGCAGGCATCTCCAATGTGCATACCCCAGGTCACATATTAGCATCTAAAGGCCAGAAACAAATTAAAGCTGTCACAAGTGGTGCAAGAGGGAAGCTACAATTGTTATCTGTGCAATGAGCGTGTCTGGTTATTTTGTCCCTCCAATGTTTATTTTTGGCAGAGGAAAGATGCAGTATGAACTAATAAAAAACAAACCTACGAATGCAATTTACATGGTATCAAAAAATGGTTGGGTGAATGAAGATTTATTTTTTAACTGGATGAAACACTTTGATGCCCATGTTAAATGTTCTGTGGTTGATAGGTTTTATTGGTGATGGACAATCAGTGCAGCCATTTCACTTTTGACAGTTTTTGATTTTTGCAAATGGTATCGTGATCATGACCTTGCTTTCGCACACATCACATACTTTGCAGCCTTTGGACGTTTGTTTTTATGGACCGCTAAAGACTGGTTATAATCAAGAATGTGGAAACTTCATGTAATCTAAAAATTGTCAGAA
The DNA here is from genome assembly GCA_929113105.1 of Agrypnus murinus. NCBI lineage: Eukaryota > Metazoa > Arthropoda > Insecta > Coleoptera > Elateridae > Agrypnus > Agrypnus murinus. Next base: position 155,786 of record OV816029.1, on the reverse strand, counting down.
AATACAACAGACTGATATTACAGAGTTATTCAAGAAGGCCTACAACAGAACAGCGACCATAGAAAAGGCAGTGAAAGAGTTTGAGACTACGGGCATTTATCCGCTAAATCCATATGTGATAAATGAAGAAGGATTTGCACCAGCTCAAACTGTTATCGAGAAAGAAAACGGAGAGCAATAAACAAAAGGAAAATTTAAAAGAAAATGAAGAAGGTTTGATGCATCTAGAAAACCACTATAGTCCTAAACCTGTACCATCTGGAATATCAGATAAGAAAAAAACAGCTAACAGTTCTAAGAGGATGAAAAATCACAGACCCATGGTTCTTCCACTGATGACTCGAATGAATGAATCGAAATGATAAATGAGACTGACTATGAAGACAAAACAATTCAAGTATCATTTACTGATTTACTGACTACCAAAAATTAGAGATCTTCCGAGGAAAGAAAATTCCAGAAAAATACATTCAAAAAGCTTCACTTCCACCTCTAACCAAGAAGAACTTTAATCAAAACAAGAAGCTAAAGGGAGAAAAGCAAGTTTAGCAAAGAATAAGAAAGTTAAACGAAATTGAGTTGATTCATCTGAAAGAAAACTCTTATTAAGAAGAAAAACAAAGAGGAAGTAGCAACCGAGCGCTGTTACTTATGCAGTGAATTTGGTAGGGATGGAGAATGGTGGCTTGTATGTATCAGAATGTGCAGGCTGCGATGCTTGTAATGATTATATTTGCGATTTATGTCACACTTAATAATTTTGTTTCACTTTGTTAATTTTTTTAAATGGTCGAATTTGGTCGAACTATGTTGGTTAATACCAACCAATGAAATTTTTTAATTTTATTTTTTTTTTCACAATACTGTGGTTTTTGAAAGTTTAATTTTTTCAGATTTATTTAGATAGATATGTACAGTTGCGATCATTCGCTAAGGAACGATGAAAAAATCATAACCGCCGATTTTGCAGTTTTTTGTTCAATGTAAATAAGTTCAATGTAAGTTTATTGTATGGTATTCAAGAACATTTCATCTTTTAATATTTTAATTGGCCAGTTCATAAATCTGGTCGAGTTACAGCGTACATTGTACAAAAAACAACGATCACTATTTTTTCATCGTTCCTTAGCGGATGATCGCAGCTGTACTTTACATAATGTGACTATCAAATACAGTCAAAACTGCTAAAGTGACCATCTCTATATTGGGACCACCTGCCTAAAATGACTGGTATTTCTTGGCCTCTGTTAAAATAAGACCTTTTTAATGTAACTTTTTCTGTATAAAGTGACGACTTGTCTATTGTAAGCATTGACCGCCATTTACATTATTATTTGGATTTATTATTTGGATAAACATCTCTTTAAAGTGACCTTTTTTAAAAATATTTCATGGAAGTACCTACTTAAAACATCTGGTTTGTATAATGAGAAAAGCCAGAAATATTTTTTAGAAGTATTGAGCTACCTGACAATAATCTCCAACAAAGAGTTTATTGAAATAAATTCTAAGAATGTATACATAAACATCCCCAAGTTTGAACTTAATGTAGGACATACACGGTCTTCCCCGACGACGTCGGCGAAGACGTCGGGGACAAGGTCGAGATAATGAGGTAATGTTTACATTTACTGTAATTTATAGCTCGACTGAATATAATAAAATTATGAGTAGCGTATTTCTTTAAAACATCCAAATGAAAGAAAGCAGTATTGAGCATAATACAATGCGTACTGAATCTCTTTCTTTAAAGTATTTCGAAATAGCTTATGCAATTAACAAAACTTTTCATAAGCGGAATAATATTGATATCCATCGGTAGAATTACAAATCAACTCTTTTGTTTTTTATTTATTTCATTCTTAAGTTAGTTTAAAAATGGATATAATTAACGCAGGATTCTGAGTTCTGGTGCGCAAACGATGTACAATAATTTCATATAAAGGACTTTCCGTAAAAGTACATTGGTAAAAATCTGCTGATTTTGGTATAGGAGAGGTCAATGGACAAATTATTATATAGGTATCAAATATCATTTTTTTCGTTGTTCATCAAGAATGTGCTGATTCTAGTAAAATAAATATTTTGTTGCATTTGTAGAGACCGTTTAATAAATTCAACCGAATTTGATGTAAACTGATTCTTAATTTTACTAATCATGTTTACAATATGGGTCATAACCTGATAACCTTGGAAGATAATTACAATCTATACTACTAATAATTGTCACCTGAACACTTGATGCCATCTACTTTCTTGTATAATAGGAAATAAGTACTGAGAATTTTATACTTTTTGAAAGATTAATTTTATTTATGTACAATATTTTATAAATGTTGAAACTATAGTAGTTATTATTTAGCCAACTTAAATGTTCAACAGTTTTTCATTCGGTGAATCAGTTTATATCAAATTTGGTTCAATTTAGTAAACGGACGTATTTAATAGATGTGACAAAACATTTATTTTACCAGAATCAGCATTATGATTCATGTGAATAAAATGTAGCAAATGCTTTTACTACTATTAATAAAAGATGACAGATATGATCAAAATCAGCAGATTTTTACCATTGTTCTTTGGTAAGTGATAATCTTCCTTTTGGTTTCGGAAAATTGTACATCGTTTGCACACTGGAACTCGGAATCCTAAATCCTGCGTTAATTAATTATATCCATTTTTGAACTAAATTAGCAATGAACTAAAAAAAAACTAAAGTTTTCGTTTCATAATAAAAGATTGATTTGTAATTCCACCGATAGGTGACGTCAAGGTTATTACATTTATGAAGACTTTTGTTAATTGCATAAGCTATTTCGAAATACGTCTAAATAAAGAAAGAGATTCAGTACACACTTTATTATGAATGATTATTATCAATAATGCTTTTTTTCATTTTGATGTTTTAAAGAAATACGATACTCATAATTTTATTATATTCAGTCCAGCTATAAATTACAGTAAATGTAAACATTACCTCATTATTTCGACCTCGTCCCTGACGTCTTCGCCGACGTCGTCGGGGAAGACCGTGTATGTCCTACATAAAGGTTTTTTTAGAATTTAAATCTAATATGGTCGGCCCCATGGCTTTCTGCCTGTTGGCCTTGCTTCCCATATAGCCTTCAACTCTCTCTCCCTGCTTATTCTGTGTAGGTGCCGAAGCCAACGCAGTTGATTTCTTTCTATTTTCTCTTTTAGTGGCTTCTCTTGTAGTCTTCTCCTTATTTCTTCACTTCTAATTCTATCTCTCTTAGTCACTCCTTCTATTTTGCGCAGGAGTTTCATTTCACTTGCTTGTAGCATTTCTTGTTGTCTTTTTGTAAGAGTCCATACTTCACTATTATACTTTAGTGTCGGTACATAGATGCAGTTATATATTTGAAGTTTGGTTTGCTGTGTGATTTTCTTTTTACTGAATATTATTTTATTTATGGTGTGGTAGAGTCTGGCTGCTGCTCCAAGTCTACTATTCATCTCTCTATCCATGTCTGCCTTGTAGCTCAGGGTTGAGCCGAGGTATTTGAAGGTTTCTACTTGTGTTAAGAGCTCATTTCCCAGCCTGATGTTTATGTTTTTTGGTTCCTTCCCCACTGCCATTACCTCTGTTTTTATTTTGTTGATAGACATATTTCTTGCTTCAAAGGTCCGATTCCAGATAATCACTGTTCAAAAATTTTGAAAATTCGAAAAATAATCATTATTTTTTCTCTAACTTTGCATTATACTTATGAATGAATTATGGGCTCTTCAATGCACCTAATCACGATTTTTAGGCTGCACCCTAATAGCAATACCATCCTCGAAGACATCAAAAATCGTTAATATCGACATATATCAAAATTTCTTGCGCGATAATTACAGGTTATTTATAGGCTCTACAACAGAGGGGTCCAAGCTCGAGCTCGCAGGCTCGACTTTAAGGGGGACCTTCCCTTACTCTACTAGTGCGACGCCACGTCACAAATGCATTTCAATCCTTCTATACCCCTACTCAGCAGAATCTCTGCCAATCTTAATTAGTCTAAAGCTAAACTATATTAAATAAGTCATTTATATCTTGTAATTTTTTTTATTTATTTACTAACGTACGTATATTACATTTTTATTTCATCAGATTTCTTTTAAAGCACGTAGAAACGTAGATGTTCCACTAGTGTTACTTTCCCATTGTAAATATTATAATTATAACCTGTCCTGAGTTTGTTAATTAAATCATTTTTGTTCATCATTTATCGTCAAAATGTAAGTTCACTTTTAGATTTGTGGTTTGGCGTATTTTTACATATATACTTATTTGATTAAATCCGCAACAGCAAGCAGAAAATTACAGGTTTTGTTGTTATTAAATTGTTATAAAAGATTTATTAACATTAGTTAGAACACAATTGAGAAGGATCGCAAATCAAGCAACCCAAACGTCTGTTCTAACTATTATTATTAATTTCGAAATTATGTTATTGACTAGTAAAATCGTTCAACAAATAATTAAATTATAATTGCTATGAGTGTAGGGTTTATTAATTACTTCTTCAGTTATAATTTTATAAAATTTTTATGTTCAGAAACCAAACATTAATTTTCAATTTATATAATTTAAACGTGTTACTTCAAGGAATTTAACTAACGAAGTGGGAGACGAGTAGGGGAATAGTGAGGGTTAGGACTCAAACTGATGCTGTAGTGAGAGTCAGAGAGCCGTAAGGGGCTCCTCCAGTGGCCCAGCCTACTCTACAACGTACCTAATCTTAGACTGCACCCATTATAACAAAAGCATCATCGAAGACATCAAAAACCGTAAATTTTGAGACGTCAATGAAGCTAGCAACCCCGCTTCAAGCAAATAAAACAAAATTAACGTATAATTCAGTACTAATTAAAGACGAATTTTACCAAAAAAAAATTTGTACCAACAACCATTTAGCCTTGCAGCTTGTGGCTGACTTGAGCTCAAGCTAGCACCCCCACTTTAATAAAAATAGAAATTTTCTATGCTATCATTTAGTACTAATTAAGGACAAATTTGGACCACAATTTTTTTTTCGTAACTACAACCATATAGCCGCTATTCACATATTAAGATTGGCAGCGCGAACTAATAATAATAAAGCGAGCATCCTCGCTTTTATAAAAAACTAAATGAACTTTAAATAAATGGGCATGGAATTAACTTAGATAACTTATTTAACTTAGATAGCCCATAAATCTGAGAACAAAGTAGATATGTCTAACTATCTTAAGGAAAATATGGTCATTGGCTTAACATTAAGCTAGCACCCCCACACTTGAATTTGGTTTTTCTCGGTATTGGCATGAGCCCAAAAATTATTTTTTGGGGGATTCGAGAGCCTATAAAAAGCCCATAATTATCATGTGAATTAAAAAAAAATTCTTGTAGTGGGGGTGCCACCTTAACATACCTTAAAAGTTACTTGCACTGATTTAGTTGGGTTGATTTGTAATTTTTTATTTATTAAGCCATCATCCATTTAATCACGTTGAAGATTTTATGATGCAAGCAACAGTAGAATCATCATGGGTAGACAGGATTGCAGTATTGTCAGTTTGGTCTTCTGGTAGGTGAGCAGTAAATAATAAATATAGGAACGTCAGTAAAGTTAGCACCCCCACTTTGTCGAATTTAAAAAATCTTAGTGCCGTAATTTTGGACCAATTCAAAAAACTTTGGACCTGAAATGTATTACTGACTTAATATTAATAGTACGAGGGTAGATTGAAAAGTTTCCGGAATGGGCAAGAAAACGCAGTAATTGAACAGGTTTTTGTTTTTATTTTTCAACATAATATCCTTGCAGGGCGATACACTTTTCCCAGCGGTGCTCCAACTTTTTTAAGCCTTCAGAAAAATATGATTTCGGGAACTCTGCAAAATAAGCTTTAGTGGCGGCGATGACCTCCTCATTTGACGTAAAGCGCTTGCCTCCGAGCCAAGTCTTCATGTTTGTGAACAAAAAGAAGTCGCACGGGACCAGGTCTGGAGAGTACGGGGGATGCGGCACCACCTCGTAGCCCAATTCAACCAATTTAGCATTGGCGATTCGGGATGAATGGGCCGGCGCGTTGACGTGATGGAAGAGCACTTTTTTTCGCTGCAAATGAGGCCGTTTCTCCTTCAAAATGCCGTTGAATTGATCCAATAAATCGCTGTAGTATTGTCCCGTGATAGTTCTTCCCTTCTGCAAAAAGTCGATGTGTATCACACCTTGCGAATCCCAAAAAACGGTGGCCATGACCTTTCCAGCAGATGGGACAGTCTTTGCCTTCTTCGGAGCAGATTCGCCTGGAGAAATCCACTGTTTCGACTGCTGCTTGGTTTCTGGTGTGTAGTGGTGGATCCATGTTTCGTCCACGGTCACGAATCGGCGAAAAAAATCCGTTGGATTACGATTTAACAAGGCCAAACACTCTTTCGAAGTGGTCACACGATTTCGCTTGTTGTCCATAGTCAGCAAACGCGGCACCCATCGCGCCGAGAGCTTCCTCATGCCCAAATGTTCGTGCACGATATTTTGCACACGTTCATATGATATGCCCGTGGTCTCTACTATTTCGCGCAACTTCACTCGTCGATCGGCTAACACGAGATCATGGACTTTATCGACCATTTCTTCATTTGTGGCCGTTTTTGGACGTCCACTGCGTGGTTCATCCTTGGTGCTCGTACGGCCACGTTTGAACTCGCTCACCCAGAAACTAATAGTCGAAAATGAAGGTGTGGATGTGCCATGAACTTTCTGCAAAATATCTCGTATCTCCGTCGCCGTTTTCCCGTCCATCCAGAAATGTTTGATGACTGCACGAAATTCGTTTTTATCCATTTTTGCAAAAGTGCCTGAATTGCTTCACAAGATATCCTAGTAAACATAAACGGAACGACGCACGTGTCTGAAAATTTGACAGCTTTCCTAAAATAGGTTAGCCTTGACAACCATCATAACAATTTCACGATACGCGCGCCATCTCTTGCCCATTCCGGAAACTTTTCAATCTACCCTCGTAATAATAATAATATATATTTTTCAACAGGTGGGCACCCAATTATAGGATAACAGTTGAAAAATTAAATAAACATAGTAGTGGTTCGACATAAATACGAAATACAAATCTAACATTAAGTTATATTTAATGTATAAACATGCATGATACAGTATGTAAATAAATAATAATATTAAATTAATATAAAAAATAATATTAAAATATTACTGACGTAATATGGAGGGGGGCCAACGACACTTACCTGTGGGACACCTGGGTTGGATAGGATATTGCTGGGAGATTTTATTACTATGTTTAGCTTGAGTACAACCTGTTAAAAGATAATATTTGGAAACAGTTTTTTTAATTTGTATAGCAACCAGTACTAGGATTGTTTGGTAACTATGTGACCTAACAAAGAAAACGCAATTTTTTTTGACAAAAAAATTTTATTTTTCAATATAGCCTGCTCGCTTAACACATTTATTCCAACGATATTCCAAATTAGCAATGCCTTCATTGTAGGTCGATGAAATCACGTCCTCGAAATAGCTATTTACAGCAGTAATTACCTCGGAATTAGACGAAAATCTCTTACCGCCGAGCCATTTTTCAGATTTGGAAACATGATAATCGCTGGGAGCCATATATGGGGAATAGGGCGAATGAGGTACTAATTCAAATCCCAATTCATGAATTGGCCATTGCAATTGCAGACTTGTGGGCAGGTGCATTATCCTGATGGAAAAGCACTTTCTTCTTTGCCAAATGAGGCCATTTCTCTTTGATTTTGTCGCTTAATTGTTGCAACAAATTGGCATAATACTCGCCATTTATTGTTTTCCCTTTTTCTAAATAGTCTACCAAAATAATTCCATGAGAATCCCAAAACACAGTTGCCGTAACCTTTCCTGCTGACAAAACTGTTTTTGCCTTCTTTGGTGGCGGAGAACCTTTGCACACTGGTCTAGAATGCAAAAAACGTGATCGAAAACCATAGCAGAATAATTATTGGACTAATGTTAGTTGAACAATGCCATTTTATGTTTTTGGGGTCGCTAAATCCGAATATGATAGTATTTTTAAGTTTTATATTCGAATTAATGCTCTAAAGTGTGTATAATTCCAAGCGTATTCGCAGTTAACTGTATTGTAATGTATACGCTGTGCACGTGAAAGCCTATCATGGAAATACCATATCAAATATGATTATAAAATTTGGGAAATGTGTAGGAAATTCAACAGTAATTATATCATAAATATTGTTGTAAAGTAGGTATATTTAAGCTTCTGCCTTAACTGAAAATTCCAACATTTTCATATGAAGTATCAATATGTTGTTAACATCATTCATTTACCTAAACTCGATATAGCAAAACCATTTTTCAACCACGTTCCATATTTCAATAAGAATAATGAATTTCTTCGTTTACAGTAATCCCAAAATGTAAAATAAGGCGAAAAAAAACCTTTCTCTGATACATATTGTTAAAGCTTTGGATGCTTGCTGGTCTCCCTTAATTTTAAAGATATTATTATGTACAAAGTTAATGACATGCTGTTTTTTAACTTCACGAGGTGCTTTACCAAGCCCTATAATTTTTTCATGAAGGTTTAGTCGTGTAATATTTACACTCATAATGAAAACAAAGACAAACAAATAACAAGATACAATAACACATGAACTACAAGAAAATTAAAAGAATGCACGAAATAATGAAGAAAAATGAATCAACTCACAGTACAACATTGAAGTGCATTTAAAATAACGATGATAACTGAGCTGATCCATAACATTTATTTTTTATTTCTAGTTTTACAACACTTAAGTGCATTGGACAAAGATATAATAAAACATCTGCATTTAATTTTTTTGGAAAAAGTCTTCAAAATGTACCGAATCTGCGATGAATACAAAAGAACCTTACAATACATTGTGGTGGATACCTGTTAAAATTACTTGCTACATGCGTTTTGCTTTTACTCATTTATACCTTTTAAAATATTCTGAAATTACTCATTTCTTTCAATAAGCAGGTAGATTTGAAGATAACCTTAACAACACTACGAATATTTTCTTTAATGGTCACTGCAACTATAGCCTCATTAGACTTTTGCTTGCTAAAGGCGCCCATATCTCAAATACCACTCTTACTAACTACAACACATTAATCAATCTTGAGGAATAAGTTGCAAGTAGTTTCAAGAAATTCAAAGATGATTATTTTCCACAATGTTTGTAAATTATGAAAACGTCTAGTTAATTTATTCCTGATCGTTCCTCCGATTTGTAGCCCTACATTTGCTGTTGCGGGGATGGAATTGCAGACTCTCAAGTAAGGGTTGTTTAAAAATGTTATTGTAACCCTAATCGATTGAATTCATGTGATCTTGTAGCTTAAATAATGAACAATAATTATTCATTATGTACTTTGTTTTACGACTTTGTATAAGTTTATACTTTACACTCAAAGATACGAGATTTTGAGAAAAAATTATTTTCATAAAATTTCCTATTTTTGTACATCTTTGAACGCGTTTTGTGATTTTTTATAAAAAGTAAAATGCATTTTGATCATGAAACATCGTAGTTCATACATTTAACTCCACTCTATAACAATTTGAAACATGTACATGAAAGTTCAGATTTTGATTTTCGATCACGTTTTTTGCATTCTAGACCAGTGTGCTTTGTGTGTCCATTGCTTGGACTGTTCTTTGGTTTCGGGAGTGTAATGGTAGATCCAGGTTGCATCGACCATTATGAAACAGCGTAAAAAGTCCTTCCGATTGCGGCGAGAACGTGCCAAAAGGTCTCGAGAAACACTCAAACGGTTCAGTTTTTGCTGTCACCGTGTTCACCGTGTCACCCAACATGGTGAGTATTTTTTCATTTCCAATTCTTCAGTTAAAGTTCTCTGCACACTGTCATTTGAGATATCCACTATGTCTGCTATCTTGTGCACTTTTACTCAACGGTCATCCAAGAGGATATGGTGAACTTTTTCAATCATATCCGCGGCAGTAGCAGTTTTTGGACGTCCACTACTGGGTTTATCATTTGTGCTCCTACAACCACGCTTAAAATCGGCAACCCAGTTTTTAACCATTGAAAACGAAGGAGCGGATTCCAATAGTGTTGAATCCAGCTCTGCTTTGATTTCAGTTGGTGTTAATCCTTTCAAATGAAAGTACTTTATTACTACTCTCAACTCAGTTTTTTTTCCATTGTTTATAAAATCACACAAGACGTTTACTTTGGCGTAATGTCAAAAACAGACTAAATGACAGATCGCTCTGTACTGTCATATTTAACCTATTAAAGGATGATTCTACAGAATGATAAAGAAGATTCCTGCAAATTCGCGCCATCTCTGTGTTAGGCCACGTAGTTACCGAACAATCCTCGTATGCCAGACCCTATCTAATGCCTGGGTTATATCTAAGAAGACAGTTGTACAGTATTTTTCCTCTTTGAGGCTTTTTGATATCTGGTTTAGTATTTTATGTATTTGCTAAGTTGTAGAATGGCCTTCTCTAAACCCGAACTGAAATAGGCGCAGGTGTTCTTCAGTAGTCTTTTGAGAAACAATTTCTCAAATACTTTGCCTAGTAAGGGCAGGAGACTATTTGGTCTATAAAGAAGCTACATCTTGTTGTTATTTAAACGACGATTTATGTTTCTCTTATAATATCTAACAATTCAGCATATACATTTTACTCACTCATATTTATTAACATATATAAAATATTTAAACGCTGTATTCTAAATTTTGTTTGTGAATTTTCAAGTTTGATATTAACATATGACAAAATGGTTTTTTATAATAAAATTATTCTCATTTGTGATGACCATTGTTAAAAATTTCATAATAAAATCAGTTACATTTTTATAGGGAAAAGTCACTTAAGTCACTGAAATTAAACTACAAATCCTGTGGCACCCCTGTTATTGGGTTTAATTAGTTTTTCTAAATAAAGATTATTATTATTATTTGAATATTTGTCAAAAATATCTACGATGCAATTATTGCCCTTTCACTTTAAAGCATTTTTAATGGTTTTAAAATAGTCAGTTATGGGGGTGTGTTAAAAATCTCTAAAAATTAAAAAACTCGGTATGTGAACATAAAATGTCATTTAATACATACATACATTTTTTTCTTAATAAAATCTGTACATTTTAACAAATAAGGTAATTTTTTGACGTTTTTATTAAAAATAGAGAATTTAACAGATAGCTAGTAATGTCACCTGTCAAATTCGACATGGCATATTTCAAGTATTTTTGGGGTAAGTTCGGCATTGTAACTCTTTTTGCTCCAAAAGCTCTATTGTCATAGTTACAATTATTTGCAATAATGGATACTATGGAAACCGTGCTCTTAAAGTTAAATAATCTGAATGCCGAACTTACCCTTGGTAGCATAGGCGATTGCTCGACAAAGTTTTTTCTAATCAGAATATTAAGAAATCTCTCCCATATGGATCCAACTTTATGGCACACTGTATTATACGACAACTACCTATATATAGGTATGTATAGATTATTTAATCCTGCAACACCCTTTATATCATCATTTAAGGAATATGAATCACTTCTTAATACTTTTTGAACATTGTCTACATCAGTTTTGAATCCAGTATATTATCTGAATTAAGTGTTCCAAAACTCGCCTCTACCATATAAGCCTTTCCAGAGATACTTGAAGGTTTCCATACTTTTATGCCACATGTATTCGACTGTCCTATGCTCAACATGGGGTAAAGCATCACATTAGCATGGCAACCACTTTTGTATATCTCAGTTAAAAACAATTTCAATATAATTTTGGCAGACACTGACATACGGTAAGGTTTGTTATGTTCTACTAAACAAGCCGTTTTATGTTTTGTTGTGTTTATGTTGCTGATCCAGCAACCTGATCATGTTTTATTTACAATACAATTTTATGAGATCAGCCAGTCAAATGATAATTCCGAGAAGTCGCATTAAGAATAGGAATATTGTTTAAGATCAAGTTTTTGTAATTAATGACGTAAGTGTTCGTGTTATCATGTGCAAAATTCATCAAATGAAAAATTCGATGGTGTTTTAAGATTAATTTACATAATTTCCGTTTTTCATTATTAAAATGTTTAATTAATAGCAATGTAATTTTCTTATAAAGCCAAATGGTTTTTATATTTTTAAATTAAATTCCAAGCTGCCTACACTAATAAAAATAGCCCTTTAATCTAATTAACTTGTCTTATTAGGAAATCAAATGTTCTCTTTAAAATATGATACGATGTTCAGATATACCTTGAATTTATTTTAAATTGAAGTCTCTACTAGTATTATGCAGCATAAACAAATTCGTGCCTTAGTGACAAATTATTTTCTCTGGCTCTCAAATTTCAAAGCTGGCACTTACTGTTGTTAATGATATCACTATAAACGCATTTATAATTTTTATGTACAGTTGCAATCATTTGCTCAGGAATGATAAACAAATAGTGATAGACGGTTTTTCAGTTTTTTGTACAAGATACGCTGTAATACCTGATACCTGAGTGTTTTACGACCTGATTTATGAACTAGGCCTATTATAGGATAGGCCTAGGATATTATAATGTTGAAAAATGAAATGTTCTTGATTGCCATATAATAACTTGACATTTACATTGTACAAGAAACTGCAAAGTCGACTGTCATGTTTTTTATCGTTCCTTAGCGAATGATCGCAACTGTACTTTTCTAAAAACGTTGATCAAGATAACTAAAAATTTTGACTTTCTCTAATCAAAAAACTTTATTAGTAGAGTTTTATTAGGCTGAAATCGTTCATTCTGTTGGGCATACCTTGTTAAAACTTCTAATCTAGCTCATGTTGTAGTCTTATCCCTAAGTTAAGCAGAATATAGTTGTCAAAAAAATAACTGTGCAGGGTGAGGGAGAAGGGGTGAAATTAATTTTTATGTTATTTGTTGCAGGACATCACTCGGTATGTTGTGATAAAAGTGCGGATGGTTACATCGACATTTATGTTGTTTAAAAAAACATTTAAAATATTCATTTTAAATTATATTATATTTTATTAAATTATATTTTCACAGTCTGTATATTTATGCATTTAAAAATAAATTATTTCAAAATTATACCTATACAGTATACCACACCCGTAATACTACTAATGAGCTCTTATCCTTACCAAGATTTAACAAAAACATTAGTCAGAGATTTTTGTCTTATACTTTACCTACAATCTGTAACTTTCTGCCACCTGAAATCAAGCATATTAATAATCTCAAAGTTTTTTCAATTGCTATTAAAAACTTTATCTTTCAAAATTACTTTAAGCTTGTCAAAATTTTAGAAAACTGAATTTATACACATTTAGTACATTTTAATTTACTTATTAATTTTGCCTTCTGGGATTAAATAGTTCTGTAATTGCTAACAGATAATTTGTTCAAAGCACAACACAAGTGTTTAATCACTTAGGTGCAAGATCTACATATTTAAATTGTTCCTGCATTTTTGGTCATATATCAATTTTTGTACTCTTGCAATTTGATTGTATGTTTTATAAATTGTAAATTGTAAAATTGTAGAAATAAATTGTAGAAATTTACATTGTTTCTTACGGGAACTCCTACTTTTAAAGTCGATTTTAACTGATTCCTAGGTTACGAGAACTGGAACTATTCCAGTTTCCACTTTTTGCCATCTATAATTTAAAAAGCTTTCCAAATTGGGTTTGGGTAACTATTCAACCGCTCTTTAGTTTGTGTACTACATACTACGAGTACAATGCTGTATCAAACTATCTTCTGTTTATTTTCCTATACCAGTAAATTGACTAGTAGTATGGCAACCCGTCATATCATGGAAACTAAGTAAGTTTTTTTTAATACGCCCCTCCAAAGGTATTTAATGAACTGTGATATATCTTTTCCGTTCTTGGACATCTACTTTAACATAGACACAGAAAGTTTTTCAAGCTAAAGCAATCTAAGCGATGTAGGGATTGGAGATTCTAACGAAAATGTTTTTGATCAAATGATTTCATGGCGTTATGTAATTAGTTGCAATTTAATTTTTTTTTGGGATTGCTTCAAATTTTATTGCATCGCCACGTGCAAATGTCCTGGAGGACACAAAAGCAAGATAAATGATTTATTGAAAGCAGACAGTACGTTTACTAAGTTTCTGTTTTTTCTTAATTTCTACCTCTCAAATTGTTAATAAGTAATTGCAAGATATGTATAAGCACTGTCTGAGATTGAGGTATACGAGGATAGATCGGAATGTTTCTAGAATGAACCATAAGATAGCGTTATGCGCGCGTGCTGATCACTTGTTTTGAAAGCGCCATTGTTCATACAACAGTTGTCAAATTTTCAAACGGATTGGATATAAAAACACGCCGTTACTATTGGTTCAAGTAAACAATTTGTGCATTTTCTTAATCATGAATGAATTAGTTCTGTGCAGTGATAAATTTCTTTTTTAAAGGCTTAAATGCTAAACAAATCAAAATGGAGTTAGATGAAGTTCATGGTGAGTCTTCGCCTTCGTATGCAACAGTTGCAAACTGGGTTGCTGAATTAAACGCGGTAGAACAAGTATAGAGGATGCACCACGTTCTGGCAGACCAAAAACAGCTACCGATGAAGCAACAATTGAAAAAGTCCATGAAATCGTGATGAAGGATCGCCGAATAACGTTGAGAGAGATAGCAGAGAAAGTAAGCATTTCATATGACCGTGTACATCTTACATCAACACTTGTCAGCAATGTCTAGACATGTTCAAGCGTAATGAGAAAGATTTTTTGCGACGTTTTATAACTATTGATGAAACGTGGATTCATCACTTCACTCCGGAGACCAAGGAGCAGTGAAAGCAATGGACAAAACGTGGTGAGCCAACTCCAAAGAAGGCTAAGACAATTCCATCTGCTGGGAAAGTCATGGCTACCGTATTTTGGGATTCCCGAGGAATAATTTTTATTGATTACTTGCAACACAGGAGGACAATAACGGGCGAGTATTATGCGTTGTTATTAGACAGACTGAACAAAGAAATTAAAGCTAAAAGGCCTCATTTGACAAAGAAAAAGGTCTTGTGCCATTGTACCACCAGGATAACGCCCCATCCCACAAGTCGGCAATTGCGATGGTGATACTGCACTATGATTCCAGTTAATTGAACATGTACCCTATTCGCCAGACTTGGTGCCGCTCGCATGTGCAAAACGGGCCTCGCATAGTATGTTGCACATGGTGTATCAGGTCTCGCAAGTGCTGATTTTATATATATACAGGGTGGTCCAGACCACCCGTACACCCCTTTTAGAATGCGGGGGATTAAACATTTTTAACAAGAGGATGGCTGATCTTACTAATGTCGATGTGCTCTTTCGAATGACGCCAAAATGGAATCCCTCTGATTCCCCCTGTAGGGGGTAAGGGGGGCAACTTTGGAAATTCAAATGGGAACCCCTAAATTTTATTGCATATTTAGATTCTACTCACCAAAATATGAATAATTTATTTAAAACATTTTTTATTTTCGCAACAGGTGGCGCTGTAATCGCAAAAACCGGTTTTTTGCATTTTCCGATGTCTCTGGCATATTTACTGGCGCAAATAATAGTTTTTCATATTTTTTACTAACTAGCAATGAAAAAGCTTTGCTAATGTGTACTTTCATGAGAAAAGTTTTACGTTACAATGAAAAACGCAAATTCTCTACCAAGGTGTTTTCGACAAACAGATTTTTTTTTCTAACATAGTACGTGATAACAATATTTTTTGTCTTAAATGTTGTTAGAATTTGTGTTCCATTCTAATAACATTTTCCAAGATTCTACTGGGGAAGATGGTTTTACTTCAAAACATGTCAAGTACGTTGTACGTGATAACAATATTTTTTTGCCTTAAATATTGTTAGCATTTGTGTTCCATTCTAACAACATTTTCCAAGATTCTACTGGGGAAGATGGTTTTACTTCAAAATATGTCAAGTCACGGTGCATTACATAAATCTGCCGATGAGAATTTCACTTTGTAATTCACTATTAAATTTCGGTGGTTATCTTTCTTTTAGCGTATAGCAATGAATGATGAAATATGGATATCTCATCCACTTAGGCCATAGAGTAAGAATAATTCAAACGAATAAAATTTTAAATTGTGAAATAAAAATTATTTATTTGAACAGTTGATTTTCAACAATTACATACTATTTAAATAGACTTGCGAAGTAAAGAAGAGTAGCAAGTTATTTTCTGTTAAAATTAAATATTAAATTAGTACGATTTAAATATTATTTTGCCATATGCAGAGCAGATTGCAATTTAGAATGTTTTATCGATCATTTTTATTAGTTAAAAAAGTAAACATTAATTACATATTATGCTTAAAATAAATATTCAGATAAAGATTAAAAAGATTAAGCAATATCTAAATAAGTAGACGTTAAGGTTCAAAAACGATATAAAAATTTGAGAAAAAAATTGTTGTCACGTATAGCGCAAGAAAAAAATTTGTCGAAAACACCTTAGAGAGAGAATTTCCGTTTTTCATCGTAACGTAAAATTTTTTCTCAGTACACATTAGCAAAGCTTTTTCATCACTATTTAGTAAAAAATATGAAAAAACGGTTATTTGCACCTGTAAATATGCCAGAGACGGCGGAAAATGCAAAAGTCGGTTTTTTGCGATTACAGCGTCACCTGTTGCGAAAATAAAAAAATATTTTAAACAAATTATTCATATTTTGATGAGTAGAATCTAAATATGCAATAAAATTTAGGAATTCCCATTTGAATTTTTAAAGTTGCCCCCCTTACCCCCTACAAGGGGCGGTCAGGGGGGTTCCATTCTAACGTCATTCGATAGAGCACATCGACATTAGTAAGATCATCTATTGTCTTGTTAAAAGTTTTTAATCCCCCGCATTTTAAAAGGGGTGTACGGGTGGTCTGGACCACCCTGTATATATATATATATATATATATATATATATATATATATATATATATATTCGCCTTAGTCCATTCGAATAATTGTAAAGAATCTGATCAGTATGTGGTCTTTGCAGGCTCGCGTGCTTGGCTAATCGTTTGATTGTACCCCCAAGTCCATCACATGGGAAGTAGCAAAAAAGTGCCATTCATCTTGTATTCCAAAATCTCTTTGGTGATACTCAATTTGCAGCTCCAGCCGAAAAGTAAAACATCTTTTTAATTCTATTTTCAAATTTCGTTTTTACGAATGAAATTAGCTGACATTGAAAAAGATGAACAGCACATGTGTCATGTGTAAGGCAGTGGTATTGCAACAACCTATTTCAGTCGTTACAACAACAGATCTTTTTACCAAGCTAAGAATATGAATTAGCATCTATTATTTAAGGCTATCAAGCTTGCAGGTAATAAGGCAAATAAAGTTTACAATAGAAGAAGTATTATGGCTTTTGTTTAATCGTTTATTAAAACAATGTAATGTACAGGATATGAAAATATTGACATCAGAATATATCAGGATATGAATATCACTTCTAGGAGTAGCTCCATAACCCCATTATTCTGTTTCATCTATAACAATTTAAAAAGGTTATGGCCATACCTTGAGGTTTATGTTGTAGAAATTATATTTTTGAAATAATTTTTTTTTTAAATTTATTTCTTTGTAGTTTTTAATAAATTTATTTTTTTTGTTAGTTATTGAGGACTGGCAGCCTTTAATAAAACATTTATAAAATTAATTTAATGTTTGTAAACATTAATAAAATAATAAAATTTCACGTTAATAAAATTGAAATGCACAATATATTGGACAAAGTAAACAATGGTTAGAAAAAAGAATACAACATAAAAATTCAATTAAACAAAATTTAAAAAACTCCACTGCCCTAACTGAACATTGTATAAACAATAACCACAACTTCAATTTCAATAAACCCAAAATTTTACATACAGAAAAAAAATATAAAAATAGACTAATATTAGAAATGATAGAAATCAAAAAGCATAATAACTCAATAAATTATAGAACTGTTATAGAAAATCTTAATTCAATATACTATAACCTAATATAATAAAATAAAAAAAAATATTTAAATTAAATTCAACAAAATTACATAAATATCTGTTCTCTAATACTAAATATTTCAACACTTGCGTATTAAACACACCAAAAACATAACAAAACAGCGCCATCTAACAATTTCCTATTATATCTTTACATATGATTAAAGAAGTAAAAAGCAAGTGAAAAATTAAACTTATTTCATCAAAAATCTACATCATCATGGAGTTAATTATTGATCAAAAGAAAAAGTTCAAAATTAAACCTGTGAGTTAATTAAAAATGGTAAAGCATGGAAAAGGAAAAAAAAACACGTTCACAAATCTAATTGTTTCAATTTATTTTCAGGTTAACAATTTACATGAAAAAAAAGTTCTTTTTATACATGTCACGTAATAATAATAATAATAAAATTTTTTTTTAAAAAGCCTCCATTGAGGGGCGAAACATTAAATTATAGTATATTAAGTATCGAGAACAGTAAGGACAGTTTACCGATTGACGACAGTGTTTGGCGACTGAGCAAAGCGAAGTCGCCAATATTGGAGGAGATCGGTAAACTCCTTACTGTTTGAGATGCTTATACTATTTTTTGTACGACCATTATGAATACAAAGGTATTATAAATAAATAAATAAATAAATAAATCTTTATTTATTCTACTTTCTAATTTACATATTTGGAATACATATTTCAATTGTAGAATGGGATAGGATTCAGCTTTGCTGATCTCCCATCCTACCCCAGCCGAGCAGGTAGATCCAAGCTGGAACGGGCCACCCATCCAACTTCTGACCGCGTCCGGCTATACTTTACCCACACGATCATCGTGTGGTCGATAGCTACATTACACTACCTGCTCGGATTAACTAAGACAATCCAACTCGAAAATTTTTAACCAATCAAATTACAGAATTTTTCAAATTGGGACCAATGAAATTAGTTTTATAGTGAAAAAAACACTAGTGGTTTTTTCACTAAGAAAAAACCACTTGTCAAAATGAAATGTCAAATTTAATTAAATTAATATTAACTACACACGCTAAATAAAAATTTGCTCGGTGGATTGTCTAGCCGAATACAACTCGTGGTCTAATTTTTTCTTGCAAAATTTATCGTTTAAGACATTTGTAGCTTTTGCTTTTGGAAAATTACACTCGTCTCCTGCGTCGACTCGTGTAATTTTCGTTGCAAAGCTACTCATATCTGAAACGACAAATTTTGTCGGAAAAAATCAGACCACTTGTGATATTATATACGAAAATATCCTGAAGATGGTACAAAAATAGATTTAAGATAATTTATTTTTGCCCTGTAGGTATATCCACCAAATATTAAGTAGGTTTTGCGTTACCATGGATACGTTTGTAATTTTATTTTTGAATGTCGCGATATGTTTGTCGTTACCATGGATACGTTTGTAATTACTACGTAAGTATTATTTTTGAACGTCACGATATTAATTTGTCGTGAACATGAATGAAGCTGAAACCGAATATAATTCGGAAATTGAAGAGGCCTGGGAAATTGGATGCTCTTCAGTAGTTCCAGAAAAATCTAAAGAACGCTACGAAAAGACGTATAATCTTTTAAAAAAGTGGTTTAAAGAGAATCATGGGAACAGCTTAAATGAAAAAATCCTGTTGGCATACTTTGTACAAAGAAACAGAAAATTAACATCCCCTGGCAGTTTATGGGCTGAGTATTCTATGTTGAAAGCTACAATTTTTTTATACGATTCTATTGATATTTCTAAATTTTCTATGCTGATTGCATTTCTCAAGAGAAAAAATATTGGACATAGGCCTAAAAAAGCCAGTATTTTTACCAAAGAAGAAATGATCAAATTTTTAATGGAAGCACCAGATAAAACATTCCTGATTCATAAGGTAAATTAATATTAATTCTTCATAGTAAAAACTTAAATCTGATCTCTAAATATTTGTAGGTTGCAATGATATTAGGCGTTTCAGGAGCTTGTAGGAGGGAAGAACTGTACAATATCTGCATTCAAGATATCGAAAATCGTGATTCATATGTAATTGTTTAAGTTCCGAATACCAAAACGCATGTGCAACGCTCATTTACTGTTACAAATAAGGAGAATGAAAAAGTTCATTATTTGCAAATAATTCAAAATTATATAAAACTTCGACCAGCTCACACTAAAATTTCGCGTTTGTTTTTAAATTATCGTAATGGCAAATGTTGTAATCAGGTGGTGGGTAAAGGTATGATAGGAAAGTTTCCAATGAAAATTGCAAAATGTGGCTAATTATACCGGTCATTCCTTTCGCCGCACTTCGGCTACGCTTTTAGCCAACAAAGGTGTAGATATTTTAGGGCTAAAGAGACATGGTGGTTGGAAATCCTCGGCTGTAGCTGAAAGCTATGTCGAAGATTCTATTCAAAACAAATTAGAATTTGCTGAAAAAATTTTACATAATAATAAGCCATCTGTCAACAATGGTTCCGATTCTGCTCTCTCGTATTCTGTCAATACGCTTAATACAAATGATACTGGCAATAACTCTGCTTTTCCAATTAATATTAATAACTGTAGTAATTGTACGTTTAATTTTACCATAAATAAATAGATAGCATCCGTTGTTATTATTATTTATTGGGTATTTTTTCACAGCAAATTTAAATAAAAAACATACATTTTTTAAATAGTCCAATTATTTATAAAATAATGATTTTTCACGAAAGAAACATCTAAAGATCATGCATTTATTTTATAAATTACATACAATTTACTTACCGTTCTGTTTTTGACAGAACTGAACGTTAAGTAATTACTTACCGACGCGTTGTTGCTTAGTAACCAGTAAATATAACCTACTGTTCTAAAACTAAGTATGGTAAACAATCCGAATAGCGTAGTCGTACAAAAATTTTATAAATGTTTTATTAAAGGCTGCCAGTCCTCAATAACTAACAAAAAAAATAAATTTATTTTGTAGTCTCGCATATCTGTATTGGATCTCCCTAAGTATTAGTTGGGTACTGTAGGGTTTGATGAACTGTCCTATGCTCAGTAGGATAAACGTTGAGGGTGTTGTTTCCAACTATTCTTCTTGTTGTTATAAGCCTAAACAAAGAGAACAAAATATATAATCAAATGCCTGCATGATACTGATCAATTCCCGTTAATTATACTTGTTTAAATATAATTTATCGATATTCTACTTACCCGAAGAAAGTTATCTTGTACTTCACAGGAAGATTTGTATTCGTAGTTTCAGTTGACATTATGTTTTTGGTTATAATTTTGACAGTTATAGCGTATGTAGGAGTATGATTGTTTAATTGAAAAGGGTGCCTAGAAAATAAAATATTGGGGTGGCAAAATAATAAAAACAACTAGAAAAGTCATCAAGAAAAGAACCTCTGGTAGTTGACCAGCCGTCTTTATCTGGCTTTAATTTGTGCCAGTATCTGTGTGATGAATTTGGGATGGCAGGGTCATGTTAGAGAATGTTCCTTTACTTGTGCGTTAGGGTGGCCGTTATTTTGCAAAAGTTAATTTTTTTTAGTTCCCCCCCTCCTAGATCTCTTTAAAATGTCAAAAAAATGAGCTGTGCAAAATTTCAGCCGATTTGGTTAATATTAACCCGTGCCACTGAGAGGTTAAAGTTTAAATGGAATTTAACATGGATTTGGTGCATTTGTACAGACTTTGTGCATTTCTACAGACTTTGTGCATTTCTACAGACTTTGTGACGTAACTTTTTATCTTTCTATGTTTTAACTTGAAAATTTATATACTTATGTTGTTGAAACTGCTGAACACGAATATGATAAAATTCAAACTGTCAGAAAAACTTTTGACAGTTTACAGCTGTCAAAATAGCGTTCAACTTCACTAAAATTAGCATTTTCGCGGAACTGCCGAAGTTTTTTTGACTTCAGATTCGTGTTAAGCAACTTCAACAACATAAGTACACAAAATTTCACGTTAAAGCATAGAAAGAAAAAAGTTATGCCACAAAGTTTTTAGCAGTGCACCAATCCCACGTTAAATCCCATTTAAAACTTTAACCTCTCGGTGGCATGGGTTAATATTGACCAAATGACCTGAAATTTGGCACAGCTCATTTCTTTGACATTTTAAAGAGATCTAGGAGGGGGGACCTAAAAAAATTTTACTTGACTTATTTTGCAAAATAATGGCCACTCTATTGTGCTTAGTGTAATAAGTATTTCTGGTAAAGTAGATTTTTTTTTGGAGTATTTTCACTCGGTATTGAGGATTTTGTTACCAATAGGCTTTGTTTGCTGTTGCCTTCTTGAATAATTAACTGAAACCACTCCTACTTTACGAGAAGGACCTTTACTAAGAAAACCCTCCTTAGAGGTAAGGTTCTCTTCCGAGATTAACCTCGGGTGGGTAGATTAATCTGTTTTCTTTTGCTTTTAGGGTTTTAGGTTTCAGTTTTCGAGTGTCAGGTGGCACGTTTTAGTTTATTTGTATTCTGGAACATCAATTTTGGATCTAGATTATTAATTCCAACTTCTGGATCTAGATTAATTTTTGAAACTTCAGATTTGGATTTTTAAGTTGTTCAATTTACCTTTTTTTGCATCGACTATTACTGGAGTTAAGAGGTGGAGCGGTGAACGTCTTAAGGATATCGTGGGCCAGAGTCGTGGCAAGGTTTTACTAGTGGTATTTATAAACAGTGTACATACAAAACTGGAAAATTTTGTTAATTATTATTATTAATTGTTGTCGAGTTTTAAAACTTTATGGCGTCTTACATCTGCAGGCGGAAGGGAAGTAACTATTGATTGCAACAGATTATTAAAGTTATTGATTGCAATAAATTATTAAAACTCTGTTCTTGGTATCTTGCTTCTGCTGACGAAGGTGTCCCGATTATTGTTTGCTGAATCTCTGTTGGTTGGTCTTTGCTTATTAAATTAGGGAGGTTTATGTCGTTAGCCAGTTGTTCTTCTTCGAAGAAATCACCAGGTAGTCTTAAAGGTGTAGCATACAGGATTTCTGCAGGAGAAACATTAACTTGTGATTTCAGGGTTGCACGTAAGCTCAAGAGAATCCAAGGGAGATTCGTTAACCAGGAGGAAGTTCCTGTGGTTTGAATGGATTGCTTGAGTGTCCGATTAAAACGTTCGATAACGCCTTGACTAATCGGATGGAAGGCCATGCATTTGACGTGTTTAATTCCTAACATGGCCATGAAGTTGATCCATGCATGCGAAAGGAAAATTCTTGCATTGTCCGTGGTGAGGTACTTGGGAATTCCAAAGCGGGACACCCACGTGTCGACAAATGCAGTGATTACTGACTCCACGGAAGAATCCTTCAGAGGAATGGCTTCCGGCCACCGACTGTAGCGGTCAATAATGGTAAGGAGGAATTTATAACCTCCCGAAGAAGGAAGGTGTACTAGGTCGAGATGGACCTTAGTAAAACGTTCATCTGGTTCTACAATAGATTGTAGAGGGGTTTTCGTATGACGCCGAACTTTATGTTTCTGACATTCAGCACAAGATATGTCCCACTTCTGAATATCATGGTGCATAGATGACCACAGATATCGCTGAGTAATCAATCTTTTAGTAGCACAGATGCCAGGATGGGCGATGTTGTGCAATTGTTGGAATAAGGAATACCTGAATTTGAGCGGGATATAGGGTCGTGGTTGTCCTGTACTAATATCCACCCAGAGGTTTGATTTGTTGGCAGTTTGAAGGGAAATGAATTGAAAATTACTACGAGATCGGAGCTGGTTTAACTCGGGATCTTGTTCTTGAGATATAGCGACTTCGTCGTAATTGAGATCAGATCCAGGGACGTTAATAAGATTAACTCTTGTCAGAGCGTCCGCCGGAATATTCTCTTGACCTTTGATATATTGGAGGTCAGTCGTGAATTGAGAAATAAACTAGTTTTCTAAACTCACGTGGTAAATATTGATCACCATTATTTTTGATCGCTGTACACAAAGGTTTGTGATTCGTAAAGATTTGAAAGTCTCTGCACTCAACGTAGTAACGAAACTTCTTTAAAGCAAAGTATATTACGAGAAGTTCTCGAGAAAAAATACTGTACTTTTGCTCTGTGGTGGTTAACTTCCGGGAACAGAAAGCTAGTGGTTTCCACATGCCATCTTCAAACTGTTGTAATACTCCAGCTATAGTGGAAGACGAACTGTCTGCAGCTATACTGATAGGGTTATTAATTCGCAGATGTACCAATAAAGTAGTGGTAATCAAAGCATTCTTCGCGTGCCTAAAGGCTTCTATTTGTTCATGATTTAACTGGACTGGCTTTAGCGAAGCTTTACCAGGAATAACAATAGAGTTTAACGGTGCCAAAATTTTCGCACAGTTTGGTACAAATTTATGGTAATACGAAATTAATCCAATAAAATTGCGGAGTGCTTTCTGACTTGAAGGCAATGGGTAATCAATTATAGCTTGGACTTTGGAAGCCATTGGTTTGATACCGCGTGTATTAACATGATGTCCTAAAAAATCGAGCTCATTGACTCCAAAGAGACACTTTGGTAGGTTTATAATTAGGCCATTGTCTTTTAATCGGGAAAACACTTGGTGTAAATGTTCAATATGTTGCTGCGAATCAGCACTAAAGACTAATATATCGTCTAGATAAGAAAAACAAAATGGGAGCCCTGATAATACAGTGTCATAATACATGAAACGACTCCAGGTGCTGGCTGCATTCCGTAGTCCGAAACACATCTGTTTGAACTCAAAAAGTCCCAGAGGTGTGATAATAGCAGTCTTGTGAATGTCTTCTGCCGCTATTGGTATTGCGAAGTAGGCCTTTCGGAGATCTAGCTTCGAGAATATGGTTGCACCAGCAAGTTTTCTTGTAAAGTCTGTTAAAAAAGGAATCGGGTAACGGTCTGGTACTGTCACTGAATTAAGTTTTCTATAATCGCCAACCAAGCGATAACTGTCTGTTGGGGCGATGGGGCTGCGATGTCTTGGTCGTCACCAGGAGGTAGTGCCTCTGCTGCGCCTACTGCTCGCTTTCCGACGATGTGAATTGGCGTGGCGTAGCTAGACGATGACCGCTGTACTACGTCAGCGTCCAAGAGCTCATTAAGATGATCTTCTAGAAAAGAAAGATGATTAGGGTTCAGTTTGCGACAGCGTGCTTTAACTGGAGGTCCGGTCGTGTCAATGTGACTGACGACTACAGTATGTATTACTCGTTGATGGTAGTCGAACTTACGTAAATGCTCCGGGAAGTGTGTGTTTAGCATCTTGCTATAAACATTAAGATCGCTAGACATGTTAACAATACCTGAAGAGTGTACGTTAATGTTTGAAGGTAAGGGAAGAAAAGGGTAAGAAATCGCAGGAGTAACGATTGACTCAGAAGGAGGAGTCAAAACATTAGCCTGAGCAGAAAATATTTTGCGTTTAGTGCCAGTCTTAACCTGGTGGGTTGTGGAACCTTGACTGCGAGTTCGGGCGGGCTGGACATCTGCCGTGCAAATGACCCGCTGAGAAGAGCAGTCAGTCTTAACTGGGGGGATTGTGAAACCTCGACTGCGAGTTCGGGCGGGCTGGACATCTGCTGTGCAAATGACCCGCTGAGAAGAGCAGTCAATAGTTAGGTTGGGCTGCTGTAAAAAATCCAGGCCTAAAATGGCTGTCGATATGTC
This sequence comes from Agrypnus murinus, assembly GCA_929113105.1. Lineage (NCBI taxonomy): Eukaryota > Metazoa > Arthropoda > Insecta > Coleoptera > Elateridae > Agrypnus > Agrypnus murinus. The sequence continues at coordinate 130,042 of OV816029.1, read as the reverse complement.
AGCCACATAAAATTTCCAGGGGCATGGCGGTAGGCCAGGAATTGGAAAATGTAACCTCAAAGTTACAATACCTGTCACAGGAATTGACGTATTGTTCACTGCCATAAATGAAAGGTTGGCAGGCGTGATGCTTTGGTTACAGGAAACTGCAACGTGGGTGGGTAAAATAGAGTAATCCGCACCACTGTCAACCACAAAATTAATTTTGTAGGTTAGGTCCTGTAAAAAGATTGAAGGATAAGTGCTTGGTAAAGAAGAAGTTGGAAGGATTGAATTAACCCTGGGAAATGGGGAATTGGCATTGCCCGAAGGCATGGAACGGCGTTTATTGAAATGCTGAGGAATTTGGGGTTTCGGAGAGAATGTAGTAGTTACAGGGGATTGTCGCTTGTTCATGGTAGAAAGCTCATTGGAAATGGTAGTAAGATTGGTCGTCAAATTGTCTAGCTTGCCTCTAATGCAGAAGTCGTTAAAGGCTGTGGTGCTTTCTGCATAGAATAAATTAAGTCTAATTTTTCTACAAAGGATATTAACGGTAAGTCATTGAAATTTAAGGATTGAATTTTAAGTTCTGAAGGTAGTTTAGCTATTAAAAAGTCTTTGGTTAATTCCTCAGTTAAGCCCAGATCCAATTTTTGGATGTCAAAGAGTAGTTCTTTGACACTATCAGAGAATTGAAAAGTCTCCAAAAGATTATTAATGCGAGATTCTCGTGGACCTAGAATAGATTTTATTACTGCCCGTTTCAATGTAGTATATGGTCTTTGTCTCGGGGGATTAATGGTTAGGTCGCGATGAGCTCCTAAAACGTCGAAAGGTAAGTTTAGGGTTAATAAGTTATATTTGCCTAGTTCATCGTTGATCATTCATACGAGTAAAGTATCGTTCTACCAAAATAAAATATAGGTCGATATTGTTACTCGTAAAAACTGGAAATGGAACTTTGACAGTCGCCATTTTAAATATTAAATATTAAAGTAAATAAAATTTGAAACTTATCGGATCAGAAAGGAGCACTAGTTCTGGTTCCAACGGTCACTTTCAGCCAGCCACGACAAGTCACGCAAGTGAAGCAGGTAGGTAGCAGTATCTTACGATGACAGAAGTCGAGTAGCAGCCGATGACAGATGACGCAGGGATAACTAGATGTGGTTCACCTGGAGAATTCAATGCAGCAGGCAAAGACCAATACTGCCAAATTCTTCTTCAGGAACGTGGGGTCACCATATATAGCGATTTAACACTGAGGTTGGTGTGTTAGGGCTATATTTATTAATTCTTGTAGAAGGAAATAAAACGCAGATTTACTTCTATGAATTATTTATTTGACTCTTATAGTTTTTTGATACGCGTTGCCTAGTACCATTTCGTATCTATGCAAAAAATATATGAGTTGCGAGTCGTTCACAACAGTACTCATCACTGATTATATACTCTAAAGGTAACTAACTAGAACCGTTGCAAACGTTTGTGATCACACACTGTATGCTGCGTTTGATTAATAAACATAAAATATAAGAGTATAAAGCATAAGTAAAATATTTAAGGTACTCAATTCAAGAGATACAAACAACCCTAAAATTACATCACAGGGTGTAAGGCCAATTAATAAAGGTATATGTTGAATTCACTGACTTTCTTTAGGTTAATTAAAAATTTACATCACAGCCAAACTTGCACTACCAAAGCCTGCTACCAAGGCATACATATGAAATGCCATTAAATTATTTTTTCCAGATTTTTTGGATTAAAAATGGCCGAAGTAGAAGTTTTTGAAGATTTCGATTTTTGGCAAATTCTGCTACCCGTCATTCTACATCATCTCACTGAACTTGTCATACCTTCCTTATTTTCTGAGTTATCTGGCTCATCCAGGTGTCAGATTAAAGCTAGTTCTTGGATCTTTCAGAGTATATCAAGAAACATGCAAAAACATTACACAGTGAAAAAGTAGCAGGCTCCGAAGGCAAATTTTAGTGTTTTTACAAATTTTGACATTGCTCTTGTGTTACAACTATCACCCTTTTGAAACTTTTTTTATAGAATCATTTTAGTATATGCTTGGTATAATTAAAAAATAAAAAGGGCGTTTTTTGTAGTTTTGGAAAAACAATTATAAAAAGTTATGGTCGTGACGGCCTGTGATGGTTCATATAAAATGTACAGTACGTTTTGTCGGTTCGGTGACTGTTGGCACCCTGCCGTATAGTGGGAATCAGCCTTAATAATACACATGCCTACTAATTCCAAAGCACACTTTTTTATTTAGATTATCTGTGATAAAGATATAGCTAACAAGCTATATTGGATTGAGTTTTTTCTTATCACTTTTTATACACTTAATGCAGTGTACTCATAATTTTTGCATAATAATTTAATAGCAGTACTTTTTGTTATTTGTTTTAAACTTCTAGGCCAAACTAGAATCGTATCGAGAACTCCAGAATTCGGGAAAAGACTTAAATCAAGATCAGAAGATTGCTGTAGCTAAATATGAAGAAGTAGTACAAACACTTGAATTTGCTCGTGATCTTTGCAAACAGTTCCTAGGTATCGCTTCAGTTTCCGAAAAAGAAGCTAAAAAACAAGCACGTAAAGAAGCTGCAGCAAAAAGTCAAGCCGAATTAGCCAAGGTTATTATTTTCTTCCAAAAGATACTATTTTGCTTGTTTTCAAACTAAAATATTTAATCACTAGATTCGAGAGGTTTTACTAGTGCAAGATGCTCTAAATCAAATGGGAAATGATAATGTAAGGGAAGACTTTTTAGTAGGACGAAATGGAGCCACAACCCTTACCGAAGCTGATCTCAAGTAGGTTATTGTCAAATCTTTAAGAAAAGAATGTTATTAGTTATTATTATTTACTTTCAGATTATTAGACGATCTCTATCCTGCTGTGACACCTAAACATGAACCAGGAGACCCCACTGCATTTGCTAATCAAGTTCAAGCTGCGGCAGAACATTTACTTGCTGTTGTTGATGGTAAACAAAAAGAAGTGTTTGGTGGTTCCTACAGTCAAATTAAAGAAGTTATTGGAAAAATTCATGAAAGTGGTTATTTAGATCAAGCTGTGGTAAGTGATATCCATCTTTTTATGTAAATGTTTATTTAATAAAATTTATTTAAAGGCAACAGAGTTCGAAGAGATTATTGAGAACGTAGTAGTAGTAGAACCTGTTGAACATAGTTGTAATGCTGTACCAGAACAACCCCTTCCACCTCCAGTGCAAGAAGTTATCCCTACTTTAGAAACGGTAACGATCGAACCATCTAGACCACCAATTCCACCTCAGGTTGAACAACCACCTTTGGAACAGTTACCTCCAGAACAACAGATTTATTATCAACAACATCGGCCTATTACAGATGTGCTGGGTACTGGCAGCTTCTACTTCTTACAGGTAAATATGATGTTGAAAATCCATTCTCAATGGAGTATGAAAGGGTACAAAAGAAGTTTCAAAGATTTTGTAATTTTAAATTAGGAAAACCTGTTGCTGATAAACATTATTTGAATTTACTACTTTGATTTTAAACTACTTTCAGATAGACGTAAATGAAGCTCAGACACGTCGATTTTATTTTTTCCTGCGGATTTTATGGATGTTAATTTTAATTTTTTTATTTACTACTCTGGGACGTCATCGACTTTTTTTTTTAAATAGAACCCCCTTACTTTTTGAATAGAAATAAAAAGTAGATTTTCTTCTGAGTTCAGCAATACTCCATATTATTTAAAATTAGTAGTTTTAGAGGATCAAGCGTGTAATGTTAAGAATGACAATTGAACTCACAATAAACATATGGCGTAAAAATTTTATGTGTTCACTTGTGTATCACTTGTAAAAGTGATATCTGATCTCACTTAGTGATAATCTGTTATAGCGCAATTTTATTTGAATGCATTTTATTAAAATTAGCATTGTCGACACATTTTCAATTAGTGAACATTTGTAAGTAACGTTTTCGATATCTACATGATCATCAACATCGATGAATGACAAACTCAGTAATGAACCAGATTGTCTTAACTACCTTATCTTTAGTGATGAAGCTACATTTTGTTTAAATGGACAAGTGCACAGGCAGAACTGTAGATACTGGGCCACTGAAAATCTCCACTGGATGCAAGAAAGCCATACACAAAATCCACAAAAATTGAATGTTTGGGCAGATTTTACCAGGGGTCATATTTTGGGTTCTTATTTTTTCGATGGTTCATTAAATGGGGAGATGTATTTGGATTTCCTTAGATTTGAATTAATACCTGCTTTAGCGATATTATTTCCAAATAACGAGAACCCAGATTTACTTAGTATTAATGTCTGGTATCAACACTATGGTGCACCACCACATTATTCACTTCTTGTTAGAAAATACCTAGATGAAGTCTTTCCTAATAGATGGGTAAGAAGCATGGTCCTATGAAATGGCCGGCTAGATCTCCTGATCTCACCCCCACTTGATTTTCTCCTTTGGGGATATTTAAAATCACGTTTGTATCACTCAAAACCTCGAGATCTTGAAGAACTGAGAGAAAGAATAAGGTTCGATTGCAGAAATATCGACTAAGAAATGAGAGACAATGTTTTGGAAGAATTTCAACTCCGACTTTATCATTGCCAGGAAACAAATGGGTGGCAGTTTGAACATTTATTATAATTTCAATTGTTTTAATCATTAATAAAATAAATTATTATTTTTCACTTTTGAGAATTTCAAGTTTAATTATTTTCGTCAAAGTTATACCTTTGATCTTCCATATCTCTAAAACTACTAATTTTAAATACCACATATGGGGTATTGCTGAACTCAGAAAAAAATTGCGAACGACCAGTTCTTCTCTCTCGCCCGGTCCCCCGGGGCCGTACTTTTTATTTCTGTTCAAAAAGTAAGGAGTTCTATTTTAAAAAAACGTCGATGAGTTCTATTTTAAAAAAATTAAAATTAACATCATAAAATACCCAGGAAAAAAATAAAATCGATGTGTCCGAGCTTTTTTTCCAAACAGCGATAATACAAAAAATATGAATTTTGTCCCTTACTTTATTTACACACTGTACATATAATAACATTCACAACAACATGGACATTTTTCATTTACCATTATCTAAATTTTCTTCTGCCCTTGGTAGCTAGTTCTAGCTTATCAAAATAGTAAATTCTTATTCATTACTGTATTTTTTTTTATTATTATTATCATTGTATTAATTTCCTGTAATTGGACTTAGTGTCTGTTGGAAATAAATACATTAATATTATTATTTTCTTTGTATTTCACCTTACTGGGTATGTTAATTTGAATGCGGGAGTAAACTCCAAGCATACAATTTTTTTTCTTTATACTTACCTGATTTAAGAATTCTCTGACAATAATAGACGCTGTTTTAATTAAGATGATTTCTTGAGCAATTGCAATTATATTAGTTTTGTGAAACTTTAACTAATCTTTGTATTTATATTATATTTCATAATTATATTAGTGTTCCTGCATAGTTTTTTCAATTGCCTGCAGTTGTTGTTTTCGGAATTGTGCCTGTTGATGTTATAATTATTGACATTATTTCGATGTTATAATTATTGACATTATTTCAACTTTTTCTAAATTGTGAATGTATTTTATGTATTGTGCGAGGGTTTGGATTTATTTATTTATTTTATGTGTTTTTCTTCTTTTTATCCAAAGGCACCGCAAAGTCTATGACAGTGGCTGTTTTATTTTGTTTGTCAATTATTAACATATCAGGCCTATTGTGTATTGTATTTTTGGTAGTATGAACTTCTGACAATATAGTTCTGTCCCATTAGATTTTATGTTGTTCATTTTCGATAATTTTTTTAAGGGAATATTGGTAGTGAGGAATAATTCTGTCTATTAATTTTAGTTTGTAAACTATGTCACAGTGTACTATTTTGCTGAGTCTATGTGCCTATCTTTGTATTGTGTTTGCGCCAGTGCAGTACATCCATTCAGAATATGTTCAATTGATTCCGTTTCTTTAATACAAGCTCTGCCTCTATCGTTGTTTACAGATGGATCGCGGATTATGTTTTCTGTAGTTTTTAGTTGCTATCACCCCATCTTGTATGGCAAAAACGAATCGTTCTGTTTCGGGAAATAATCTGCCTCTTATTAGCCATTCAACCGTTTTTGTAGTGTCTACTTCTTTTGGAGCTAGTGTGTTGGGGTAATCTTCTACTGTCTTGACGTTTATTTGGTTGTGCTTCTTCATATTAAGTGGTGTTAAATGATCATCTGCATTTTTGATAGCTCTATGTAGTTCGGATTCTGTTGTTTTTGTGTTACTTGTTCAAATTACTTATTTGTTTGATATGTGCGTTATATATGTTCACCACATCTCGTCCTCCTTTACTTCATGGTATATATACCTGTTCTTTTGCTGCTTGTGAGTGATGGTGTTTATGTTTTGTAAGGGACGTTCTAAGGTTTATATTTATGTTCTCTAGATCTGTAGCACTCCATTTAATTATTCCAAAAGAATATGTCAGCAACGGTATAGCATATGTATTAATAGCTTTCACCAGGTTTTTACCATTTACAAAACTTTTTCCTACCTTAATTATTCTGTTTTCGAATTCATTTTGCAGTGCTTTTTTTGTTGTTATGAGGTCGAGTTTAATAATTTGATGAATTCCAAGTGTTCTTTTGAACTCGCGGTTCAGTGGACTGTATTGAGTTTAAAGGATAAAATTTTGCTGTTTGTGAAATTTAACCAAGAGTTGCATAAATTGTGCAAGATTATAATTGATAGATATTGGTGATAGGAATAAAGCCTTACTTTTTTTTTGGCGAGTTGTTCTTCGTCTCATAAACTCAGAAAAGTCCAATCAGAAGGCCATTGTTGTCAATATACCAGCTGCCATTTCAGCTTTAGGTCACAAAGTTCCGGAGTAAATGTTTAACATATCAAATAAATTAAATGTTTTGAGTAACACTGCACATATGGAATTTATCAAGGAATCTATCCTCAATTTACAAATTATAATAGGTTTTACGACATTACAGCATAATGTCATAAGTGGAGATGTATGTATTCTTTTTTTTTATAATAATTTGTTTTATGGCTTTTTGATAATTAAATTTAAATAGTAACAGAAAAATAAAAATTCTTAATAAATGTAAACATAAAATTAACATACATACAATATGGATGTAAAACACCAAGATATTTATACACCTCATTATGCTGAAGCGATTTAATTAGCTGGTTGTCTTGAGTTACGTATTCGTTTGTGTATGTTAACTTCCCTCGATATGTTTTCAGTTTTACACTTCTTTATTCCAAAATTCATACGAATATCTTTAGAAAAGATCTCAGATATTTCAAGTAATTTACAAAGATTTGGTTTATTATTATTTGTAATGTGCTAGATTTAATCCGAATTCATTCATTCAGTGGGATTTACATTTCCAAACCTGAATGTGACAGACTTCTTTCAAATGGTTGTTTAGGGATTCATAACTTTTCATATAATTCTGCATGTTTCTAAAATTACATTTTTTTGGATAATGTGCAAAATATTAGGTTCTAGTTGCATATTTTTGATGATATTCGGTAGACCTTTAGGGACTATTCCTAATGTGATAACGACAACTGGGTACACTTTGATGCTGTTTAAATTATACAGTTGTTTAAACTCTTCAGCTAGATCTTGGTATTTCTCAATTTTCTCGCTTATGGTTTTATCTACATTATGGCAGGAAGGGTGTGCAATGTCAATAAAAGAAGCAATTTTGTATATTTTGTTTACGACTACTATATCGGGCCTATTGTGTCTGATGGTTCTGTCTGTATATAGAGTTTTGTCCCAATACATTTTTATTTCATTATTTTCTAAAACTGAATTTGACTGATATGAGTAGTAGGGTTCTTTTTCTTGTATTAAGTTATACTTTGACGCTAGACTTTTATGTACTATTTTGCAAGTGAGATCATGCCGATTGTTTTGCTCTGTTGGTGCTAGGACTGGGCACACTGCTGTGATATGTTGTATTGTTTCCCCTTTCTGCCCACATACTCTACACTTGTCATCTTCCATTGCCTCTCTCATAATGTATTTGCGATAATTTTTTGTTGCCGTTATTATTATTATTATTATTATTAGACAATTCCTATCCTAATTCCAGTGACACCCAACAAGTTTTTGTAAATTAACAGAAAAAAAAAGCCTTTTTCGCATTTATTATTCATGTTTCTCACTTACTTGTAGAATGAAAGTTGCTTATTTTTCTATGTACTATTTGTCATTTCAATTAATGACCCAAGTGCCATAACACCCTGTATATACAGTCAATATCAAGGTGCAATTCCACTGAGGCAACATTTAAGCAACATGTGGCAATGACGCATGCTATACTGAGTCTTTCAACTGAAGCAACATGAAGCGACATAAATCATGCACCTTTGCCACATGCCACATGTTGATTGTTTTTGCCCGTTACATGCGTTAGCAACGCTAGACGACATGTGGCATGTGACATGTCACCTAGTGTTGCATCAGTGGAATTGCACCTTCACAAGAGTGTGTATCGAACCTTATCACCAAGTGTCATGCAACTAAAATTCGTATGCCTAGAAGTTGGTAATACATCAGACTGCGACGTGTTTAGGGTTAGGTTTTAATTTGTAAACAAGATTCCAAGGATTAATTCCACTTGTCATGTTGCAGTGTTGTTTCCAGGAGTTAAATTTTTCTTTATTAATTTTCAACTGATATTTGTTCTTTTCTTCCGTATATATACTTGTTTTCTTTCTTGCCTTAAATTCTGATCTGTTGTTCGTTGATATCTTCTTCTTAAAGCATTGACTTTTTTTCTTAGAACTGTCAATTCTTCTGTGCACCATGGTACTGTTTTATGTTTTACAGTTATTTTTCTTGGTGTTAATACTTTAAATGATCTTTTACAAGCTATAGTTAGAGATTCATGATATAGATCGACTATTCCTTAGAGATTAATGGTATGTTTAGTATGCAAACTTAATTCTTCATCTAAAGCTATTGTAGTTGAAATGTTACCTTTTAAATTAAAGTTTTTAATAAATCGTCTGATTAATTGTTTGACAAATTCTTCAAAATTACTATTTTTGGTGACATATTTGATCATTTGAAATTCCTGTACATTGTATGCAATGATGTTTTCAATTGTGTAAGTAATAATTTTATGATCCAAACAGCTTTCTACAGCGTCACAATTGCAACCATTTACCCATGTTATTAACTCATTGTTGGCCAATGTCGAGTCTACATTGCTTTTTCCATTAATAGTCTCGAATGTTGGTTTATTTATGTTCTCATTTACTACATACCGTATTTACTTGAAAATAAGACCGCCTCGATTATAAGACCCCCTCTATATTTTGGAGCAAATTTAAAAGAAAAGCTTTTATATGCGAATTTTAGACCCCTAAAAATATAAGCAATATAAGATATTGAACATTTTTCAGTTTTATTTTGTTAACAAATTTCGATAGCTATGTTCATGGAAATAATTCTACCCTTTATCTCTTCGCGGAAACATGCCTTTGTGGTAGCAGATTTACCAGAATTCCAGGAAAACTTTTAAAATTGTAGGCAGTTCATTCAAAAAGTTGTTAAATGTCACTCCAATAGATAATAAAATTTTGCACACTTATTGGAAAGATTAAGGTGTTACTATTGTTAACAATTAGGTAGGTACTTAAGAGATTACAATTCTTCAGTCCGTACTATGAAAAGCTTAAATGAATTTCTTAGAAAAGTTTTTGCCATCGCTGGGTTTTCACTAATATCAACCCTGTCAGTTGTCAAGCTTAATTTATAAAACCATTATTATAAAAAAAATATAAAGGGTGATGATGACAACGGCGATTCTGAAGGTGCTAAGCTAACAGTAATTGTATATTATTTCATAATTATCGTAATTACTGTAGTTGTTGCAGTCAATAAACTTTGCCTATCGCGGATTTCACAATGGCGGTATAGGTTTACGTGCATCAATATCTGCTAAAATGCAGAGAACCGGGCGAGATGTTATATTATTAAACAATAGAACGCTATTTTAGATGTTATTGTATTGTAATACAATTTTTGTTATAAGTACTATACTCCTGCCAGAAATGCATGAAATGAGTCATTTTCGTAATGACACGGAAATAAAGAAATACGGGGTGAGATAAGATAAGAATGCAAATTTCACGTTGCTAAGAATTCAGTGATGTACGCTAGAATCAACACTTTCATTGCTTCGTTCACATTTACCTTTAATTAAAAAGGGGTTTGTTCCGCTAATGAATCTTTCCAGCTCATTAATTGTTTATTTTATCATCTAGATTACCGCGTGACCTTTGGGTAATTGTAGATGCATTTTATAATTTCGCCCACGTGTTTGTGATGACTCATTTCTTGTCGCAGTATAGTAACCATTACTCAGTTACTCTCATTGTTTTCACTTATACTCGATTATAAGATACTCACTTATACTATACTCGATTATAAGACCTGACTCGAATATAAGACCCTTCCACATTTTAGAGCAAAAATCTAGGAAAAAAAGGGGTCTTATTTTCGAGCAAATACGGTATGTATATGTAAATCTTTTCCTGTGATAAATTCCTCTAGGACTTTTCTCCTTTGATTTATTACTTGGTCAAACCATTATCTAAAGATGAGTAGTTCTCATTTAACATGATCTGTTAACATTCATACAGTATCTACATTTATAGCTTTCTTTCGTTTCAGCACATTCCTTTATCTTGTGATTTCCAGCACAATGTAGGCACGTAAGTTCTTCTTTGCAGTCTTGAGCTTGATGATTGGTAAATTTATTGCACTAAATCATCTTTTAAGAGTTAGAAAATCATGATTTATGACATGGTTAGAAAATATGCAACTACTTTTAAAAACATGCTAGTTGGGTTGCATAACTTGTAGGAGGAAATTTTTTTAAATCATTTTTTTTAATGAAACCAAAGAAGAATGTTTCAATTTGATAAAGAAACACTATAACACACTAGGTGGCAAAAGGATAAATTTTAAAGTTGACTTTTCTTACAATCTTGATAAAATTTCATTGTTTAGCTAACGATGTGCTATTGTTACTTAATTTTGTATACAAATATGAATTTGAAGCCATTTCAAGGCTTGTTTTGACCAAAAACAGACAAGGTGCTTGGTTGTGATGATGTATGCAAATATTTACTACTTTACCTGCAGGTTTAATTTATAAAGAATTTCTTAGAAGTTAACGATTTGGTGATTAATGATTTGATAATTTTATTGTTTATAAAGATTAAAAAGCTTGTGGGCTGAAATATTTCATTGAGTTGTTGTCAAGCAGTTCCTTGGGCACAACTGAGAAATAAATGTAAATTTTGTAATTGTTTTTTATAGAATATGTATTGGTTTGAAAATACAAATGTCTGTGTTTTACCATGCCAATCTTAAATTATGTAATTTAGTTGTTATTTTATAGTTTGTATATCTAAAAATATCTGAATAAGAGGTGAATAGGAGGTAAGGATGGTTTTTGTAGGAATAGAAGGATGTAACTTGGTTGTTTTAATTAATTTAAATTTCAATTTATAGTTCAAGTATTTTATATCGTTAAAGAGAGAATTTTTTTCTCTAACTATAGAATTTGTTTAAACATTTATTAATAATTATAAACAAAATTATGTGGTTATGTAGATTTAGTTCCAAATTGTCCTTTGTTTATAACTAGAAAAATCACCATAGCAGTGTTTTGTTTTTGAAAACATAAAAACAGACGGCGCTTTGGTGACAAATTCTCTGTAAATTTAAATCTTTCTAGCAGTGCATATATGCCCAGAGCAAAATTTTAAAATTTAAAGGTTATGTTGTGAGTTCAAAATGTAAACAAACCCAAACGTCAAAATGTTGGGTTATAATTTGGTGAAACGTCAAGTGATTAATAATTTGTTGAAGTTTTTTGAATTTAACTAGTTTGTTTTAACAATAATTATTTTCAATTGAAATGATATTCGGTGCTGGGATTTTATTAGTAGATTAATTTTTCTTTTTCGTAAAGAAAATTTTTATGGGTCATGAGAATATCAACCTTTATTATAAACTGGATGATGGAAGGGAAGTTATTAATTTAATTATTGTACGGACTTACCTTATCTCAAAAAAAAACAGCTGGTCTTAAATAATTTTTATTATACCATTTAATTTGGACATTTATATGAAGAGAGGTGAATTTTCTTTGCATTTCAACCATTTTAGTTATAAACCATATGGAAGAAAGAGGATTTTCGTTTTCTTACTACATCAGTTGGTAATTGAAAAGGCGCCAATACATTGATATTATTTAAATATTTTAAGGTATTTAATTAGTTTTAACTTAGTTTTTTTACTTAGTGTTTTAAGGAGCCATGGTAGCTCAGTGGGTATGGCACTTGACTACCAATCTTAAGGTCCTGGGTTCGAATCCCAGGAATAATACATTGGAATTTTAAAAATATTTAAGGCTTCCATGTCGACTCAGCCTGTGAAAATGAGTACCTGGGAAATCATTCCCAGGGGTAATAATAGGCTGTCGGTGCGTAAAGCTAGCCACTTTACCACCCTTGAGTACCGAACGGCTCAAGAATAGTAGCCTACCCTGCTATACCTCAATGGGCCTTCATGGCCTGTGAAAGGGGACTATTATATTATAACTTAGTGTTTAAGATAATACAAACAATGTCACTTCTGAAGATAAAAAGAATTTAGACTATCTTAGAATTGATCTTTCTTTTATTCACGGTATCCAAAGGACACGGCACTATTTAAGTCTAATTTGGCCCTCTGTAGATTTTTCTGCAATTTTGATATGTTGTAGCTGATACCAAAAGAAGACTTTTTTATTATTGCACCACTAAAGTTCTATGTCTACCGGATGTGCTCGAAAAGTGAGGTCAAAGTTTCAAAAACAGACATTATTGAATAATGACTTTTTTAAGCTATTCTACGTAAGCCGATATTACACTCAGACAAAAATACTTAACTGACCTTCAAACCATTAGCGACGAGATGTCTCAGATATGTATTTTCCAATAATCTCTTTTCCGTACTTTGCATTGACGTATTCGATGGAATGTCTTATTACAATCTGTGCAAGAAATAATACACACATCGCTGTACATCAACGTAACTTATTTCTTTTATGGTAAAGTTAGGTGGTTTATATTGTGTATATGTCACTGTGCTTTTACTGAAGTCTGTTATATGTGTTGTTTGTACTGTCAATTAAATAAATTTAAAATTAAAGAGATTATTCGGCAACTAATTTTTTTTAAAATTAAAGGTTTCTAAAACGTTAGCTATAAGACCAAATAATGCATTTGCAGTTCTATTAGCACTTACGTCAAAAAATCCTAAAAATTGTTCTTTTAAATTTCTATTATTTACAAACTGGGCAGCAATGGGGTGTAATCAGAAAAAGCTATATCAAAAGAAATAGTAACATACTCAAAGGACCACATCAATGTTTAGCGTTCGCTAACGACGTACTAATATTAACGAGAACTAAATATGAACTACAGAGAATAGCAACAGCAATATTAAAAAATGCAAAAGAAGTAGGCCTCATAATAAATGAACAAAAATCACAATTCATGGTAATGGGAGAAACGAAAGAAAAGGAGTCGCTGCAAATTAGCACCGAAAACAAGGTATACAATTTGAAACAAGAAGATATGCAAAGAAGAGTGCAATATGCTACCTAGGTACAGAAATATTGTTCAATGGGAAATTAAGTAAAGAAATAAAACGGAGACTAATATTGAGATCTAAGTGCATGGGAGTAGGGTCAGTATGCCAGTAATTGACCATCACCCAGTAGTTGAACAAATTTCATTTTAAAAGAAAAAAAATAAGATACCTGTACATCTTTATGAATATTTCATGTTTCTCAAGCGATTATTGCACCTCTAATTACTATATGGTGCCACATTACTGTATTATCTTGGTCAAACGGTTGTCTAAATACATGTGGAATTTGTATTCGTTTATTTGACAGTTAAATTTGTGCTTTTACAGCAAGCGTGGCAAGTAAACAACGCTATTGAAATCTGCAATCATCCGAGATTTTAATGAAAATCGTCATATTATACATATTGTGCAAGTAATAGAAAGGTCGAACTAATAAATTTTTGTTATATATATATTTTTTTAATTGACACTTTTTTTGCCAAAAAATGTGGTGGTTAATTACAGCATTCGAAATCTTTTCAGTTTTCCAGTAGTTGACCAACCACTAGTTTTATGCAAAATAAAGAATTTTGTTTTTTTGTTACTCCTACAAGATTAGTAAGTTACTCTTGCTCTTGTTTCTCTTACTAAAATTTCAAATAAATAGCTGTTTCCAGTATTTGATCGCATTAAACTACTGCTCAACCACTGGCTTCGTAAAGTGGTCAACTACTGGTAATTTTTCTTTCCATTTTTGTTTTTAGGATGTCAACAAAAATAATATACATATATTTTGATATTTTTGAAGAATGTTCGTTTTTCTTTATGCAATACATACTATGTGGCTGTATAACAATATATAATAAAATAATAAAAAACTGATGTTTTATTCCATATATTATAACACTGGTCAATTACTGGGAAAAATTTGGTCAAACACTGGGTAGTTTGTGGTTAACTACTGGAACATTCTAACTTTTTTATTCTTATTTTTTTTTTTTATGAAATGAAATGTTTTTTAATTTGTGTATTATTGATCTTTAGATTCTTAGACTATAACTGCACTTTATACCTTTTTTTATTTTATTTAAAAAAAATATATTACAACGTTATAAATTTATATTTCTGCAAAATCTCTTAAGTGGTCAATTACTGGCATATTGACTGTATACAAAAAACTATTAAACTCAAAAGTGCTTTCAAGACCAACTAAAATTAAACTCTATAAAACAATTATAAGACCGATAGTTACATACGCGAGTGAGTGCTGGGTGATGACAAGACAAGAAGAGAACAAAATAGAAACCTGGGAAAGGAAAATATTAAGATACATATATGGAGGGATAAATGAAGGGGGCATTTGGAGAAGAAGAACAAATAAGGAATTGGAGGACCTTTACAAAGACGCAACAATAATAAAAATAATAAAACAAAACAGAATAAGATGGATTGGTCATTTACACAGATTAGAAAGCTCAAGATCAGTTAAGGAAGTATACGAATCAGAACCAGAAGGAAGGAACAAGCGTGGTAGACCAAGGCTATGCTGGAGAAAAGAAGTAGAACAAGATTTGAAGAAACTGCAAATAAAAGAATGGGAAACTATTACACTAGATAGAAAAGCATGGAAAGAGATAGTTGAAAAAGTCAAGGGCCTTTAAAGCCTGTAGAGCTGTTATACGTACTATATATACACAGAGAAAAATATATTGTTATATATGCATGAATTGTGGCCCCACCAACACTAAACTAGGGTAATTATTGTGACAACAATACCTTGTCATTGTGAACCCATGTCAATTGTAGTATAACGTTATTGTTATTATACAAATAATTTTATGTAACAACTAGCAGGACCAACATATTACTTTATAGTGGATCCAACATAATCGTTTTATTAATTTAGATACAATTTTGTTGTTGCATTAATATAGTTTTGTTGTAAGATTTGCATTTTCTTTTTGGTAGATATATATTCTCTATTGTAATCATATCTACAATTTGTTACAAAATTTACAATTTTTAATATATCAAAAATTTATTGTAGATTTACCAACAATTTTAGATTAGATCAAACATAAATATTTGTTATTTTACACAGGATTGTTGCTGTAATGACTACAATGTATTGTAAGATTTAAGTTTTGGATTTGGTAGAAATGTTACTAATTCTGTAACTACATCAACAATTTGTTGTAAGATTTAAATCTTCCTATTGGTAGGTCTGCATTTGCACTTGTTAAAGTAAAATCAAGTATTGGTTATAATACTTACAATTTGTTGTATCATTAACAACAATATGATAATGGCGTTTACTGTCTCCAGCCTTACTTTGTGAAACTCCATAATCATGAAATATAATAAAAATCAAAAGATTAATTAAAGTTTTGCAAGTTTTTAATAAAATATTTTATTAAAAACGTACATCCGTAAAGAAAATTGCGCGTACGTGAGATACATATTTGTTTTTCTACAGCAAAGTAGCGTGTAGTAACAAAAGTTCTTGTCAGAAAAAAAAATGTCAAATAACAAATATATATTTTTCCAATATGTCATCAAGAAATACAGATTATAAAAATACACTATAAATGCCTATGTGTAGTTAAAAATAAAACTAAGTCAATAATATTTAACTAAAATGTAATCAAAATAAGCTTACATTTTTTTACATTAGCAGTAAGAATGTGTTTACTGCAATTTTCAGAGATGCTCACATTTTCATTGTCATAACTTTTAGCATGACATTTTAAATGTTTTTTAAATGAATTTAAATTACTTAAAATTCTGCCACAATTTAATTCGCCACAAGAATAACCATCATTGCGATTTAATTTGTTAGCATGTCGCAAGTGTAATACTAATATATTATCATATATAATATAACAAGTGGTCTAATTTTTTCCGACAAAATTTGTCATTTCAGATATGAGTAGCTTTCGCAACGAAAACTACACGAGTCGCCGCAGGAGACGAGTGTAATTTTTCAAAAGCAAAAGCTGCGAATGTCTTAAATGATAAATTTTGCAAGAAAAAATTAGACCATGAGTTGAATTTGGCTTGACAATCCATCGAGCAAATTTTTATTTAGCGTGTGTAGTTAATATTAATTTAATTAAATTTGACATTTCATTTTGACATAAATTTTTTCACTAAGAAAAAATCTCTAGTGGTTTTTTCACTATAAAACTAATTTCATTGGTCCCAATTTGAAAAATTCTGTAATTTGATTGGTTAAAAATTTTCGAGTTGGATTGTCAGCAGAAAATACTCTACCACATTTAATCCATCTCATGTTATTGTTTTATAACTTTAAAACTTTAACTTAAAATGCTATAGCAACAAATAATAAACATTGATAATATTACATAGAATTAATATTGGATATAAATGTAGTTAGTGCAACTGAATTTTTGTCAAACCTTGTATGAATGTCATATATACCTTTCTGAAGATACAACCAAATATGTTCTGCTTCACAAGGATATTTTGCATTTAAATTGAAACAAATGTCTACTGCACGTACTGGTGTTTTCTAGTTTATACTGCACTTTGTTTATTATTACATAAGAAGTAAGGTTTTCCAGAGGACCCACAAATACTACAGTTGGTTGTAACGTTTCTTTTAATTTAAAGAGTTTTTCTCTTCGGGCAGATAATTCATCTTGTAATTCTGAAATGTCCTATAAAAAGGGAATTAATTAATGTTATTTAAATATTAATGTATACTCATAATGTACTTGAATATGTAAACAAAATGCTTGTTGAGCTTCGAGTTTGGATGGCCTGTATCTTACAGATTTTCCTTTAACTGGCCCCACAGCCATTAATAGTGGCAAAAGTAAAAACGCAACAGTTTCTGTTTGGCTTGTTAACAAAAGAAAATACCTGTTATGTGTAATATAATGAAATAATGGAGTAAACACAACTTACGTTTAGAAAAAGTACTGCAGTTGTAATTCTTTAAAAAGTTTTTAATATTCCAGTCTGGGTTTCTGCTAATCTTAAAATTTTGTTTGCATATAAACCCCATTCTGTTAGAAGTTTGTCGCTCTTATTAGCATAAGTAAATTGGAAGTCGATTTCTAACTATAAGAAACAGGTTGTTATGTGTACTCTACAGAGTAAGAGATATAAAAGTTTTATTACCAGTGTATAACCACTTGGTTGTTTTAGAGCAGGATAGGTAGTTAAATATTCATCGATTGAAGTCAGGCTGTCTCTTCTACCAAATGTACTTCCCCAATATTCTCTAACTCTACCCCACGGTTCTATTCTATTTTTTAGCCACTGGATTTGGTCAATGACAGTTTCATCAAATGGCCCTGGAAAAACATGTAATTTATCATTCAACATGTTTTATTACTAATATATCAAATAACTAAACATTTAAACTACCTGGGGAAGCAGCAGGTGAAGATGCAGTAGATGAGTTTGAATTGCACTCTTTTCCTGAAATAAGTCCAATTTTTCGATATATTCATCGTTTGTTATATCCCCTTTGCAGTAAATATTTTTCCATCATGTGTTTTACAGTATCGTATATAGTATGACTGCAAATTCTCCTGGAAATGTTATTGCTATTTCTTGAGCCAATTCTTTAAATCATTTTGAAACTATTCTGTACCAAAAAACGATTTTAGATTTTTTGATTATATTAAGATGGATCAGTTTGGACATACCTTAAGTCAGGTTGACCGTTCAGTTCTCCGTCAATGACCAAAGTAGCTAACGAAGATCTTTTTTTATAACTCTGCATTATTTCTTTATCTCTTTCTTCTGACTCCAGAAACTGGGCTAATGTGGTTCTTTCTTGAAAAGGAAAACCTAAGTTTCCCAAATGGGGATAATGTTTACCTGGGTTTCGTAAACTAGTTGCTAAACAAATTAAACAAATAATTGTATAAAATCATTCTGAATATTAGTACAGCAAACAAATTGATTTTTGTTTGACTTATATTCTTCATCCACTGACTCATTCAATGGAGTTAGAGGCGATTGCACTGGGGTGGAGCAATTAGACACTGATACTGTTGAAGAGTCACTCAGGGTTAGGGCTTCCTCATTAAACTATAATAATGATAATAGTTATGTAAGATTCATTTTCAAATCATATTTACTAAATTCTGCTTTGTTATCAAACATGCAGGAAACTTAAAAAATTGCCTGCCAATATTTTAGAGATTTGTATAATAATGAATATGTACCTCCACAGTATGAGGAAGTAGATTCAGAATCATTGGTGAATTTAAAGCTGCAACAAGTGGATTGTCATTTTCCTTGTATTTGTTGTAATGTTTAGTAAATTTGTACCTTACATCCATTTTAGGTATAAGGTCTTTCAACATTTCATTGTTTAAATCGTTGAACACTTCTTCGTCGATAGCGTGTTCTGCAATAATTTAAATATTAAACTTGATCAAATTCTTGAAAAATCTTCGTATAAATAAAAGAAAATTTTAACTTTATATCATCCAATCGATTTTCTATTAATAACACCGCGTTAACGTGAATATAACTAACAAAATTTTACAATTTTTACTGTATTCTAGAAAATTAACATGCAGAGTAATTACAGATCATAAGATTTTTGCGATGATGATATTTTTAGAACTGAACTATAACAGCAAAAATGTGTTATTTGTTTGCTACATAGGTACGCTAAAATAAAACAATGTATATAATCAAAGGCGGGGAATCCTCGGTGCCTAGTATTGCGCAACACAATGTTTTACAATAAGCAGGTAATTACTAGTTATTCTACTTACCTTTAAACACTTCCACTAACTCTTCGAACTCCCATTTCACTAATTTATTACGTACAAAATCGTCCATGGCCGTTTTCTCTAAATTTTTATATGCAAAAGGAGTAATGGCTTCCTGCCTTCACCGCACTAACGCTAAATCGCAATTAACATCAATTTCTTCGTGTTTTCCACTTCTTGCGGGCTAACCACTTTGTGTATGCACAAATCACAAAATTGTGTTTCAGCTAAAAAATTATTGTAACACCTATTCGTTTTTAGTGGGTTGGTAAACACAATTTCATGTAATGTTTACACATCTACGTATACGAAAAATTACTGTCGTAACGTAATTTCTTAAACGTCGATGTTACCCATTTACACAACGTTATAGGGTATATTACACTTTTGTGTAAATTTTAACAAAACAGTTTACCCCAAAAGTTTTGTAAAAAGCATTCACAATTTTTAAACAGCTGATTGTTACATTTACTATGGAATAATATAACCACAGCATTGAAAAATGACAAATTTCAAACAATACTGTTACAGCAAGTAGCAGATAATAATAACAATAATACAGGCTGAAATTACATTAATTTTAAGACACCATAATAAAACTTACATTTAAGTTTACAACAAAATTACAACATATCACAATACGTAATTTCAACAATAACTTTTTTCTCTGTGTAGCAATGGGGCATAGTGATTTTTCACTAATATCTGTTATATCATCAGTAATTATTGCAAAATAATTTGCATTATTAATTTCACTGTCGATAGATTCTCTTAAATAATTCTCGCAACAAGAAATTAATTGATGTTGAATAGTTTTTGACGGACCAGTAAAAATGTTTTTAACTTCTTCAGCATATTTGCTAATTTCTACATTGCGCTTTTATTAATTGCCATGGTTATCTGATGTAGTCTTTTCATCGTGGTCCCGAAATGGCAATTTCCGACTGTCTAATAAAGTTGTATTTTGTTATGCATTAAATTTGGATTTAAATGGGAGGAAACTTGAGTAGAAGAGACATCTAAATTAAAGGTAAATACCTTTGTTGGGGTTTCAATTAATTAACTTCTAAATCCTTTTATTACATAGTACCTATTTTGTTGTTTCACATACAGTCCATTAGTTTTCGTTGTCGGTTAGGTACGAGGTTCAAATTTAAATTTCAAATTCGTATTTTGTATTTCAAATTTATATTTCAGGAACTTGTAACCTTAACTCAATTTGACATCTTAGATTTTGACAGTAGAGAAACCATCAGTCAGATTAAATTCAAAAAATACATCACAGAAAAATAAACTTGTACGAGTGTGTGTGGTGGCCATGTGCAGTGTAATTTTTGCTCTGTAAACAAAATAATATTACAAAATTAATATTGGATAAAATCTTGTAATTAAGAGCTAAACAAGAAACTAAAAGAATTTTTAATAAAGTGTAGTGTATAACACAAACTTTTTCGACTAAAACATTATAAAATTAATACCATAACCAAATATTACAATCTTTCTGTTTTTAGATAAGAATTAAATTTGATAAGGCTTGATGTTAAACAAAATCATTCATATTAACCTAGAAAAGTAGACAACCAACAAATCATGGCTGCATCTGAGAAGGAAGAAAATTGGGATTTCCAAAAGCTGAGTGAGTTAATAACTAATTTCAAACAGGAGATGGTTGCGCAACATAATGAATTGAGAGATGATATGAAGAACATAAAAGAAGAACTAACTCTAGAAATTAAACAAAGTAATGATACAATAACAAATGCAATTACAGTAATAAAAGGTGAACAAGAACTCTTGGAAAGTAAATTAATTAACCAAGAGAAATGATTACTATTTTTGGAAAGAGAGCAGCATAAAAAAGATTTAATTTTTCATGGAATTAAGGCAGAAACAAACAACTACAATAATTTGGAACAGATAATACTAATTGTTATAAATCAACAATTACAAATTAATTGTGAAGAGAGAGATATTGAATTGATTAAGCATATTAATCCGAAAAAATTAAACAGCCCTCTATTACTACGTGTGGTAAATATGAAACTCAAATATCAAATTTTTGGAACGAAAAACTTACTTAAAGGTACTAAAATAGGAGTAGCTGAATATTACCCTCTAAATATATTAATTGAAAGAAAAGAATTAAAACCTATAGTGAAATATTTAAGAGAAAAAGGAAAACATGTAGTACTGAAGTATAACAACCTAATTGTGAATAATGAAAAGCTGCATAGTACAGAAATACTTCGGCTATTAAAGGAACTAGAAACGAGTAAAAAAAGACATCGTTCAGAAGAAGATCAAAGTAACACATTAACAAATGTACCTACAGCTAATCCCATAAACAAGAAAAATAATGCAGAATTAATACAAACAATGTTAGAATCCTTTCACGCCTAAGGATCCTGTTCGAGATAGAAATTCTTCTAGAGCTCGCAACAATTCCATAATTAAATAGCAATTAGAGTTAAACAAGAATGATCTTATGACAACAACACATGCTATGGCCACAGACAAGACAATAGATTTAATAGATTGTAGGGAAATCATAAAGACTATACCCACTTTTCCACACACAGTACCTTCGGACAAAGATAATAAGAAGACAAACTCAAAGCTTGAAGTCTCTAGAAGGTATGGGGTGCGAAGAGCTGATAACTCATCCACTCCTATCTTTGTCTCTATCAATGAAATGGCAACGAAACAAAAAGCAAACAAACAAAACAACAACCTTAATTTTAATATGAAAACCAGAACTAGAATTGGATGTTGGAATGTAACAACATTATTAGAGTCAACACGATTACATCAATTAATACAAGAAATGAGTAGACTAGTGATGGGAACTTGGGTGTCGAGTGTCGTGATACTGTTCGTGGTCGTGACACTTGAAGTGTCGCGACACTTCGTGTCGAACAGTATCGCTCTTATTAGAGTGTAATTCGAAGTTGCTTGATCATTCTTACAAAGAAATTAAAGGCAGATTTGTTGAACTGGCCAACAATCATTGAATAAGACGTACATATAAAACTATTTTGTTGTAGATTTTTTAGTTAAAATTATAAATTCATGAATTATTTGCAAAACATTAATTTAAAAGCCGAAACCTGAAAAGTTGACGCAACGCCTCCGTGGTTCGATGGCAAACCGTGGCTTGCTAAACTATACGGGCTGGTGGAATGCACGATCGAACCCCGTTACAAGCATAACTTTTTTTTAAATTTTATTTGTTATTATTCTTTTATTCGAAAAACGTACAAGAAATAATACATTACAAATAAAAAATAAAGATACCCAATTAATAAGACAATGTCTTATTAATTGGGTATCTTTATTTTTTATTTGTAATGTATTATTTCTTGTACGTTTTTCGAATAAAAGAATAATAACAAATTATTTAAATTGTTTTGCAACTATTAATCTCACCGACTTTTATTCGAGAACGAACTATTTGGCATATTTCAGATTTCCCATACTAATTTTCTATAGCAAATGTTAGAACGAATGCGGTGTATAAATAATTTAATGTCTTTTAATGTACTTAATGCATAAATATATAACCATAACAGAATTTACTCATAAACCTAATTGTTTTTTAATCCCTAGTTTATGATTTACGTATTAGCTATGAATCTTGACTGCTCGTTTCAATTATATTATATGAACTAGCGCATGCATGATGTGTAAATGCGAAGTATCGTTAAAGAGTCGTGAAGGAGTCGACACTTCACACGGCTAATGGTTTCGATTCGCAAGTGTCGTGATACGCGGGTGGTATCGCGAACCCAACACTAGAGTAGACTGAATATACTTATACTTGGTTTAAGTGAAATTAGGTGGTCTGGTAGTGGCGAGTACTGTTGTAGTAATGGAAGCATTCTAATCTACTCTGGTAAACCAGATAATGAGAAAAAAATGTATGGAGTTGGAATCTTACTCTCTAAAGAAATTAAAGGAAGTTTACTAAAATGGGAACCGGTATCAGATAGAATAATAACAATACGCCTTTACACTAAAGTACGTAATTTAACAATAGTACAAGCATATGCCCCCACTGAAGTTTCAAAGAAGCCCAAAGAAATATTAACCAAAGAAAAGGAAAATTTTTATGAACAATTAAACAAGTACTGTAAATAAAAGTCCTAAAGGTGATATCATTATTTTGTTGGGCGACCTAAACGCCAAAGTAGGTCATGATAACAAAGGCTTTGAGGAAGTCATGGGCTCGTACGGCATAGGATCAAGAAATGAAAATGGTGAAATGCTGTTGGATTTCTGTATTATGATGCATGATCTAGTTATTGGAGGTACCTTATTTAACAATAAGGACATACATAATAAATACATACATGATAAAAAAACAAATAATCAAATAGACCATATTTTAATAAGTAAAAAATGGAAAGGCTCATTACTGCAAGTCAGGAATAAGAGATCAGCAGATATATCGAGTGATCATCACTTATTAGTAGGAGAGATAAGGTTAATGGTTGCTAGACCAGCTATAAAATATAAACATATCAAATTTAAAAAACAGAAATATAACATAACATAAACTAAATAACTCTAAAGCTAAGATCACACACGGTGCTGCGGTGCAGCATAAAAAACAGCGCAGCACAAGTGAATCCCTGTGTGAACTCCCCTGCAACCTTAAAAGTAGCGTATGCAAGCCGGTTGCATGCAGTATTTGTTTGCTGCGCGCAGTCCAAAAAGTAGCCACGTGTGAATGGGATTTTTAAGAGTTGCGATGGCTGCAAAAAATATATATTTGGTTGAAACTTTTGCAGCGGCTGCGCCTGCAGTATCAATCTAGTTCTGATGAGAGTGTGTTGTTTTTTATTAAAGATGTCACGTTTCTCATATAATGCAAAAATTACTATGTTATGCATTTTTCTAAACGTAATTACGTTGTAAAGAACTTTTTGTAGTTGGAATTTGGTTGATGCAATAGAAAACATATACATTTTATCCTTTTAGCATGACAATCTTGAAATTTTATTTTTATAATAAATAGTATAGCGAAATATTTTAATGCAAAGTGGAATCATTTTAATCGGATTTACTTTCATTTATTTAATGAATTAAATAAATTTCAAAAACAAACACCCTCGTTCAACAGAGCAGATCATTTCCTTTCAGAAAAATGTCAGTATTTGTTTTTAACTCCCAAGATGTTCCTGATTTTGTATCAAATTTAAGTCTGTATTAATGCATCCCCTTAATAATAAGAGAACAGCTAATAAACTGTTGCAGTTAGCTTTGTCTTGTTATTATAATTACACCATATTGGACACAAATTAATGTTTCTTATTAATTCAAACCTGTTAAAAACCGACAAGCACAAGACGAAACACCAAGGAATCATAAAATATAATAATAATAAAATACTGCACCTATGCTGCAGCTGTGGGTTGCACGCTGGAAAAGCGTGTTGTGTGTGAACACTATTGCAGCCTTTTATTAGGCTTGCAGTTTTAAAGGGTAGCTGCAGTAGAAAAACTTGCATGCTGCGCGTTACTTTTAGGATATGTGTGAACACCACGCGAAACTTTTGCAGCCGCAACTCTAAAACTGCGCTGCAAAAGTAGCTGTGTGTGATCTTAGCTTAAGGTAATAGAAAAATGGAAGAACAGATTGGAAACGACATCTGAAAATCACCACCAATCAGGTAAAACGTCACAAGAAAATAGATGGGAATATATTAAAAGCAGTATTCACAGAAATGCAGAAGAACTATTAGGAATAAAAAGGACTCAAAACAAAGAGTGGATATCAGATGATACATGGAAGCTTATTTTGCTTAGAAGAGGTATAAAAGAAAAAATAAATGCAGCAAAAACATTACATGAAAGGCAAGTGCTAGCAATGGAATATTCAGAGGCCAACAAAAATGTTAAAAAAAGTGCTCGTAGTGATAAAAGAAAATGGATTAATAATCTTGCCACATTGGCTCAAGAAGCTGAGGAAAATAAAAACCCCAGAGAATTATATCGAATAACTAAGCTATTGGCTAACAAGCAATACAGAAAGGAACAACCACTTAAAGACAAAGATGGAGAAATTCTAACTACAATAGAGCAACAGTTGAATAGATGGGAGGAATACTTTCTAGACATCTCAAAACATCAACAAATTAACCAAGAAGACTTTGGCGAGACAAATCCTAATTTAAAACTAGACATTCAAACAGGGGAGCCAACAGTACAAGCAATAATGCAAGCGATACAACATTTGCGCAATAACAAAGCAGCTGGAATTGATAATATACAGGCCGAATTATGAAAAGCAGATTGCAAAAACTCAGCTAAATTACTACTTCCCGTTATCACAACTGCATGGAAAGAGGAAATTGTTCCCACCGAATGGAATAATGGGGTGATATACAAAGTACCAAAAAAAGGAAATCTCCAGGACTGTGTTAATTGGCGTGGACTTACCCTAAACTGCACGGCTTTGAAGATTTTTATATTTGGAAAGAAGGCTCTCGTTATATTCCCTTTTTGTGAATTTTCCCATTTGTCCTGCCATTTGATTTTACTAATGTTTCGTGCTTCTGTTATTATTATGCTTTTTGGAATCTTTTTATATATTGGTTCTTCTATTGCAGTTGAAGCTTCTTTAGCTAAAGTATCTGCTAGTTCGTTACCTTCTATACCTATATGGGCTTTCACCCAAGTGAATTGCACTTGCCATCCTTCTTCTTCCATTATCTTAACTCTTCTTCTTATCAGTTCTATCATATTTGTGTTATTGTCTCTGTTTCTTAGTGCATCTAGTGTAATTTTACTGTCTGTACATATTTTAACTTCTTTTTCTTAATCCGATATTTCCGTTTGTTTAATTTTCTCTAGTGCTTTAAGGATTGCTAGTGCCTCTGCTTGGTTGTTAGTACATCTCGAATCTAGTTTATATTTTAAAGTATATATAATTTCTCCATTTTTGTAAATTGCTACTCCTGATCCTACACTATTCTCATTCTTGCTTCCATCTGTATATGCTTCGATTTGATAAGATTTATCTGGATTTGCGTCCAATATTTTAAATGTATCTGCCGGATGTAGTTTATCTTTAAAATTAATTGGTGCATCATAATTTACTTCTATTTCCGTTTTTATACCTTTCAAAGTCCTGTATATTAAATCTATTTCTTTTAATTTAATTATTATTGGAGTTAAACCAGCAATAACGCATGATGCTTCATACGATATTGTCCTGTAAGATTTGGAAATTTTTATATTTATCAATCTTTGTACTCTCTCTAATTTCTTCTGGTTGTATTTTGTATCTAATGCTTTTCCCCAGATTGATATCCCGTAGGAAAGAAGTGGTAATATAGCTCCATTGTAAATAATTTTAACAACAGAATACTTTAAACCCCAATTAATCCTTGCAGATCTTGCCAAAGTATGGATGAATATGCCGCATTTTTCAGTTACGTATTCTACGTGTTTATTAAAGTTAAATTTATTATCTAAATATATTCCAAGATATTTCATAACATTTACTTGTTCCAATAATTTTCTGTTTAAGTAAATTTCAATTTTATTGTTATATTCTTTCCTTTTCTTTGTTACCAACATCACTTTGGATTTACTATCATTAAATTGGATTTTATTGCTTACAGCCCAATTAGCTATATTTTGTAGATCTACATTAGCATAATTCTCTGCTTCAATTGCGTTTCTCCCTTTGGTTATTATTATAAGATCATCTGCAAAAGCTATTGTCTTTGTAAATTTTGTAAACTGTAGTATAAGAAGTGAATTATATAAAATATTCCAAAGTCCAGGACTGCAGCATGATCCTTGCGGACAACCTTTCGTTACTTTTCTTTCAATTTTCACAGAGTTTGTGATTAATGATGCCCTTCTATCTCTGAAATAATCTGTTGTTAAATTATATAAGTTTTTTGCGCATCCAAATTTACTTAACGATGATAGTATTGCTGGCCACCAAGCGGCGTCAAAAGCACCTTTTACATCTAAACTTACTAAAATAATAGAATTTTTATTTCTTAAACCTTCGTCTACAAAATTCTTTACTTGCATTATTGCATCTACTGTATTTTTCTGTGGTGTAAAGCCGAACTGGTTCGTACTCAATAATTCTTTAGAATGTATACTATACATAATTCTATTAATAAGAAGTTTTTCGAGAATTTTCCCTCCTATGTTAATTAAACTTATTGGACGGTATTTTGATACATCTTCACTATCTTGTTTTCCTGGTTTTATTAGAGGAATTATTATGGCTTGTTTCCACCTTTTAGGAAAACATCCTCTTCTTAAACATTCGTTATATATCGCAGTAATAAATTTTGGGAACACTTCGAATATTTTCATGTAAATGTCGCTTGTCAGGCCATCTTCACCAGGAGCTTTTTTTGGATCAAATTTTTTCAAAATTGATATTATTTCTTCTTCTGTAAATTCTTTGTCATCTTCAGTATTTAGGTCATTCTCTATCTTTCTTCTTATTTCTTTGTGGTTTTGATTTTCGTTCATTTCATTATCTTGTGGTGTAAAGTACTCCAACATATATTCTACCGTACTTTTAATATCATTTGTATATGTTCCATTTTCCTTTTTAATAGTTGTTAAAACAGTTGGTGTTCTTATTTTCCCAGCTGCAATCTTGTATACGGCATTCCACGGGTTATTTTCCTTTGTTGTATCGCAATATGCTTTCCATGATTCGGATTTCTGTTTTTTAATTTTCGATTCATATTTTCTTTTTTCTTCCATGTAGTACACCTTTCTTTGTTGTCGTAAATCCTGATTATTTCTTGTTTTCTGATATCTTCTTCTAAGAGCATTTACTCTTTGTCTCTCAACGGTTAATTCTACAGTCCACCAAGGTACAGTTTTGCCTTTTATTTGTTTCTTTCTTAACTTTGATATTGGAAAAGCATCATTACATGAAGTAATTATACATGAGTAGCATATTTCTAAAAATTCTTCTAGATTAGTAGATTCTTTTATTTTCTTACAAAGTTCCTTATCTATCTCCGGCACATTTGAATTATTTGTTAATTTAAATTTAGAAATAAAATAACTGGTTAGATTCCTTTTAAATATTACTTCATTACCTTTTTTAGTAATAAATTTCTCGCACCGATGATTTATTTCAGATGTATAGTGATGTTGAATTTCCACATTAAAAGTTATTATTTTATGGTCTGAACAACTTTCATGTTCATTACTGTTCCATTTATTTATATATCTCTCTAGTTTATTGTTTGTTAACGTTATATCTATTTTACTGCTTCCTCTTATAGTCTCGAATGTTGGAATTCCATTATCTAAATTTAATAAATGTAATTCATTAATAAGAATAAATTCTTCTAAAGATCTTCCTCTTGAATTTGTTTGCCAATCATACCATAATTTGCTTCTACTATTACTGTCCACAGCAATTAAAACTCCATTGCCTCTGCAAAATGTTAAAATTTCTTCTATTTTTCTTAGATCATCATTTATTTCTCTATCTATGTCGCAATATAAGCTCACCCCATAAAATTTAAATTTTTCATAATTAAATTCTAGTACCACACAATCTTCATTAGATAATTGGTTGATTGTTATAACATCGATATTTTTGTTATTTACAATAATTGCGGATCTTTTCTTGCCCATTCCCGATACATAAATTTGGTAACGTTTGCTTATTCCTGCAGGATTATTGTTAATAATATATGGTTCTTGTATAAACACAATATCTATTTCTTCTTGATCCATTAAGTTTACTAAATTATGCGTTGCTGCTATTGAATGTTGTAAATTCAACTGAATACATTTAATTATGTTATTTTGTTGTTCAGCGTTTATGTGTGCCCTTACGTTTATTTCTGAATTACGATTGTTTTTTGATCTTACATTATTGTTTGTTGTAGCACTAATAATTAATATTTTGTCTATATTTACTTAATGTATTTTGATAGCAAGGGCATTGTTTATTTAATGCAGAATGATTTTCATTTAACTTTTCTTTCTTTGTGTATTTATTAAAGTTAACACAGTTGATACATTTAAAATTATTTTGGCTTGTGTCACAGTCTTTTAAGCTATGCTCTCCTGCACATAGTGGACATGTCAACATGCCCCTGCATTCCTTGGCTTTATGGTTACTTAACTTATTACATTTAAAGCATCTATTAACGACTAAATAGTCTTCACATGCGCAGCTATTCCACTTTATTTTAATTTTCTTTCCTATTAGTTTCTTTCTTTCTTCAGATTTCACTTCTATTACTAAGTTTTTAGTGTTATTTTTCTTATTTTGAAATATAAATTTTGGAACTATTGTTCCATTTTCCAAATTTAACTCGTTATTTTGTATTTTAATTATTTCTTCTGCTTCTTCTAATTTTATATCGTCTGGGACATTAAATATTATCATACGAGGCTCCCGAAGCTGGTTAGTAGTTGCTTCTACCTGGTTAGTAGTTGCTTCTACCTGGTTTTCACACTTCTGATTAATATCTTCTTTAATTATTTCTGCTTCTTTGTCGCTTTCAGTTTCTAAAATTACCCTTCCGTCTCTTAATGCCTTGAAAGTTGTTATACCTACTTTCATTGCTGTTGGATCAAAGTTCCTTTTAATAATGTTTTTGATGGTCTCTGCAGAATCATTGTTTTTAGATTTAACAAGGACCTTAAATTTCTTGCATTTTTCCTCTTCCTGGGTATTACTACCTATCACCTGTGCATATGTTTTCTTGCTCTCAGTAATAGATGCTCGTATGCTTGTTTTGGATGTTGAGCATTGTTCTAATTGATTTTCTTGCTTTTTTATTTCGCTGTTTTTCTCCTCTAGATCTTTTCTTAAGTTATTATATATCTTCCTAACCGTTTTCACTGAATTTAGAATATCTTGCCTTAGATCACTCCTTAAGTTTCCACTTTTTTCTGTCACTTCTGTTAATGTTTTTAATGCACTCTCGAACAGCACATCTACCTCACTGGACATTTTTCCAATATCCTCTCAATATTTTTAGCGCTTAGTGTTAATTCCTTTAATCAAATTTCTATAAATATGATTGATTTTTACGATTTTTTCACTAAGCTCAAAAATTATGACATATGTCTTGTCATAATTTTTTTTATTATGTATGTATGTATGTATGTATGTATGTATGTATGTATGTATGTATGTATGTATGTATGTATGTATGTATGTATGTATGTATGCAGTATGTATGCATGCATGCATGCATGCATGATGCATGGATGGATGGATGGATGGATGGATGGATGGATGGATGGATGGATGGATGGATGGATGGATGGATGGATGGATGGATGGATGGATGGATGGATGGATGGATGGATGGATGGATGGATGGATGGATGGATGGATGGATGGATGGATGGATGGATGGATGGATGGATGGATGGATGGATGGATGGATGGATGGATGGATGGATGGATGGATGGATGGATGGATGGATGGATGGATGGATGGATGGATGGATGGATGGATGGATGGATGGATGGATGGATGGATGGATGGATGGATGGATGGATGGATGGATGGCTGGATGGATGGATGGATGGATGGATGGATGGATGGATGGATGGATGGATGGATGGATGGATGGATGGATGGATGGATGGATGGATGGATGGATGGATGGATGGATGGATGGATGGATGGATGGATGGATGGATGGATGGATGCATGGATGCATGCATGCATGCATGCATGCATGCATACATACATATATATAACTTGTACAACAAAAACGTACACTACAAAACAACCTTAATTGCCAGAACACTACAAACTTTTATCCTCGTTTCATAAACTTGTTGAATATAACATTCAGTGACAAAGAAACACAATTTCTTAACAAAGGCTCAAGAAAGAGTATAATAACTATGCAAACTTCCACATTTTGAATTTGTTGAAAGAGATGTCTTTGAAACAAGACAAAATGCACAACAAAACATCTAACATATCACTTCTTCAATCTATCAAACACAAAATCACAGAAAACAATCTAATTTTTGTTAAAGCAGATAAGGGTAACACTTTGGTAATTCTTTCGAAAGATATTTACATACAAAAAAGTTAATGAATTTATTAATAAAGAAAATTTAGAAACTTTAAACAAAAATCCAACCACAAATTCCAAAAATAAATAAAACAAGCTTTAGAAAACTGCAATATTTACTTTTCAGAATTAGAAAAGCAATAATATAATAATAATGATCTTTGTTTAGCATAAAATTTGCTATAACTTTACATATAGGTACTCAAAATTACATCAACATATAGGTTGATGTAATTTTGTGGAGGCAATTCCATATTTGTGCGCTGGCACATTATTTTATTTATTTATTTATTTATTTGTGATCTATATGGGAAACATTAAAATATAAACTTTCATTAAGGTAGAAAGTCACCCAAACCTTACAACTCAAGAATTACATAATTTCAGTATGATTTGGTAAATTCAATGTTGCTCTTTGATTCATACCCAAAAAACGTCATTTCACCACGTATGTTTCAAGAGAACGATTAACAAAGTTGCACTCAAATACATTGATGTATATGGGTTTACACAGTATGCCCAAGAACAACTTGAAAGTTTTATATTTAAACAACTCGCCATGTATATGAAAAACTATGTAACAATAGTTGAAAAATTGTATTTTATATTGACATTGAAAAAACTGCAGTTTACCTTTTAGTTATTGAGATATTTCAATTATAAAATTGTATTCCAGCTGTAACCGGAAACTGATGACTAAAGTCCCTGCATATGCAAAACCCTATTGTATGATCTGTCAACGTTGCTTCGTGCGAAAATTCAAATTTGATATGTTAGATGAATTGTATGTTGGAATTTTTTATATTACTTGAAAATAATGATATATGTAAATAAATTAAATAAAAAAAATTAAATGTAATACATAAAATTGAATGAAATAAAATGAAGATTATATTAACATTGATTTTTCTTGTTACTTGTACGTGAGCCCAGTCGTGGTCGGCGATGTGGTCGCAGACTACCGAGTGCGTGCTCTACATTAAAGAGACACTTTGAGTGGACAAATCAGTCTAATTTTTGATTAATAAGTGAGTAAATATGAAGTTCATTAGTAACCGTTTATATGTATGACGATCAAAGTTCTGTACTGAAATATTGAAAAACAGTGATAAACTTACACCGGCCTTTTTATTGTTAGTTCCCGCTCTTGAAGCAAAGCTTTCGCGCAACTTTTTTTCGCTACTTGACTTTCCTATAATATCCCCTGCTTACTTCAACGTTGTTTTGCTTACAGCAGGTATGTGAAGTGATGTGAGAATCGTGTTCATTTGACTTGCCCCTATACAGGCATCCATCATCGCTGAAGATCAATTTTTGATTAATTAATCTTATACACAAAGAATGATAATGATAATAAGAAATAGTATTAAGAATCTTTTACCGGCTGCAAGTTTTATATTCAAACCAGTTGAGAATGTGCAGAGCTAGCATTGCCATGACGAACAAAAACGCTGTATTAAGTATACTTAATAAACTAATTTATTTTTGAAAACTAATGTTGACCTAACACATTAGTTGTCATAAAAACTAAAATTCTAAGTCCTAAGACTTTTTGTTTAAAAAAAAATAATTATTGCTAAAAATGTTTATTTTTTTCGTAAATTTTTAAAAAACAAAATTTTTCATTTTTCAAAAATTTACCGAAATTTTCGGTGGTCATTTTGACCACTTTCCCGAAGAGATACAAAAAAATGTTTCTACCAAAAGTTTCTTAGAATTTGATGTACTATAAGATTCCAAAAAGAAAAATTAAAAAAAGTCAACATGGAAAAAGGCGACAGACTGACAGACAGACTTCACGAATTCAGAGACTAACTTTTTGTTCGTCGAATATGACGTTTTGTAGAATTATCATTGGGGGAGTATGTTTCTGATTTGTAAACGTATTTGACAACTTGACATGAAGGACAGCCAATTGACCAAATTGAAGCTATGCCACACACTTATTTATGATGTCATCAAAAAATAATTTTTGGTCACAATCCTATTCATAACACCGCATATAACTATTTAAGGTGCAGCAGTTAATATTTTTTACCAAACTCTAACCTCACTTTGGTTTTACGCCAAATACTGATCGTATGTTGCGTTGACAGATCTTACGCAACAATGTATACTACGTTAGTAAAGCGAACAACGTCATTATTAATTTGTTTTCTGATATAAAGTGATAATTTTTGTATGCCAAACAACAAAAAAAAATTTCTTTAATTTTCTATAATGTTCATGAGTGAATTTAAATTTGTGTATTTTATTCATATACAGCAGCTAGCTTGACTTTAGATTTGGGTGACTTTCTACCTTAACAATAGTACACATAACAATAATAGAATTAAAATAAGAAAACAAACAACACGATTATTTTAGTTAACAATATGTAATGTTTAACAGCAATAAATGTATAAGTACGATGTATAACATAGAAATGCATAAATCTAATCTAAAATGGAAAGATCACAGCAGTTATAAACAATTACAAGGCCCTTTTGAACCTTTGTATAGGATCATTAAATATATCTACCTTTTTTTGGTTTAAAGCCTTTAAAGAACGGACAAGAGGTGAATTCATACTATAGTTACTACGGTGGTATTTAATATGAAAAAGTTCCGGAGATCTTAGAGTTCGAACAGGAACATTTAATTCTATCTGTCTCAATAGCTCTGGGCAGTATATAATGCCATTAACTAATTTATATATAAAACTGAGATCTGAGACTTCCCCCCTTTTCTCTAAGATATGGAGAGATAAGGTGCACATAATTACATTGTAGCTGTAGGGAATGTTCAACTTGCATACACAATATCTGGTAAATTTTTTCTGAATTCGTTCTTCTTTATTCTTGTGAATCTCATAAAAAGGGCTCCACTCTATGGAGGAAAATTCGAGGACAGATCGAACTAGTGAGCAATATACTACTAGTATAGCACCCACAGACAGATCTTTACAATTTCTTAATACGTACCCCAGCATTTTGCAGGCTTTGTCAGTAATGATAGTAATGTGTTCAGAGAAAGATAATGAACAATCTAAATTTATCCCTAGATCTTTTATTACTGATGTTTTAGTTAAAATTGACCCATTCATAGTATACGAGGTATTAATTTTTTGACCTCTTCTACTAAATGCATAGTACATAATACATGATAATACATGAGCATTTGCTCACATTAAAAAAAGACCATATAGTTAACCTATCTATATCTTCCTATGACAATTGATTATCTGTAGAAGAAGAGAGCAATAAGCTCCCTGAGGG
The DNA here is from genome assembly GCA_929113105.1 of Agrypnus murinus. Lineage (NCBI taxonomy): Eukaryota > Metazoa > Arthropoda > Insecta > Coleoptera > Elateridae > Agrypnus > Agrypnus murinus. The sequence goes on along the minus strand of OV816029.1, from coordinate 95,264 downwards.
ACTCCTGATTCTGCCAATATATCTCTAGATACAAAATTTTTTACTTTAACACGTTGTTTTCTATTACTTAAGAAGCTCCATCCAACGGACTAGATTATCATTAAAACCGAGAGCTTCAAGTTTAGCCAATAAAACTCCATGGTCAACCCTTTGAATTCTGATCAAGGAGTACTTTCTTCTTAGCCAAGTGCGGACGTTTTTTTGATTTCTGCATCCAAATGGTCCAAAAGTGATGCATAGTATTCTCCAGTTATTGTTCTCCCTTTGCTGGTGCTCCTCATTTGGATGACCAAAACGATATTCATCTTCCGTGCTGCTATGACTACGCTTAAATTGATTATACCAATTATAAACCATTTTATCGGAAGGTGCACATTCGCCTGAAGTTTTTTAAAGTCTTCAATAATTTCTTTGGGTATTGAACCTTTCAAGCATTGATACTTAATTACTGCCCGTAATTCGTTTTTTCCATTTTGCACCAGTAGAAAAAGCGACTTGACTACAATGGCTGCCAAACAAATACTAATCGATGTATCAAGCTGAAATCTGACGTGTAATCTTTCAAAGGTTGCTATTTTCGAATAATAATTAAAAAAATCTTAGAACAGCGCCATCTCATAGTTTTTGCACGTACTTATTTATGAATTTGTCTTTTAGAAATTCATTATAATTTGTAGATAAGCTAAAGCTACAAAACATACATCTTTCACCACATTCAAAACTCATTAGCTTTGATATTTGTAACATGTTCTCCAGAATACCTCAACAAGAATGTTTTCCTTTATTAGATAGTTTCTTGATTAATAGTAATATAGAATTAGTTAAAAAGTTAGAATTACTTGATCTTTGTATAAGTCAAAATTATTTTATTTTTAATAACATAATTTATTTACAAAACGATGATTTACCTATTGGCAATTCACTGAGTTTTCTGATAGCTAACCTATTTATGGATAAGTTAGATGATGAAATATTTGAATTAAACCTCTCTAAACACATTGGGCCGTATTACGAGCCACGATTAAAGGTGTCTCTAACTAAAGTTTCATTTAAAATCAACAAGAATAGAGATAGCTTTATCTAATTTTAATAGGTGGAAAATGATTAGAATTGATCACCATGGTAATTAAACTTGCTGTTAATTTAATAGCGAGATGCAAATACGGCTCGTATCCAATTTAAATACTTATATGGGTGCCAATAGTTCTCGATAATAATGGCCGTGTTTACATTTCTTTCTCAAATAATTGAAACAGCGAACTTCTTCTATGTTCTTTTTATTAGTGGCCTTGGCTTCGAGGTTGGGTTTAATCCTTGCTAATCACACCTCTTGTAACCTCAAATACTTTGATATCATGAACTAAAGTGTTTTCGTCTTGATGTGGTATACTTAAAAGATGAACTGACAGCTCTTTTTACCACAGCCCCTCTAAAACCTGTTCCTTAATTTCTTCAATGCTTAATTTTAAGTCTTTACACAAACGAACTTTCTCTAACAAGCAGTCAGATATATCTTCATTTTTCCATTGTACTCGTTCATTGATTGCTTTCCACAAATCAGCACTTGACAATGTCCCAATAAATGTTTTTTGAAATTCACTTTCAAATTCAGTCCAAGATTTAAAATTATTATGTATAAGCCAGTGTCTAGCTGAACCTGCAAAATTTGCACGTGCTGCTTTTAATTTTAATTCGTCAGGCCATGCATTTAGTTTGCTGACACCTTTTAATGTTTCCAACCAGTCCTGAGCTTTCAAGGAAGTTTCTCTACCGTAAAACATTTTAATTGATTTCTCAAATTCTACATTAAATTTGTTTCCATTATTATTGATTTTCAATGCCTCTATAAGATCCTTCATTTGCTCGAATTGTCTTTGTTGCTGCTAAATCATTTTTTCAACAAACCTTTTTGCACTAATGTCTTTCCTCATTTTCATTTTTATATTCACTACAGTAGAAACTCTATAATCCGAACACACTGTATTCCGAACAACAACATTTACGAGCTATAATCTGAACAAACCTCTTTAATCCAAAATCCCCTTTAATTTGAGCAAATCTCTTTAATCTGAACAGTTCTAATAAGAAGTTCTACGTACTATTGCGAGTTAAGTGATGGGTAGGTTTTCCCTGTTAAATAGAACTTTCTCCATAGTACTCTCTTCCATCGGTGTAATATGCCAAAATTTTTAAAAGCCCACCTACTTTATAATTCAATTGTACCAATTATTCATCTCGCAATAGTACATACTAAAATTGAATATGTAGCGTTCTTGGGGAATGGGGAAGGTGAATATGATAAATGAAATGTTTTACAATCCGCCGGCTGTAGGAAAATTCTACGAAGATCAACAAACACTTTTATTATTATTTAATATAAAGAGTAATTAAAATCCTGAATATAGTAATTGACATCATCACAAAGGCACCCTTAATGTTTGGATGTTGCAGTTTTGAATTGTTTGAAATTGTTTATGTAATAATAACTATAACTAATAATAACTACTACAACCCATAACCTAAACCAAGGCCCCAGAAGCTATAAGCTTGTGCGGGAGGGAGGGGGCGATTATTATTATTATGTAGGCCCAATGTGCGGCTGCAGCCGACTTACAGATGGAACAGCGCAAATCCCACATTTGTGTCACAGTTAAGGAAAACTGCAGAAAACCTTAACCAGATCTGCCGGCGCCGGGAGTCGATCGCGGGCCGCTTGGGTGAAGGTCCGGCACGCCAGACATTACACTATCAAGGCTGTAACAACATCATATACATCAAAACTTTTTTAAATTTTGTAATTACACACACTTTGTATACGAGTCGTCCATATCTCATTTAAAAAATGTCAAAATGTGTTTTAGCGATTGATTTAAAAACATTATGTTGGTAAATTGACAGTCACTGATAGAAAGAAAAACAAAACTAAAATCCTAGAATACCTAAGTCTCGTTTACTGACAAAGGTACAGAAAATAGAAAAACACTGGAATTAAGATCAAGAAATGCAAGCACACGCTGTGGAGGAGAAAAGAGAAAGAAAGCTTTTAAAACAAAAAAAACTTCTGATTTTTTAATTAGAAATAAAAATTTTGTAATAAAATTAGTAAATTGTATAAATTAAGTTCTTTATAATAAGGTACCATGACATAAAGCAATGTTTTTATTCGAATATCCAGTAATTGGAATTCCTCGTTAATACGAATTTGCCTTGCATTTATAGGTTCGGATTAAAGAGTTTCTACTGTATAAGGTTTTGTTCTAATAATGTCTTGTAATGGTCCAAAACTCAGATTTTCTGTTTCATTCACCATGTGCTTCTCCATCATTATAACTTATTAATCAACTTCAAATATGTAAAATCCAAATCCGTATTCGAATCGTATCCGAATCTGTATTCGTAATCCCACTTCTGAAATTTCCGTAGTAACTTTTTTTACACAATCAAATAAACTTAGTTATAACATTTAATTAAACTAAAATGGATACAAAACATAATTATTTTTTACTTTCAAAAACACCTGTCATAATCAAGATCATATTATAAAAACAACACCTTTCATCTGTATTATTATTATGACAACGCTATAAACCTTCCTAAAAAAGGCAACTTCAAAATATTAACGTATTGAACAAAAGTTTTTAGAAAAAATATAAAAATGAAATTTGAAACTGATGTTTATTTTTATCAATAATTAACTATGCAATAACAATGACATAATGTTAAATTAAAAATGAATAACTAAATAACTGATAGAGGACCAAGTTGTTCTATCTGACGTAACTTTGTAAGGACACCTCTCATAAGACGTTAGATAGTGCCAACACCAATTTCTCTGATCTTGTTTCGTATTCTACGACGTAGTTGTTCTTCTGACCTAGCTTCCCAACCACCGTCATACACTTTCCTACTAAGTACCGACCAAAATTCTTCAATTGGGTGGGCTTGAGGTAAATTGGGGGGTTGTCTTCTCTCGGTACAAATGCTATATGATTGTTATCCAACCATTCTGGTGTTGTCCTGGCATAATGGCAGGAAGCTAGATCAGGCCAAAAGATTATATTGTCATTATCACGGTGTTGGATAAAATTTAGTAATGTTGGTAGGCATCATCGTGTATATAAATAATTCAGCATCTACAGCTTCACCTCTTACTCGACCAATATATGGTACACATACACCAGCAATAGAAATCACACACCATACCAAAATCTTATCTTCAAACTTGGCTTTAGATTTGTATTTTACATCGTTAGGAGTGTCTTCAATATGATCCGTATAAAATCCGTCATTACCTTTCATTTCTAAGTTTGATAAAGTAAATATTTTTCATCGTCTATTACAATGACTCGATCGTTTACGAAATGACGAATTCTGAGTGCCCGACAACATCGGGGAATTCTTTCGAGTTGTACAGCAGTATATTTAGGACATTTAGTTCTTTTTTGAAAATTTAAGGTTATTTCTTTTTAATTCTCGACATATTGTCATATAGGAAACTCTTTAAGTTGATATTATAAGTAATATATTAATTTGATTCGATTGTTCTGAGATATTGTAAAATTAACAATAAATTTTTCTAAAAACTTTTGTTCCATACGTTACTAAAATCGTTATGAAAATCAAAATTTAAAAATCACGTGTTTAAAAAACACAGGCAACAAGAAAAGAAATTGTAGTATCTACTAACCAAACTAGGTACATTTCGTGTTGCAGTAAACATTTCGCTAGTTTTCACAAGAATGCTATTCACTGTAATAACTTCCAGAAAATAGAAGTAGCTACTTTGTATTTTTCTACCATCTTCAGTGTTGGAATAAATACTGTGCAGAAAATACTAATACTTGCAGTATTAGGAAGTAATTCGTTTTTATTCATACATTGTAAGTTTATGATTAAACTTTTTTATTGTATATCTTGTCTAATATTTAGTGGCTGAGTTACAAGTAAGCATACTATAATTTATTTTTGCAGGATTCCGAACTAGACACTCCAGATACATTACCTACTCAAACGTTCACCAATACCAGCTATGTACAAGCACCACCACCACCAATTCCATTACCTCCAAACTTCCAGACATACCAGCAGCCAGGCAATAGTATTGCAAACGTTCCCCCACCAGGAAATAATGTAGATGAACCTCAATCTCCACAACTACAACCGCAACAACATCAGCAACCTCAACTAGAAGAAACACAGAAGCATCGAGGCCAACCGCGACCTAATAATCAAGCGTATTACCAAAATAACACTAACAATTACAATAATCGTCCCCCACGTCAACACAGAAATGGACCTAGAGCTGGAAACAGACACCAATAACCAAACGACAGTGAATAATTATGTTCTTAAATGACCGATGAAGCAAAGTTATTTAATGAGATTAATTTCTTCCTTCCTCTCTTATAAGACATTTTTATTTAGATTGGAATTGGCATGATATAATAATAATAATCGATTTTATTCATTTATTTAATAATAATTAATAACGCGAATCAAAAGAAATTTAAAAAAACATTTTTGAAAAAAGGGTAGCTTTTAATACTGATGGCTTTCTTTTATTAGAAATTATCAATACTTATTAATAATTGTAATAATTTTAAAATTTATTTTTTATCATTAACAATTTTTTAAATGAGGAAAAACATTTTACAGCATTGCAATTCTGCACAATATGGATAAGTTCATGTGATCCCGTTCTCCTTTACCAAGCAGTTATTGTAATTGCATTTTCTCCCAATGTGTTTAAAACAAAATAAACTTAAGTGTTGGCATTGACGCGTTCATACTTATTTCTACCTTTTCAGTATGATAATGTAGTATTTAGAATTTCGTAATTTTCTAATTAATTTCATTTGTGTATTTGGTTATTATTTCGGCTTTAAGAATTTATAATAATTATTATTATTATTACATAGTTTATTGAAACTAGCTTCTATATTCGAAATAATATAGACTGGATTCAGCATTACTGTTTATTAGTTTTATTTACCTCACCATATCAAGATCTATTCAAATTAAAAGTTCTTTAATAAAGTGGTATTAGTGTTTATGCATTTTTAGTATTCCAGGTTATAGATCACAACAGAAACCCAACACCATAAGTGTTGATGATTGTATGAAATACTTGCAGATTATAATGACGATTGTTATAATTTTAGGTTGTTTCTTACACTACGTACAGTTGGAAATAATAAATTTTGTACAGTGATCTTACATGTTTTTATTTAGGGTAAGTATGTTGACACATTCAAATATATACACGGGAGGACAATAATGAGCGAGTATTATGCGTCGTTATTAGACAGACTGAACAAAGAAATCAAAGCTAAAAGGCCTCATTTGACAAAGAAAAAGGCAGAAAAAGGTCTTGTACCACCAGGATAACGCCTCAGAATATTCTAGTGATACACAAGCGCAGGCTAGCGTCGGCATTTTAATATTTGTGGGTCTAAATTTCGTGACCTCGACGCCATTGCTTAGGTGGTATACAGGCGCGAAATTCAAAATATAACGTTTTATAAAACTTACAATAACCTCAAAATAATTGAAATGGCAAAAGGTTGATTTGATTTAATATTAATCAATGTTAAATCAAAAAAGCAATGTTAACTATGCTGTATGCTTTTTTGATTTAATAGACTATAATGTATTACATCAAAAAAGCATTGTTTGTTTAATAATTATTAAACAAAATTCTATCATTGCATTTTACAAGTCTATCTGTTTTTAACACGTCTTTTGTAGGATTGCTATGTAAATTGTAACAGTAGGTATTGCGTCACCTGGCCCAGACAGAAATTGACATGCCATGTGGCATGCCAATGGCATGGCTCCTCCCCCTGCTTCTGATTGGCTACCCCCACTCCTGTAGCTCCTCCCCTTGCTTCTGATTGGTCGCCGCCATCTTGGACTTCCCCGCCTACTTCTCTCTGATTGGTTAACCCCCACTCCTGTAGCTCCTCCCTTGCTTCTGATTGGATGAAGGCAGCCATTTTGGAACGTCTGGTTCCATTCTACCACGCCCTGGCGCCAGGCTACCACGCCCGCCGCCATTACGGGTATCTGTATTACCGGCAAACTGAGTGCTACCAATAGAGGGCGTAATGCTACAATTAGTGTGTATTGCTAAGAGAGGGCGTCATGAAGAAATCTGTATTATCGATGGACTGTGTACTACTACTAGGTGGCGTGTCATGAAGAAGAAGAAATCTGTATTACTACAGAGAGGCAACCATTTTATATCACAGCATCTTGCGTGCGCGCGCTAAATTTGAATCTGTCAATTTTAAATATTTGTCATTTTTGCATCTTGTCATTTTAAATCTGTCAATTTTACTGCTGTCATTTTAAATCTGTCAATTTTGCTTCTGTCATTTTTGCATCTGTCATTTAAATCTGTCGTTTTGAATTTGTCATTTTTGCATATGTCATTTAAATCTGTCATTCTTAAAGCAACCATCTTACCAGATTTTAGCGCTAACTCTGGGATTGGATCCTTTCACTATATAATAAAATATAGTTTATTATTTGTAGTAGTTAAATTATTTATTGTTAATAGAATATTATTACATAAAATTGTTATATGTACATTGTTTTCTTAATAACTAAATTCAAAAATAAAATTCGGGCGCGGTATATTTATAAAGTTAAATCGAGGTCGCCACTTGCTGGGGTTTGATAAAGGCTAGAGGAATTTCGAATATCAGAAAGGCGACGAGATAAGATTTCTCAAAAATGGCTACAAGTTAAAATTACGTTTTACAGAAGTTTATACAAATTATTGTTTTAACCCAAATAACAACTAGGTAGGTTCAAAATATGCTAATTAAGAATATATACATCAATAATTATATAAAAATTATATTAGGGTTGTAAGGGATAGCAAGAGATACGCAAACGAAATCTAACAGGCGTTGTTCTGGTTATCACTTGCTGGTTCGCTTCCGTACCGGGCTCCCGTTTTGATTTTGAGCAATGGGACTCAATTCTGCCTACCTTTGAGGCTCAGGGTGGTCCTCAATCGTCCACTCCAGTGGAGTTTATGTGGCAAGGGCAGCAGACGTCGCTGATACCTAGAATAGTAAGATTAATTAAAGATAAAGGTCAGTGTAGATTTTTATACTTACATCTTAAGAAAGCCTCTTGCGGTAAAGGCTGATATGTATGGCAGACCATGGCCACTCAAGATTTAGAGCTGTGAATGTAATGCAGTTTATTTGTATTAGTTTAAGTGCTGGTTTATTGGTTATTTATATTACATAATTGTTGATTAATCAATATTACCGTTGTAAACGTTTTGGATCCAAACCGTGTTATTATTTATGGACAGTTGCCTCAAAAGTAACCTGAAAACCAAGCCTTTGATTTATATGTTTTTAGTTGATATTATTAAAGTTACTTACCTACCTTCACATTTTGAAAAGAAAAACTGGTGGTCGCGTTTAATAAGTTCAATGACGCCTGCCACCCTTTCGGGTACCTACTCAAACTTTTTGAATTTAAAGGCTCAAATGTAGGCAACTTAACACACACGTCCATACTTACTGTTATTCGCATTCTTATGTTATAATTTGTTGTGTTACTAAAGATTTGTTTTTACCTTGTTGTTGTTCCTAAATTTATTTGTATTTAATTAAATGCATGAACTATTTTTTCGACTTTCTTTGAAACCCACGACCCCCACTGACTAATAAGCTAGCAGGCAAGTGAAACCTAAAAGATAAGGTTACAACTAAGCTGAAACGTTTCCACCACTACCTTTTCTAGAAGAAATAATAAAGCCATATAGGAATTAAAAAAAATTATATTTATTAATATAGTGTTAAGGCTACATTTAATTTATAATAAAAAAAAAATGTTGATAGAATGCTGATGATAGCTTGAGGACTTCAGGACTGACCTCTCTTTTCTATTTGTGGTTCCAGGGGCTGTAACAACAACGACAACAATAGAACATTAAAAGGGGTTTATTGTATAAACTTGATGTTTACTCGTACCTTATTTAATTCCACAAACAGGCAATCATCATAACAGTTTGTTTTCCCCAAGTACATCAAACCTAGAGAAATCGTTTTAGCTTCAATCTGCTGGTTAAGCTCGGTAACCCTTTGATCTGTTAACTTGTCGGTGATTCGCTTTGGTAGAAATGTAACATGCTTTTCGGCAACAACAATCACACTTTGACGTTTATCACGGCAGACGACTCTTTTGAATTGTAGTATCTCTGCAATTTCTTTTATTTTGTAATCACAACTTCTTGATTGGCTTCTGGCTAACGGGAGATTTGTTCAATTGTTGTATTAGGAAATCCATTTTTTTTCTATGTAAAAAATAAACAAAAACTTAACACTCACAAGAATAATAAATGATTATTTTAACATACCTAGTTCAAGCAAACAATAACAATATTACTATCACCGTAACCGATGTCAAGAACAAACTAAAACGGAAGGGGGGTTTGACTGAGCTTTTATAAACTTCGAACCTGCGCGAATGAACACGATTTTAGATAAAATCTTAATTTATTACCCTTCGGAACAAAAAAGGGTTTGTTAAAAAAGGGATCGACACCTGCACTGTCAAGTAACACGATTAGATAAAAATCTAAATTTATTACCCTCGGAGCAAAAGGATATCATTAAAAAAACGGTAGACACCTGCGCCGTCAATCAAGCAGCTGTTTTTAGATAAAAATCTTAATTTATTACCCTTCGGAACAAAAGATCGACACCTGCACTGTCAAGTAACACGATTAGATAAAAATCTAAATTTATTACCCTCGGAGCAAAAGGATATCATTAAAAAAAAGGTAGACACCTGCGCCGTCAATCAAGCAGCTGTTTTTAGATAAAAATCTTAATTTATTACCCTTCGGAACAAAAGATCGACACCTGCACTGTCAAGTAACACGATTAGATAAAAATCTAAATTTATTACCCTCGGAGCAAAAGGATATCATTAAAAAAGGTAGACACCTGCGCTGTCAATCAAGCAGCTGTTTTTAGATAAAAATCTTAATTTATTACCCCTCGGGACAAAAGATCGACACCTGCACTGTCAAGTAACACGAGTAGATAAAAATCTAAATTTATTACCGTCGGAGCAAAAGGATATCATTAAAAAAAAGGTAGACACCTGTGCCGTCAATCAAGCAGCTGTTTTTAGATAAAAATCTTAATTTATTACCCTCGGAACAAAAAAAAATCTTAATTTATTACCATCGGAACAAAAAGGGTGTCGTTTTTTATAATTTACTACAACATTAAAAATTTTAAATTCAACTTTTAGATGTAACTATTGATAACCATTTAATTTATTACACACACACAGACCCGAGCAAAGAAACTCGTTAACGAACAAAAGAACACCTGCGCTGTCAATGTAGGTAACACTTATCTATGTGACCGATCTTCTAAATAAAGGGTTGACAGTGTTAGAGCATTAAAAGTATTTTTGTCATACTTTAGACATTTTTTATTAAAAATATACCTATTTAAAGAAATGGTTTTTCGATTTATCATAATCACATTTAACAGAAAAGTTTCAATGGATTATAATATTGATATACTGTAATAACAAAATAATCAAACATTTCATCACTTTTTGTATTATTAAGTACCTGTAAATCTCGCACGTTGACGGGTCTGATTTCTAAAGCTATTTACAGGTAAAAAGCCCTTTCTGTCTCTTAGAGCATTTAAAAGAACACACTTTAAATTTTTATAGAATTTTCTTTAAATAAAAAGCACACAATTAAATCAAACCTCAACTGTTTGCTACGTTCATTTATGAGTTGAAAGTTATAAACACATCCTTAAAAGGGAATCATATCGAATTTTGACAACAATCTGTCTATAGCTTAATAAAAATAATATAATATTACCATTACATTCTCTGTTCGCACAATACGTTGAAATTTATCACATACCTAACCACAAATAGAACCGAGAAAGACACTAAAGTACTTTTACTAGTATATAACATTCGAAAAAAAATGAAATGAATTGTATTGAGCAAACATGAATCACTAGGAAAACGTTTAAAAAATCCCTTTTTCAACCTTTGCAATGTAAAAGCATGCCTTCAAAGCAATAAATAATCTTTCTTTTAAAATAAATTAAAAAATAAAAACCTTGTAAATATATCCTAAATTGTTTCAGATAAAATTTGCATTAAAATTGATCTTTATAATTAACTTATAATATTTAATATCAATCTTTGGCATGATATCCTCATTTCGTCTAATTAACATATGCCTGCAGGCTATTAACCCTTTTTACAAATAGGTTTACCAGTGCGTCATTTTAAAAATGTATATACAAACTAAAGATGGACGGTGTTATACATTGAGCGTAATACAATTTAATTTAACCCTATGTTTTGTCTTATTATTATTATTATTCCAGTGTAGGCAGTTTAATAAATATTCAAGTAACTATCTTAAATTGCATGATGAAAATGTTAACGACGCTACTGCATCAAGACATACTTGAATGTTCTGTTAGCAAAAGGCGATATCGAATGTAACCTTTATTTAATACAGACAGGGTCATAACTTATTCGTCACACCTGCGTTCAATAAAAAACGGTATGACAGTTGAATGAATTATAGCCCCAGAGGGTTGGAGCGGTACACCGTTTTTATTCTAATAGATAAATCTAGAAGGTATGTCAACTCTGCCTCGGAAAATAACATTTCAAATTGATTTATGACCCGCACGTGTTCACCGGAGCGAGCGCTTTGTTCCTTTGTTAAGCGGACAAGTTGACTTGAGGTTTATTTTTTATCGTATTGCATAATATTGCGCAACAATTCGAACCTATAAAACCAACCTCAGGGAGCAGACCATCACTTGTTTGGGGTTACTCGAGGCATCAACACGTATGTTTTTTTTATGCGTACTGTTAATTATTACGTTTGTGTTTGAAGTGATTTGTGCCATTCTTGATTGTTATTACCAATTGTTGCTACAGAGCCTATGTGAAATCTACAGCTTTAATCGAACAAAAAGGTAGGATTTATTATTATTATTGCTTTATAATAATCGGTAATCTCGTCCTCGCATGATTTTTCACGACAATATAACATAGTCGGTTTAAAATAATTATTTAAGTTACATTTGAACAATATATAACGTATTTTGTTTATAATAATAATAATTGTAAATTTGAATTTCAGCAGGAATAGTTTTATATTTATTTTAATTTCCCTAGTTTGATTATCGATTAAAGTAGTAATTGTTTTATGCGAAGTGTGATCGTTATTAGGTGTTTATCTAGTGGTTGTAACATAGTTATTTAAATCATAATTTGAGGTTATGCTTTTTAGATTGGCTAAAAGACTATTAATTTGCATTAAAATTGATCTTTATAATTAATTTATAATATTTAATAGTTTGCAGTGCATTTAAACTTTAATAATAATTAGTCAATGTTTATTTAAATTAACAGCATATAATCTTTGTTGTTTTTAGCCGTTCCTTATTTATTTTTATAATAATAATCTGTCAAAGGGATTTAGTAACAATTTAAATTAACAACATATAATCTTTGTTGTTTTAGCCATTGTTAAGTGCGCAAGTGCGATATTTTTGCTATTGCTGTTGTTACTCCTGTACAAAATGTCTTCTCTCTACGAAATTATCGATGAGAACGTGTCCACCATCAAGAAATTTGGCACTCTGAAACATCGACTGGTGTTTAAAGTAAACGACGCGTCAGTCGGTGAAGATCATTTGGAGCATTTTAAATCGGCTATCAACGAAATTTTGCGGGATGTGTTAAGCCGAGCACAACCAAATGATAAAGTAGGGGCCACATTTGAGTTTGTTAGTTTCAAACAAAAACTTCCCGGCTACATGAGCCTCAGGCGCTCTGATGAAATCACCTTCAGCGATGTCTGGGGCATTCTAGAGTCCATTTTACAGAGTGATCCTGAAGCCCTGAGTTCGGACACCTTCAGACTAATAGCTACAATCGTAACACCACCAGCCGGACAAGGTCGCAGTCGTAACGGTACGTACAGCACCTTTGCCGAAGAGTGTAACCGTCGCAGAGGTATTGTCACGATTAACAACACCACCAGTGACAATCTATGCCTACCCAGGGCTTTGGTCGTAGGCAGGGCTCACGCAGATAACAGTGCTGATTACAAGAAGACCCGTGATAATCAGACAGTGCAAAAGATAAAGGCCGAGGAAATGATGCGAGCTGCTGGAGTAGCTTTCATTCCACCGGAGGGAGCCTGGGTCAATGAATTAAGGTTGTTCCAGCAGTTCCTGGCCCCCAACTACAAGATAGTTGTGTATAGCTACGGCTCGAAAAGGCGTTCACTTATCTTTGAGGGGGTCGTTGATAATGATGCCGCAACAAAGAACATCAATCTGTTGTATCACGAGCATCATTATAACGTTATAACATCGTTGACCTCAGCCTTTGTCTGCCGTTATTTCTGTGAGCACTGTCATGTACCCTACGATCATAAAAACCATCACCGTTGTGAAAAGTCCTGCGTAGGCTGCGGTAGTACTCCGCCCTGCGAAAGAACAGCGCAGCTGATTAGGTGTCCGGACTGCAGGCGAGACTTTAGAAGTCAAGCCTGCTTTAACATCCATCAGGAGGGCAACATGTGTCGGGAAGTTAAAAAATGCGAGGGATGTTTCAAAACCATCAACATCAAGACCCGGAAGCAGGCTCACGTGTGCGGGGAGATCTATTGTAAGATCTGTCAGAGCCATAAACCCGAAAACCATTTCTGTCATATACAGCCGGCCGGGCCTAGGAACACAAAGCAAGACACCTTGTTTGTGTTCTTCGACCTGGAGATCCGGCAAGAGAAAGAAATTGCGCCCGGCGTCAACCTCCACGAGCCGAATCTATGCGTTTTCCAGCAAGTCTGTTCTGAGTGTTACCACGACTCATCATCATCGGCGGCTACCATCTGTGTAAGATGTGGTTTGCGAGAACAGATCTTGCGAGGAAAATGCATCGATCGACTTTTGAACTATCTACTAGACTCGCGGAAATTATTCAAAAAGGTTGTAGCAGTTGCCCATAACGGGCAAGCTTTCGATACGCAATTCATTCTAAATTATCTGATAACCAACACCTCATTACACCCGGAACTCATTATGCGCGGTTCAAAAATTCTGCTGCTGCAACTAGATAATCTAAAGATTATCGACTCTTTAAACTTTTTCCCCATGGCTCTGGCTGACTTGCCTAAAGCGTTTGATTTACCGGCTCCCAAAGGATACTTCCCGCACCTCTTTAACACAGAGGCCAACTCCCATTACGTGGGTCCTCTTCCGGACATCAAGTTTTACAGCCCCGACACCATGAAACCCCAGGCTCGTAAAGCGTTCCTAAAGTGGTACGAGGCGAACAGGGACGGGATCACGGAGTTCGACATGCAACGTGACCTGGTCGAATATTGTCGAACAGATGTCGATATTTTGAAGAGAGCCTGTATCCACTTTAGGAATCTTTTTATTGAGGAATGCGACGTTGACCCGTTCACGGAAGCCATCACCATCGCCTCTGCCTGTAATCTCATGTTCCGGAGGAAATTCCTCAAAGAAAGCACCATTGGACTGATACCAAAGGGTGGTTATAGACGCGCAGATAACCAGTCTAAGGTAGCTCTCCAATGGCTGTTGCTGGAAGAACATCAAAGAGGTGTTGAGATTCAACACGTCGGCAGGCAGAGAGAAGCTATCGTGGGCGGGTTAAAGGTGGACGGGCTGTACGAGAATACCATATTTCAAATTCACGCGTGTTACTTCCACGGATGTCCCACCTGCTTCACTACCCGTCGCAACGAGCCTCTACACGACGATCCTAGCGACACCATGGATATGAGGCTCGAGAAGACCCGAGCCACAACGGAAAAGTTAAAGTCGCTAGGATACGAGGTTGTTGAGCAGTGGGAATGTCGCTTCCGTAGGCAGTTAACACCCGAATTCAGACAACAGGTAGAGAAACATTCCTTGCTACTGAACACACCACTCATCCCGATAGAGGCATTTTACGGCGGCCGTACAGGGGCACCAAAATTAAAGAGGGTTGCAAAAGACGGGGAAAAGATCCGGTATGTAGATGTATGCTCCCTTTATCCCTGGGTATGCAAGTACAAAAATTTCCTACGGGCCATCCAGAAGTTTACGTAGGCAAGGCGGCTTGTGAAAATCTAATCAGGGATAAAGGGGGCCTGGAAAACATCAACGGCGTGGTAAAATGTACAATGTTACCGCCACAAGATCTATACCATCCGGTCTTACCCGTCAAGATGCACCAAAAGCAGCTGTTCCCTCTATGTCGCACTTGCGCCGAAGAATTGAACCAGGCCGAATGTCAGCACGGCGTAGAGGACCGAGTCATCAACAAAACCTGGGTCTTGGACGAACTGGTAATGGCCATACGAAAGGGTTACATCGTGTAGGACATACAAGAGATCTGGTCGTACGATGTAACCCAGTACAACAAAGCGTCCAAGACCGGGGGACTGTTTTCGGGCTTCATCGACAAGTTCCTGAAGATGAAGCAGGAAGCCAGCGGTTGGCCATCTTCAATAACTGCCAACAACAGCGAGGATGGTATCGATGGAGCCCGGAAACAGTACGTTGATGACTACTTCGAGAACGAGGGAGTCTCCTTGGATTCGTTGAAGATCGTCAAGAACCCTGGTTTGAGATCGTTGGCCAAACTGATGCTGAATTCCTTCTGGGGTAAGTTATAATAACCTTATGTAGTTTTCTTTACTTAATATTTTTGTATTCTAGGGAAATTTGGCCAGCGCGAGAACCAGGCGAAAACAGCCATAATCAGCGAGTCCAAGGAGTTTTTCGACCTGTTGTCCAGCCCCGGCGTAGAAGTTAATCATGTGCAGGAAATAAATGACGAGGTGATTGCGGTTAACTGGCAGCATAAAGAGGAAGCAGGAGATCCTCTGTCGTCAGTTAATGTAGTCATCGCGGCATTTGTCACTGCACAGGCCCGACTTAAGCTGTATTCCTATTTGGATCAGCTAGGCGAGAGAGTATTATACTATGACACAGGTAAGTCATTGTACTATCAAACATCAACATCGGTTATATTAGAGTTAATTTTTTTCGTTGTTTCAGATTCCGTAATATACGTTTCGAAGCCGGGCGACTTCGAGCTACCAACAGGCAGTTCCTGGGTGACCTCACCGACGAGCTCGAAGAGTACGGTCCCGGATCATATATTATAGAGTTTGTGTCAGGCGGGCCGAAGAACTACGCCTACAAAGTTTATTCCCCGACCACAGGACAGATACACGTGGTCGTCAAGGTCAAGGGCATCACCCTAAATCACGCAGCGATTCAAAAAATAAACTTTGAGTCCATGCTTAGGCTGTTGGAAGGCATGGACGAAAAGATTATTGTAGAGTCCAACAACATCAGGCGTACGGCTGACCATCAGCTTGTAACGCGAGCGGAATCAAAAGTCTATAAGATAACGTTCGCTAAGAGACGGCGTATAGAAGATTTTGATTCCGTTCCGTTCGGCTATAGCAAGCGACCACGTGTATAAATATTTAAACCCTCTTGTATATATGTATGTGTGTGTATAGTAGTATAGTTGTATTTTTAAGTTTTGTAAAAATTTGTATAGGTAGTATTATATTTAGATCTTAAGTAGTAAACTATTATCATAATGTATATAATTATTGTACAGTTCAATCGTTGTAGTAATAGACATGTGTATAGTAGTAGTATAGTTGTATTTTTAAGTTTTGTAAATTTTTGTATAGGTAGTATCATATCTAACTCTTAAGTAGCAAAATATTTGTATAGTAATAAGTACATGTACAGTTCAACTGTAGTAGCAGTAGTCGGGGGTTATGTTAATCACAAGAGATCGACCTTCGGCTTGATGTAATTATTATTATAAGTGATGATAATGATGATGTCTAGGTTTATACTTTGTGTATACTATATTCGAAATTATTTAAGAATGTAATAATTAGGTAATTAGTTGTTGTAAATTGTTCAATCATCTTTTGTCAGTATAGTGTAGTTATAATAATAATAAGTGAAGCTGACAAGAGTTATACCTTATGTACAGTAATTATTAAAAAAGATGGTGAAACTTAAGGGTGATTGAATGTAAATCACAAGAGGATACTCAGGGGAACATACTCATGAAATAGATCTGATAAACGCGATTTTGTTCTTTTCAATTATGTAGTAGTAGTAGTAGTAGTAGTAGTAGATCAAGACATTGTTGAAAAGAATATTTGGAATAACAAAGCGTACAAAGCATTCAATAGGATGTTTCATGAAAAAATGAGTATGTCTTCATGGTTATCCGAGCAGATTTCAACCTAATAATAATTGTTTAGTTATTTTGATTATTGTCTAGTTGTTTAATAATTTTAAGAAACATTGTCGTAGAATAAAAGATGTTCTATCAAGGTTATCCGAGAACAGATAGTTGTTTAGTTATTTAAGTATTATTGTTTTGTTGTTTAATTATGTTTTGAGAAAGATTGTCATAGAATAAAAAGATTAATGTTTTTGTCATATAGTTATAAGAATTGTATATTAGTATAAGTAGAGGTAGTTATAATAAATGTCCATCAAGGACTCGTGGATATATAACTGTAGATAACAAAAAAAATAAAGGGCTGTTCTGTTCCAAACAACTAATGGTCGTGTTCACTTATTATTAATATATAACATGGCGCTGCGTAGAAGAGGTGTGGACCAAAAATAAAATAATGAGGTATTTTCTACGAAGCAATTACAATGAAAATCAAACAAATATTATAAAGAAAGCGTGTTAAAAACGGAGATGAAAGTCGATAAAAGTTTAGTGCAAAAGTATAATTATTGAACGAGCAAGAAAAAAGATGGATGCTACCATGAGGGGAGTAGGTGAAATGGAGCTGAAAGGTAATTTAGCTGAAAACTGGCGAAGATGGAAACAGAAATTCTCAAATTATTTAATTGCATCTGAAACAAACAAAAAATCAGGACAAATTCAAGTAGCACAGATGTTACATTTTATGGGTGAAGAAGCCATGGAGATTTACAACTCGTTCACGTTTAAGGAGGGTGAGGATAATTCGTTAGAACAGGTTATGAAAAGATTTGAAGAACATTTTATTCCAAAAAAGAATCTCACATATGAAAGGTACAAATTTTTCAATCTCAAACAAAACAGTTGGTCAGTTGAACAATTTCTAACAGAATTGCGTAACCAATCAAAGAAATGTGAATTCAAAGAATTAAACTCAGATTTAATAAAAACCATGTTAATATCAGGTCTTAATGATGTAAATTTACAAGAAAAACTGCTGCAAAATCAAGAGAAAGATTTGGAAAAAGTGGTTGAAGCATGCTTGTTAGCAGAAAATACCAAATTAATCACAAGACAAATGGCAGAAGTAAATGTGGACCATGAAAGAAGCTCATCTTCAGAAGTTGCTGTTGCAGACAAAAGAGAACGTAACAATTACGGAAGTGCAAGTAGAAACCAGAATCGTTCAAGAAAATTCACACCAGTAAGACAGAGATCGAATTCAAGAAGACGTCAGAGCTCACATACATCAACTCAAGAAGCTGCAGAATCCTGCTACAAGTGCAACTGGAAACATGCAAGAAACAAATGTTCTGCGTTCGGTAAGAGGTGCTTAAATTGTAATAAAATGAACCATTTTGCCAAAGCATGTCGAGCACAAAAACAAATTAATTTGATAAATAATGTTAATAATTGTAATGACTATTTATCTGTAGAAGTTGTTAATAATCACAATAATAACGAAATAGGTTCTCATATCCAACTGTTAACAAATCACAAACATATTTTAAAATATAAAATAGATACAGGTGCTCAAGTAAACTTAATTTCTAAGCAACTTTTATTTAAAATAAATTTTAATTTTAGCTATCTGAAAACATGTTTAGACAAAATTGTCACGTTAACAGGAGAATCAATTGAAATATTAGGAAAATGTAACTTAACATTAAAATCTAGTTCAAAACAAGAAATGGTTCAATTTTATATAACTAATAATGATTTTCAACCTATAGTAGGTTTAGAAACTTGTAAATTGTTAGATATTGTAAAAATTAACGATGTAGGTATACCGAATGGCACTACAAAAACTATTGAGATCTTAAATAATAACAATAATTATAATAAATTATTAGAAAAGTATAGTGATGTATTTCAAGGTATAGGAATGATAGGACAACCATATCACATTAAACTAGAAAACAATTACAAACCTGTAATACACCCTGTTAGAAAAATACCATTCATGTTATTAGACAAATTAAAAACTCATATAATAGAATTGGAATCACTAGGTATCGTGGAAAAAGTAAAAGAAAGTACAGAATGGGTAAACTCCCTTGTAATTGTTAACAAACCAAATGGATCTCTCAGAGTATGTTTAGATCCACGTGACTTAAACAAAGCAATACAAAGACAGTATTATAAAATTCCCACGGTGGATGAAATTTCAGCTAATTTAAAAGATGCAAGATATTTCAGTTGTTTAGATGCGACTAGTGGGTTTTGGAATATCCCTTTAGATGAACCCAGTAGTAAATTAACCACATTTGGAACTCCCTTTGGAAGGTACTGCTTTAAAAGGCTTCCATATGGTATAAAAACCGCTAGTGAGGTATTTCAAGAAAGATTTAAAGAAATCTTTAATGTACCTGGTTGTGAGATTTATATAGATGATATTCTTGTTTGGGGTCGTAACAAAGAGGAACATGACAAGAATTTAGAGAAAGTTCTTGAAATTGCTTTAAATTGTAATGTAAAATTCAACCTTGAGAAATGTAAGTTCGGAAACAAAGAAGTCAAATACCTAGGTTTTAACTCTTCAGATACAGGTATGCCAATTGATGAGGATAGACTAGAAGCAATTAAAAATATGCCAATGCCAAAGGATAAAAAATCATTGCAAAGATATTTAGGATTAATAACATATGTAGGGAAATTTATAGAAAACCTTTCTGAAAAAACTTATCATTTCAGGCAATTATTAAAAAACAAAAATGAATTTGTATGGGAAAATGAACATACAAATGCTTTTAATGAACTTAAAGAAATTCTATTAAAAAGGCCAGCGCTAAACTATTTTGATATAAAAAAAATAACAACAATCTCTGTAGATGCATCGAAATCAGGTCTGGGGGCAGTTCTTCTTCAAGATGATCAACCATGTGCATATGCATCTCGCAGTATGACCGAAACACAAATGAATAATTATGCACAGATTGAGAAAGAGTTGTTAGCAATTTGTTTTGGAATAGATAAATTCCACCAATATGTTTATGGCAGCAAATTTATAGTAGAAAGTGATCATAAACCCCTCATTTCGATTTTTAACAAACCATTAAATGCCTGTCCAGCCAGGTTACAAAAAATGTTGTTGACCTTACAAAAATATGATTTCACAGTAAAATATAAACCAGGGAAAGATCTAATCGTGGCGGATACTTTGTCACGAGCATTTCTTTCAAAACAATATATTGACAAAATTAACATAGAAGCGCAAGTTTGTTTACTAGAGCATAACTTACAATTTACAGATACAAGATTAAAAGAGTTTATAAATGATCTGACAGAAGATAAAGAAATGCAGGCAATAAAGAGTTACATCAAGGAAGGTTGGCCGCAACACATAAAAAACGTTGCACATGAATTAAGGCCTTATTTCAAAATTAGGTCAGAGATAACAGAAGCAAAACAATTAATTTATTATAATCAAAGGGTAATTATACCTCGATCATGGCGAAATAAAATGTTAAATTGCATACATACTGGGCACTTTGGAATAACCAAGTGTTTAGAACGAGCTAAGTTATCTGTTTATTGGCCAGGTATATACAGGGACATAGAATCCTATGTAGGTAAGTGTAAAATGTGCAACATATATGATAGATCAAACCAAAATGAACCTATGATCAATCATTATATAGAAAAACAACCATGGTACAAAGTAGGTGTAGATATCTTTGAATTAAAATCAAATTTTTACTTGATAGCAATTGACTACTACTCGAAGTATGTTGAATTAGTAAGCCTGAACAAGAATATAACATCTAGTAATGTGATTGAAAAACTAAAAGCCATATTCTCTAGACATGGCATTCCTAATGTACTTAATTCCGACAATGGTAAGCAATTTGTTAGTCGAGAATTCGAAGACTTTTCAAAAACCTGGAATTTCATTCACACGACATCCTCTCCACATCATCAACAATCCAACGGATTAGCTGAAAGATCCATTCAAACAGTCAAGAAATTATTAAAGAAATGTATTGAAAATAATGATGACATTTATCTTGCACTATTAGCTTATCGCAACACACCCATTTATAATTGTTTTACTCCATCTCAAATCTTGATGTCAAGATACTTAAGAGATAACCTTCAAATCTCAAATAAATTATTACAACCCAAACTAATAAACAGAAATATTTACAACCAAAAAATTGAAGATACTCAACATAAAAACAAGTACTATTATGATATAGGTACAAGCGCTTCGGGTGGAAAGTCGGTTTTCGTGTCCTCATCCGCTTCCCGCATACAAAACCTCTAACGTCAAAGACATGAACGGCCCGAAATCGGCGGGTACCAATACACAGAAAACAGACGGAGTTGTTCTTTTCGCCAAACGAACGAGGGAAGCGGTCGCAGGGGCGGGGTCGTCGGAGGGGGCGTGGCCTACGTACACGACCGGGTCCGAGAGACGTTCGGCTGTCCATCCTCGAAAACCAGAACGAGATATCTGGACGGGAAGCCGAGATACGACCTGAAACGTTTGCGAGTCCTCAGTCGCCCCCTTGGGAACACGGGCGGCGTACGAAGACCATAACTGGGTCCCAGACACTCGGGCCGGTCCATCCTCGAAAACCAGAACGAGATATCTGGACGGGAAGCCGAGATACGACCTGAAACGTTTGCGAGTCCTCAGCCGCCCCCTTGGGGACACGAGCGTCGTTCGAAGACCATAACTGGGTCGCAGACACTTCGGCCGGTCCATCCTCGAAAACCAGAACGAGATATCTGGGCCGGAAGCGGAGTTATCGCTCGAAACGTTTGAAGGTTCCCAGCCGCCCCCCTTTAAGACGGGGGCGGTGTGCATGTCGATAGCCGCCTTCCAGATACTTAGGGCTATTCATCGCTGAAAACCCGAACGAGATATCTTTTCCCGGAGCCGAGATATGACCAAAAGTGGAAGCGTGTTGTAGGAGCGATAGGAGGGTAGACACAATTGCTCCAGTTCGATACTGTTGAAAAAAAGGGCAACCCTAGTCCAAACATACAATATGTATGCTGTAGTGAAAAAAGATTTAAGACTGAATTCGAATCAAGAGAGATATTCGGTAAAAACATTTTCTAGCCGGAAATATACGCATCTAACATTGAATCCGCCTTAATGTTCATATTTTCCTCATTTATATTGTGTATAAATTAATTTTTCAACTTAAAAAAAAGATTACTGAATTAACAAAAAAAAAAATAAAATTTCAGCCATTATTCCAGTTAAAAAAAATTTTGGTATAAAGTGAGATTCGAACCAACAACAATACTGCCATAACGGGTGCATAAGACAGCATATCGGAGTACATGCATCTGAGCCAGCACCTTCTACAGATGGCAGCGCCATGTTAGAACTATTTAAAAGGGATACCATTATTAACACTTTACAGTTAGTTGACACTTTACAGTTTTTCTTGATTTCCTCGTAAACGACTGAATTTTCCGCTTCGACACATCGGAACACTTTTGTCATCTGGTCGAGCTTTATAAGAAAATCACAATTTTAATTACAAAAAGTGATTAATACACCTTCATACACGCTAATTAAGCAGCTTAAACGGACCATTTTAATTAAGTGGCTAGAACTAAAAAACTATAGGAGCCAAAACGAATCCGCTTGGAAATCCGCGTAGAAGACCGTAAGTGCTACCCGGAACCGCAAAAGTTAACCTTTTAGGGCCACAATTAAAGCCGCCAGAGAGACCTACATCCGGGGTGTTTTTCCGCGCTTTTTAACACTTTCTAAACAGTTAATCGCAAATAACTTCTAAAATACGCTTCGTACGATTTCGCGTCATAGGACCTTTTCTATTTATCTTTGCACTGCGCAGGTAGTGGTGCCAACAGAATTTCGATATCTCGCACCGATTCCGCGGTAATTAATTAAAACCGCGAGAAACATCGAACCGCGGATTACTCGCGAACCAAGCGTCCCAGAGGGATGCGGTTTCGACGACGCTATGGAGGACGACTAGAGGAAGGTCAGTCAGTGAAAATCTTCGAAATACCTGTATAATTGACGGCGTCAGAGGGGGCGGTTTCCCGAGAGATTCTTCCAACTGCCCCCGAAACGCCGCCACCCAGATGCCATTTCTAGACCCTATGGTGTCCTACCCGACGAGAGAAACCCAACCGTACCAAAATGTTAGTCCTAGGACCGACGCCGCCCCCCTACAAGTTGACCTTCGCGTACTCGCGGTTTTCGCGTATAAGGAGCGGTTTTTAACGATCGGACCTACTAACCTTTTTTATAGCCCACAAACCGAAGTTTCCTAAGAGCTCTTCGGATCGCAAATAAGACAGCGGACGGCGGTGATACAGCTTCGAGAATGGCTGCCCCCACGGTTTTTCCGATATTAATCGGAAATGGACCATAACAGGAACACGTAGGATGAACCATCGGGATACTAGACGAATCGGGCTATCAGACGGTGAAGACCACGAAGCGCTATCTATACCGGGGACGGAGATACAGCCGATAGCGTCGACGTGTTGGTTGAGGGGGCGGCGGACCGGAACGGGAGCGGCGAGGAGGTCGAAATAGGGCTCGATCGACGCGGAAGGAGATCCCTAAAGACGCCGTGAAGCCGTTTCCACTTAGAAGGAAGATCAAGTCGGCGGCAGCGTTTTTACTCGTGCAAGATTTTCGGGTGAAAGAAAAATCAAAGATTTAGAGTTTTTCTGCTGTAATTTTCCCGCTACCGAACCCGTTCGGGAAAAAATCGAACCGTTGGGAGTATTTGAGATTTCACGTCGTTGGACGCAAAAAAATTCGTTTTGGCTCCTATAGTTCTCGAGATACCGCCCCTCGAAGAGGGGTCTACATTTGGGTACTCGCCGCCCCGTAGAGCGGCGGCGGGTGGCGATAACGACGAACCGATAGAGGTGTCGGTCGCAGCTGCGGGCGATACGTCGAACGCCGTCGACAGATTTCCGCTAGCTCCCGGAAACGTAATGCCGCCCCCGGCCCCCGCCTCCAGAGTGGCGCGGGCGCAAAATGCGTTTCGGCAAACACGATCGGGGGCCGTCGCTGGCAAAGAAGCCAGGGGCGAATTTCCGCTCCGACCTACCCTAAGACGGGGGCAGTTTTTCGCCGCCCCCTCTTAAACGGTCTACCGGGGAACGCGCGGTCTCCAAACTTAAGCTGCCGAGGGCCGTACGCATCTACCCCCAAAAAACGGTCCCGATCCGACGTCCTATGCGCCACCTAGAGACCGCGAAAAAGTCCGCGAGCGCGACTTCGATCGCTCGCGGGCGCGTTAATCGATCGCCTACGAGGGAAATCTTCCGGATCGGGGCTCCCCCGACACCCCGCCGGCCGATCCCGTCCTCGGATCCCGGACCGTAGCCAGCAACATAATGTTTCGAGTTAGCTTGGGAGACGGTTTTGTATGTTAACAAGCGCTTCGGGTGGAAAGTCGGTTTTCGTGTCCTCATCCGCTTCCCGCATACAAAACCTCTAACGTCAAAGACATGAACGGCCCGAAATCGGCGGGTACCAATACACAGAAAACAGACGGAGTTGTTCTTTTCGCCAAACGAACGAGGGAAGCGGTCGCAGGGGCGGGGTCGTCGGAGGGGGCGTGGCCTACGTACACGACCGGGTCCGAGAGACGTCGGGCTGTCCATCCTCGAAAACCAGAACGAGATATCTGGACGGGAAGCCGAGATACGACCTGAAACGTTTGCGAGTCCTCAGTCGCCCCCTTGGGAACACGGGCGGCTTACGAAGACCATAACTGGGTCCCAGACACTCGGGCCGGTCCATCCTCGAAGACCAGAACGAGATATCTGGACGGGAAGCTGAGATACGACCTGAAACGTTTGCGAGTCCTCAGCCGCCCCCTTGGGAACATGGGCAACGTTCGAAGACCATAACTGGGTCCCAGACACTTGAACCGGTCCATCCTCGAAAACCAGAACGAGATATCTGGGCCGGAAGCGGAGTTATCGCTCGAAACGTTTGAAGGTTCCCTGCCGCCCCCGTCTTAAAGGGGGGCGGTGTGCATGTCGATAGCCGCCTTCCAGATACTTAGGGCTATTCATCGCTGAAAACCCGAACGAGATATCTTTTCCCGGAGCCGAGATATGACCAAAAGTGGAAGCGTGTTGTAGGAGCGATAGGAGGGTAGACACAATTGCTCCAGTTCGATACTGTTGAAAAAAAGGGCAACCCTAGTCCAAACATACAATATGTATGCTGTAGTGAAAAAAGATTTAAGACTGAATTCGAATCAAGAGAGATATTCGGTAAAAACATTTTCTAGCCGGAAATATACGCATCTAACATTGAATCCGCCTTAATGTTCATATTTTCCTCATTTATATTGTGTATAAATTAATTTTTCAACTTAAAAAAAAGATTACTGAATTAACAAAAAAAAAAAATAAAATTTCAGCCATTATTCCAGTTAAAAAAAATTTTGGTATGAAGTGAGATTCGAACCAACAACGGATACTGCCATAACGGGTGCATAATACAGCATACACGAGTACATGCATCTGAGCCAGCACCTTCTACAGATGGCAGCGCCATGTTAGAACTATTTAAAAGGGATACCATTATTAACACTTTACAGTTAGTTGACACTTTACAGTTTTTCTTGATTTCCTCGTAAACGACTGAATTTTCCGCTTCGACACATCGGAACACTTTTGTCATCTGGTCGAGCTTTATACGAAAATCACAATTTTAATTACAAAAAGTGATTAATACACCTTCATACACGCTAATTAAGCAGCTTAAACGGACCATTTTAATTAAGTGGCTAGAACTAAAAAACTATAGGAGCCAAAACGAATCCGCTTGGAAATCCGCGTAGAAGACCGTGTGTGCTACCCGGAACCGCAAAAGTTAACCTTTTAGGGCCACAATTAAAGCCGCCAGAGAGACCTACATCCGGGGTGTTTTTCCGCGATTTTTAACACTTTCTCAACAGTTAATCGCAAATAACTTTTAAAATACGCTTCGTACGATTTCGCGTCATAGGACCTTTTCTATTTATCTTTGCACTGCGCAGGTAGTGGTGCCAACAGAATTTGGATATCTCGCACCGAATCCGCGATAATTAATTAAAACCGCGAGAAACATCGAACCGCGGATTACTCGCGAACCAAGCGTCCCAGAGGGATGCGGTTTTGACGACTCTATGGAGGACGACTAGAGGAAGGGCACTCAGTGAAAATCTTCGAGATACCTGTATAATTGACGGCGTCAGAGGAGGCGGTTCCCCGAGAGATTCTTCCAACTGCCCCCGAAACGCCGCCACCCAGATGCCATTTCTAGACCCTATGGCGTCCTACCCGACGAGAGAAACCCAACCGTACCAAAATGTTAGTCCTACGACCGACTCCGCCCCCCTACACGTTGACCTTCGCGTACTCGCGGTTTTCGCGTATAAGGAGCGGTTTTTAACGATCGGACCTAATAACCTTTTTTATAGCCCACAAACCGAAGTTTCATAAGAGGTCTTCGGATCGCAAATAGGACTGCGGACGGCGGCGGTACAGCTTCGAGAATGGCTGCCCCCACGGTTTTTCCGATATTAATCGGAAATGGACCATAACAGGAACACTTATGATTAACCTTCGGGATACTAGACGAATCGGGCTATCAGACGGTGAAGACCGCAACGCGCTATCTATACCGGGGACGGAGATACAGCCGATAGCGTCGACGTGTTGGTCGAGGGGGCGGCTGACCGGAACGGGAGCGGCGAGGAGGTCGAGATAGGGCTCGATCGACTCGGAAGGAGATCCCTAAAGACGCCCCGAAGCCGTTTCCACTTAGAAAAAAGATCAAGTCGGCGGCAGCGTTTTTACTCGTGCAAGATTTTCGGGCGAAAGAAAAATCAAAGATTTAGAGTTTTTCTGCTGTAATTTTCCCGCTACCGAACGCATTTGGGAAAAAATCCAACCGTTTGAGGTATTTGAGATTCCACGTCGTTCGACGCAAAAAAATTCGTTTTGGCTCCTACTGTTCTCGAGATACCGCCCCTCGAAGAGGGGTCTACATATGGGTACTCGCCGCCCCGTAGAGCGGCGGCGGGTGGCGATATCGACGAACCGATAGAGGTGTCGGTCGCAGCTGCGGGCGATACGTCGAACGCCGTCGACAGATTTCCGCTAGCTCCCGGAAACCTAATGCCGCCCCCGGCCACCGCCTCCAGAGGGGCGCGGGCGCAAAATGCGTTTGGGGAAACACCATCGCGGGTCTTCGCTGGCAAAGAAGCGTGGGGCGAATTTCCGCTCCGACCTACCCTAAGACGGGGGCAGTTTTTCGCCGCCCCCTCTTAAACGGTCTACCGGGGAACGCGCGGACTCCCAACTTAAGCTGCCGAGGGCCGTACGCATCTACCCCCAAAAAACGGTCCCGATCGGATGACCTATGCGCCACCTAGAGACCGCGAAAAAGTCCGCGAGCGCGACTTGGATCGCTCGCGGGCGCGTTAATCGATCGCCTACGAGGGAAATCTTCCGGATCGGGGCTCCCCAGACACCCCGCCGGCCGACCCCGTCGTCGGATCCCGGACAGGAACGAAAATCGAATTGTTTCGAGTTAGCTTGGGAGACGGTTTTGTATGTTAAATTAAACAAGCGCTTCGGGTGGAAAGTCGGTTTTCGTGTCCTCATCCGCTTCCCGCATACAAAACCTCTAACGTCAAAGACATGAACGGCCCGAAATCGGCGGGTACCAATACACAGAAAACAGACGGAGTTGTTCTTTTCGCCAAACGAACGAGGGAAGCGGTCGCAGGGGCGGGGTCGTCGGAGGGGGCGTGGCCTACGCACACGACCGGGTCCGAGAGACGTCGGGCTGTCCATCCTCAAAAACCAGAACGAGATATCTGGACGGGAAGCTGAGATACGACCTGAAACGTTTGCGAGTCCTCAGCCGCCCCCTTGGGGACACGAGCGTCGTTCGAAGACCATAACTGGGTCGCAGACACTTCGGCCGGTCCATCCTCGAAAACCAGAACGAGATATCTGGGCCGGAAGCGGAGTTATC
This sequence comes from Agrypnus murinus, assembly GCA_929113105.1. Lineage (NCBI taxonomy): Eukaryota > Metazoa > Arthropoda > Insecta > Coleoptera > Elateridae > Agrypnus > Agrypnus murinus. Next base: position 66,937 of record OV816029.1, on the reverse strand, counting down.
GCTCGAAACGTTTGAAGGTTCCCAGCCGCCCCCCCTTTAAGACGGGGGCGATCTGCATGTCGATAGCCGCCTTTCAGATACTTAGGGCTATTCATCGCTGAAAACCCGAACGAGATATCTTTTCCCGGAGCCGAGATATGACCAAAAGTGGAAGCGTGTTGTAGGAGCGATAGGAGGGTAGACACAATTGCTCCAGTTCGATACTGTTGAAAAAAAGGGCAACCCTAGTCCAAACATACAATATGTATGCTGTAGTGAAAAAAGATTTAAGACTGAATTCGAATCAAGAGAGATATTCGGTAAAAACATTTTCTAGCCGGAAATATACGCATCTAACATTGTGTTTTTTGAATCCGCCTTAATGTTCATATTTTCCCCATTTATATTGTGTATAAATTAATTTTTCAACTTAAAAAAAAGATTACTGAATTAATTTCAGCCATTATTCCAGTTAAAAAAAATTTTGGTATAAAGTGAGATTCGAACCAACAACAATACTGCCATAACGGGTGCATAAGACAGCATGTCGGAGTACATGCATCTGAGCCAGCACCTTCTACAGATGGGAGCGCCATGTTAGAACTATTTAAAAGGGATACCATTATTAACACTTTACAGTTAGTTGACACTTTACAGTTTTTCTTGATTTCCTCGTAAACGACTGAATTTTCCGCTTCGGCACATCGGAACACTTTTGTCATCTGGTCGAGCTTTATAAGAAAATCACAATTTTAATTACAAAAAGTGATTAATACACCTTCATACACGCTAATTAAGCAGCTTAAACGGACCATTTTAATTAAGTGGCTAGAACTAAAAAACTATAGGAGCCAAAACGAATCCGCTTGGAAATCCGCGTAGAAGACCGTACGTGCTACCCGGAACCGCAAAAGTTAACCTTTTAGGGTCACAATTAAAGCCGCCAGAGAGACCTACATTCGGGGTGTTTTTCCGCGATTTTTAACACTTTCTAAACAGTTAATCGCAAATAACTTTTAAAATACGCTTCGTACGATTTCGCGTCATAGGACCTTTTCTATTTATCTTTGCACTGCGCAGGTAGTGGTGCCAACAGAATTTGGATGTCTCGCACCGAATCCGCGATAATTAATTAAAACCGCGAGAAACATTGAACCGCGGATTACTCGAGAACCATACATCGGAGCGGGAAGACGTTTTGACGACCCTATCGAGGACGACCAGAGGAAGGCCACTCAGTGAAAATCTTCGAGATACTTCTATAATTGACGGCGTCAGAGGGGGCGGCTTTCCGAGAGATTTTCCCAACTGCCCCCGAAACGCCGCCACCCAGAAACTATTTCTAGACGTTACGGCGTCCAATCCGTCGTGTGAAACCCACCCGTACCAAAAGTTTAGTCGTCGGACAGACGCCACCCCCCGACACGTTGACCTTCGCGTACTCGCGGTTTTCGCGTATAAGGAGCGGTTTTTAACGATCGGACCTAATAACCTTTTTTATAGGCCACAAACCGAAGTTTCATAAGAGCTCATCGGATCGCAAATAGGACCGCGGACGGCGGCGGTACAGCTTCGAGAATGGCTGCCCCCACGGTTTTTCCGATATTAATCGGAAATGGACCATAACAGGAACACATAGGATGAACCGTCGGGATACTAGACGAATCGGGCTATCAGACGGTGAAGATCACGACGCGCTATCTATACCGGGAACGGCGATACAGCCGATAGCGTCAACGTGTTGGTGGAGGGGGCGGCGGACCGGAACGGGAGCGGCGAGGAGGTCGAGATAGGGCTCGATCGACGCGGAAGGAGATCCCTAAAGACGCCGTGAAGCCGTTTCCACTTAGAAAAAAGATCAAGTCGGCGGCAGCGTTTTTACTCGTGCAAGATTTTCGGGTGAAAGAAAAATCAAAGATTTAGAGTTTTTCTGCTGTAATTTTCCCGCTACCGTAGCCTTTTGGGAAAAAATACAACCGTGGGAAGTATTTGAGATATCACGTCGTTCGACGCGAAAAAATTCGTTTTGACTCCTACCGTTCTCGAGATACCGCCCCTCGAAAAGGGGTCTACATTTGGGTGCTCGCCGCCCCGTAGAGCGGCGGCGAGTGGCGATATCGACTAACCGATAGCGGTGTCGGTCGCAGCAGGGAGCGATACGTCGAACGTCGTCGACGGATTTCCGCTAGCCCCCGAGATCCTAATGCCGCCCCAGGCCACCGCCTCCGGAGTGGCGCGGGCACAAAATGCGTTTCGGCGAACTCGATCGGGGACGGTCGCTGGCAAAGAATCGAGGGTCGAATTTCCGCTCCGACCTACCCTAAGACGGGGGCAGTTTTTCGCCGCCCCCGCCTAAACGATCTACCGGGGAACGCGCGGACTCCGAACTTAAGCTGCCGAGGGCCGGACGCATCCGCCCCCGAAAAACGGTCACGATCGGACGACGCACGCCCCACCTAGAGACCGCGAAAAAGTCCGCGAGCGCGACTTTGATCGCTCGCGGACGCGTAAATCGGTCACCTACACGGGAAATCTTCCGGATCGGGGCTCCCACGAACCGCCCCCGGCCGCAACCGTCGTCGAATTTTAGACGGGAGCGAAAATAGAATTGTTTCGAGTTAGATTATAAGACGGTTTTGTATGTTAACAAGCGCTTCGGGTGGAAAGTCGGTTTTCGTGTCCTCATCCGCTTCCCGCATACAAAACCTCTAACGTCAAAGACATGAACGGCCCGAAATCGGCGGGTACCAATACACAGAAAACAGACGGAGTTGTTCTTTTCGCCAAACGAACGAGGGAAGCGGTCGCAGGGGCGGGGTCGTCGGAGGGGGCGTGGCCTACGTACACGACCGGGTCCGAGAGACGTCGGGCTGTCCATCCTCGAAAACCAGAACGAGATATCTGGACGGGAAGCCGAGATACGACCTGAAACGTTTGCGAGTCCTCAGTCGCCCCCTTGGGAACACGGGCGGCTTACGAAGACCATAACTGGGTCCCAGACACTCGGGCCGGTCCATCCTCGAAGACCAGAACGAGATATCTGGACGGGAAGCTGAGATACGACCTGAAACGTTTGCGAGTCCTCAGCCGCCCCCTTGGGAACATGGGCAACGTTCGAAGACCATAACTGGGTCCCAGACACTTGAACCGGTCCATCCTCGAAAACCAGAACGAGATATCTGGGCCGGAAGCGGAGTTATCGCTCGAAACGTTTGAAGGTTCCCTGCCGCCCCCCTTTAAAATGGGGGCGGTGTGCATGTCGATAGCCGCCTTCCAGATACTTAGGGCTATTCATCGCTGAAAACCCGAACGAGATATCTTTTCCCGGAGCCGAGATATGACCAAAAGTGGAAGCGTGTTGTAGGAGCGATAGGAGGGTAGACACAATTGCTCCAGTTCGATACTGTTGAAAAAAAGGGCAACCCTAGTCCAAACATACAATATGTATGCTGTAGTGAAAAAAGATTTAAGACTGAATTCGAATCAAGAGAGATATTCGGTAAAAACATTTTCTAGCCGGAAATATACGCATCTAACATTGAATCCGCCTTAATGTTCATATTTTCCTCATTTATATTGTGTATAAATTAATTTTTCAACTTAAAAAAAAGATTACTGAATTAACAAAAAAAAAAAATAAAATTTCAGCCATTATTCCAGTTAAAAAAAATTTTGGTATGAAGTGAGATTCGAACCAACAACGGATACTGCCATAACGGGTGCATAATACAGCATACACGAGTACATGCATCTGAGCCAGCACCTTCTACAGATGGCAGCGCCATGTTAGAACTATTTAAAAGGGATACCATTATTAACACTTTACAGTTAGTTGACACTTTACAGTTTTTCTTGATTTCCTCGTAAACGACTGAATTTTCCGCTTCGACACATCGGAACACTTTTGTCATCTGGTCGAGCTTTATACGAAAATCACAATTTTAATTACAAAAAGTGATTAATACACCTTCATACACGCTAATTAAGCAGCTTAAACGGACCATTTTAATTAAGTGGCTAGAACTAAAAAACTATAGGAGCCAAAACGAATCCGCTTGGAAATCCGCGTAGAAGACCGTGTGTGCTACCCGGAACCGCAAAAGTTAACCTTTTAGGGCCACAATTAAAGCCGCCAGAGAGACCTACATCCGGGGTGTTTTTCCGCGATTTTTAACACTTTCTCAACAGTTAATCGCAAATAACTTTTAAAATACGCTTCGTACGATTTCGCGTCATAGGACCTTTTCTATTTATCTTTGCACTGCGCAGGTAGTGGTGCCAACAGAATTTGGATATCTCGCACCGAATCCGCGATAATTAATTAAAACCGCGAGAAACATCGAACCGCGGATTACTCGCGAACCAAGCGTCCCAGAGGGATGCGGTTTTGACGACTCTATGGAGGACGACTAGAGGAAGGGCACTCAGTGAAAATCTTCGAGATACCTGTATAATTGACGGCGTCAGAGGAGGCGGTTCCCCGAGAGATTCTTCCAACTGCCCCCGAAACGCCGCCACCCAGATGCCATTTCTAGACCCTATGGCGTCCTACCCGACGAGAGAAACCCAACCGTACCAAAATGTTAGTCCTACGACCGACTCCGCCCCCCTACACGTTGACCTTCGCGTACTCGCGGTTTTCGCGTATAAGGAGCGGTTTTTAACGATCGGACCTAATAACCTTTTTTATAGCCCACAAACCGAAGTTTCATAAGAGGTCTTCGGATCGCAAATAGGACTGCGGACGGCGGCGGTACAGCTTCGAGAATGGCTGCCCCCACGGTTTTTCCGATATTAATCGGAAATGGACCATAACAGGAACACTTATGATTAACCTTCGGGATACTAGACGAATCGGGCTATCAGACGGTGAAGACCGCAACGCGCTATCTATACCGGGGACGGAGATACAGCCGATAGCGTCGACGTGTTGGTCGAGGGGGCGGCTGACCGGAACGGGAGCGGCGAGGAGGTCGAGATAGGGCTCGATCGACTCGGAAGGAGATCCCTAAAGACGCCCCGAAGCCGTTTCCACTTAGAAAAAAGATCAAGTCGGCGGCAGCGTTTTTACTCGTGCAAGATTTTCGGGCGAAAGAAAAATCAAAGATTTAGAGTTTTTCTGCTGTAATTTTCCCGCTACCGAACGCATTTGGGAAAAAATCCAACCGTTTGAGGTATTTGAGATTCCACGTCGTTCGACGCAAAAAAATTCGTTTTGGCTCCTACTGTTCTCGAGATACCGCCCCTCGAAGAGGGGTCTACATATGGGTACTCGCCGCCCCGTAGAGCGGCGGCGGGTGGCGATATCGACGAACCGATAGAGGTGTCGGTCGCAGCTGCGGGCGATACGTCGAACGCCGTCGACAGATTTCCGCTAGCTCCCGGAAACCTAATGCCGCCCCCGGCCACCGCCTCCAGAGGGGCGCGGGCGCAAAATGCGTTTGGGGAAACACCATCGCGGGTCTTCGCTGGCAAAGAAGCGTGGGGCGAATTTCCGCTCCGACCTACCCTAAGACGGGGGCAGTTTTTCGCCGCCCCCTCTTAAACGGTCTACCGGGGAACGCGCGGACTCCCAACTTAAGCTGCCGAGGGCCGTACGCATCTACCCCCAAAAAACGGTCCCGATCGGATGACCTATGCGCCACCTAGAGACCGCGAAAAAGTCCGCGAGCGCGACTTGGATCGCTCGCGGGCGCGTTAATCGATCGCCTACGAGGGAAATCTTCCGGATCGGGGCTCCCCAGACACCCCGCCGGCCGACCCCGTCGTCGGATCCCGGACAGGAACGAAAATCGAATTGTTTCGAGTTAGCTTGGGAGACGGTTTTGTATGTTAACAAGCGCTTCGGGTGGAAAGTCGGTTTTCGTGTCCTCATCCGCTTCCCGCATACAAAACCTCTAACGTCAAAGACATGAACGGCCCGAAATCGGCGGGTACCAATACACAGAAAACAGACGGAGTTGTTCTTTTCGCCAAACGAACGAGGGAAGCGGTCGCAGGGGCGGGGTCGTCGGAGGGGGCGTGGCCTACGTACACGACCGGGTCCGAGAGACGTCGGGCTGTCCATCCTCGAAAACCAGAACGAGATATCTGGACGGGAAGCCGAGATACGACCTGAAACGTTTGCGAGTCCTCAGTCGCCCCCTTGGGAACACGGGCGGCTTACGAAGACCATAACTGGGTCCCAGACACTCGGGCCGGTCCATCCTCGAAGACCAGAACGAGATATCTGGACGGGAAGCTGAGATACGACCTGAAACGTTTGCGAGTCCTCAGCCGCCCCCTTGGGAACATGGGCAACGTTCGAAGACCATAACTGGGTCCCAGACACTTGAACCGGTCCATCCTCGAAAACCAGAACGAGATATCTGGGCCGGAAGCGGAGTTATCGCTCGAAACGTTTGAAGGTTCCCTGCCGCCCCCCTTTAAAATGGGGGCGGTGTGCATGTCGATAGCCGCCTTCCAGATACTTAGGGCTATTCATCGCTGAAAACCCGAACGAGATATCTTTTCCCGGAGCCGAGATATGACCAAAAGTGGAAGCGTGTTGTAGGAGCGATAGGAGGGTAGACACAATTGCTCCAGTTCGATACTGTTGAAAAAAAGGGCAACCCTAGTCCAAACATACAATATGTATGCTGTAGTGAAAAAAGATTTAAGACTGAATTCGAATCAAGAGAGATATTCGGTAAAAACATTTTCTAGCCGGAAATATACGCATCTAACATTGAATCCGCCTTAATGTTCATATTTTCCTCATTTATATTGTGTATAAATTAATTTTTCAACTTAAAAAAAAGATTACTGAATTAACAAAAAAAAAAAATAAAATTTCAGCCATTATTCCAGTTAAAAAAAATTTTGGTATGAAGTGAGATTCGAACCAACAACGGATACTGCCATAACGGGTGCATAATACAGCATACACGAGTACATGCATCTGAGCCAGCACCTTCTACAGATGGCAGCGCCATGTTAGAACTATTTAAAAGGGATACCATTATTAACACTTTACAGTTAGTTGACACTTTACAGTTTTTCTTGATTTCCTCGTAAACGACTGAATTTTCCGCTTCGACACATCGGAACACTTTTGTCATCTGGTCGAGCTTTATACGAAAATCACAATTTTAATTACAAAAAGTGATTAATACACCTTCATACACGCTAATTAAGCAGCTTAAACGGACCATTTTAATTAAGTGGCTAGAACTAAAAAACTATAGGAGCCAAAACGAATCCGCTTGGAAATCCGCGTAGAAGACCGTGTGTGCTACCCGGAACCGCAAAAGTTAACCTTTTAGGGCCACAATTAAAGCCGCCAGAGAGACCTACATCCGGGGTGTTTTTCCGCGATTTTTAACACTTTCTCAACAGTTAATCGCAAATAACTTTTAAAATACGCTTCGTACGATTTCGCGTCATAGGACCTTTTCTATTTATCTTTGCACTGCGCAGGTAGTGGTGCCAACAGAATTTGGATATCTCGCACCGAATCCGCGATAATTAATTAAAACCGCGAGAAACATCGAACCGCGGATTACTCGCGAACCAAGCGTCCCAGAGGGATGCGGTTTTGACGACTCTATGGAGGACGACTAGAGGAAGGGCACTCAGTGAAAATCTTCGAGATACCTGTATAATTGACGGCGTCAGAGGAGGCGGTTCCCCGAGAGATTCTTCCAACTGCCCCCGAAACGCCGCCACCCAGATGCCATTTCTAGACCCTATGGCGTCCTACCCGACGAGAGAAACCCAACCGTACCAAAATGTTAGTCCTACGACCGACTCCGCCCCCCTACACGTTGACCTTCGCGTACTCGCGGTTTTCGCGTATAAGGAGCGGTTTTTAACGATCGGACCTAATAACCTTTTTTATAGCCCACAAACCGAAGTTTCATAAGAGGTCTTCGGATCGCAAATAGGACTGCGGACGGCGGCGGTACAGCTTCGAGAATGGCTGCCCCCACGGTTTTTCCGATATTAATCGGAAATGGACCATAACAGGAACACTTATGATTAACCTTCGGGATACTAGACGAATCGGGCTATCAGACGGTGAAGACCGCAACGCGCTATCTATACCGGGGACGGAGATACAGCCGATAGCGTCGACGTGTTGGTCGAGGGGGCGGCTGACCGGAACGGGAGCGGCGAGGAGGTCGAGATAGGGCTCGATCGACTCGGAAGGAGATCCCTAAAGACGCCCCGAAGCCGTTTCCACTTAGAAAAAAGATCAAGTCGGCGGCAGCGTTTTTACTCGTGCAAGATTTTCGGGCGAAAGAAAAATCAAAGATTTAGAGTTTTTCTGCTGTAATTTTCCCGCTACCGAACGCATTTGGGAAAAAATCCAACCGTTTGAGGTATTTGAGATTCCACGTCGTTCGACGCAAAAAAATTCGTTTTGGCTCCTACTGTTCTCGAGATACCGCCCCTCGAAGAGGGGTCTACATATGGGTACTCGCCGCCCCGTAGAGCGGCGGCGGGTGGCGATATCGACGAACCGATAGAGGTGTCGGTCGCAGCTGCGGGCGATACGTCGAACGCCGTCGACAGATTTCCGCTAGCTCCCGGAAACCTAATGCCGCCCCCGGCCACCGCCTCCAGAGGGGCGCGGGCGCAAAATGCGTTTGGGGAAACACCATCGCGGGTCTTCGCTGGCAAAGAAGCGTGGGGCGAATTTCCGCTCCGACCTACCCTAAGACGGGGGCAGTTTTTCGCCGCCCCCTCTTAAACGGTCTACCGGGGAACGCGCGGACTCCCAACTTAAGCTGCCGAGGGCCGTACGCATCTACCCCCAAAAAACGGTCCCGATCGGATGACCTATGCGCCACCTAGAGACCGCGAAAAAGTCCGCGAGCGCGACTTGGATCGCTCGCGGGCGCGTTAATCGATCGCCTACGAGGGAAATCTTCCGGATCGGGGCTCCCCAGACACCCCGCCGGCCGACCCCGTCGTCGGATCCCGGACAGGAACGAAAATCGAATTGTTTCGAGTTAGCTTGGGAGACGGTTTTGTATGTTAACAAGCGCTTCGGGTGGAAAGTCGGTTTTCGTGTCCTCATCCGCTTCCCGCATACAAAACCTCTAACGTCAAAGACATGAACGGCCCGAAATCGGCGGGTACCAATACACAGAGAGCAATTGGAGTTTTTCTTTTCGCCAAACGAACGAGGGAAGCGTTGGCAGGGGCGGGGTTTTCGGAGGGGGCGGGGCCAGATTCCACGACCTGGTCCCAGAGACGTTGAACTGTCCATCCTCGAAAACCAGAACGAGATATCTGGACCGGAAGCTGAGATACGACCTGAAACGTTTGCGAGCCCTCAGCCGCCCCCTTGGGAACACGAGCGTCGTTCGAAGACCATAACTGGGTCGCAGACACTTCGGCCGGTCCATCCTCGAAAACCAGAACGAGATATCTGGACGGGAAGCTGAGATACGACCTGAAACGTTTGCGAGTCCTCAGCCGCCCCCTTGGGGACACGAGCGTCGTTCGAAGACCATAACTGGGTCGCAGACACTTCGGCCGGTCCATCCTCGAAAACCAGAACGAGATATCTGGGCCGGAAGCGGAGTTATCGCTCGAAACGTTTGAAGGTTCCCAGCCGCCCCCCCTTTAAGACGGGGGCGGTGTGCATGTCGATAGCCGCCTTCCAGATACTTAGGGCTATTCATCGCTGAAAACCCGAACGAGACATCTTTTCCCGGAGCCGAGATATGACCAAAAGTGGAAGCGTGTTGTAGGAGCGATAGGAGGGTAGACACAATTGCTCCAGTTCGATACTGTTGAAAAAAAGGGCAACCCTAGTCCAAACGTACAATATGTATGCTATAGTGAAAAAAGATTTAAGACTGAAATCGAATCAAGAGAGATATGCGGTAGAAACATTATCTAGCCGAAAATATACGTATCTAACACGAAATTCACTTAATAATGAAGTCTCTATATTTTTCATGTCTTTTTTTAAACCGTTTTTATTTTCACTATATTTTTTTCATTTTTATTGCTTACGATTTAAGTATATCAGCGGTATCAGAAAGTATATACTTTCTTGCTAATTATAGGAGAATACTTTACCTTACTTTGTCGGTTTTTAGATTTGCTTAAGCTGCTTGTTAATGGCCAAAGACTTTCAGCGACCCTTGAACGATTTCCTCACAGGAACGTCTTTTTCACTTCTCTAATTGTATAGTAGAAAACGGTGTCTCTCTTAATGGAATAAGATGAGGAATTGCTTACAACACTGCTTTTACAAGATAATGTTTTTTTAATTTTTTTTTATATTAAGACTTAAGACCTTTGGTAGATGATTTTTTCAACTTTTTTCTTTTTTATTTTTTTATAAGCACGAACTTGTCTTCATCCATCATAAGATGAGCTATTGCTTACAACACTGCTTTTACATGTTTTTGTTTTTTTTTAAATATTTTTTATATTAAGACAGTGCTTTAGTAGATAATGTCTTTTACTTAGTTTTTTAATTTTAAAAGCATGAACGTGTTTCGGTGAATTTTTTTATTTTATGTAACTGTTAACGTCTGAAGTAGTCCCCTTTTGGACAAACTCTATTCTCAAAAACTAATCTTTATGCAAGAAGCTGATTATAAATAAAAGCTTTGTTTCCATAACAGTTAAACGTTTATTGACGCCGTGACTACGACAGCGATTACAATTAAGGTATTATAGATGATTATATTGTAATAAATTCTACTACACTTTCTTCCTAATCATAGGAGAATACTTTACCTTACTTTGTCGGTTTTTATATTTTTGCTTAATCTGCTTGTGAATGGCCATAGATTTTCAATGATCCTCGAACGATTTCCTCGCAGCAACGTCTTTTTCACTTTTCCAATTGTATAGTAGAAAAAGGTGCCTCTCTTAACGGAATAAGATGAGGAATTGCTTACAACACTGCTTTTACATGTTATTGTTTTATTTTAATTATTTTTTTATATTAAGACTTAAGACCTTTGGTAGATGATTTTTTTCTTTTTTATATTTTTCGATAAGCACGAACTTGTTCGCATTCATAATAAGATAGCTATTGCTTACAACACTGTTTTTACATGTCATTGTTCTTTTTTAATCTTTTCTTTATATTAAGACAGTGCTTTAGTAGATAATTTTTTCTACTTTGTTTTTTAATTTTAAAAGCATGAACGTGTTTCTGTGAACCTTTTTATTTTATGTAACTGTTAACGTCTGAAGTAGTCCTCTTTTGGACAAACTCTATTCTCAAAAACTAATCTTTATACAAGATGTTGATTATAAATAAAAGCTTTGTTTCCAAAACAGTTAAACGTTTATTGACACCGTGGCTACGACAGCGATTAAAATTAAGGTATTATAGATATTACAAAAGATATTACAAAAAATATTACAGACAATTATATTATTAACAAAATAGTGTAAAAGTTGCTGCCAGTTAACTCTCGCGTCGACCAAGATCTCGAAACGCTGGCCCTTCCTTTGGCACGATCTGCGTCGGATGATGGATCTGAAACAACATGTACATTCGTAAACAACATATCTACCCTTCCGCCACATAAATCTATTAATCTTACCTTAAACGATTGGAAGAAGAACGTAAGGGAGCCAACGGGTTCATGATGGTGTCGGGTCGCTTCTTCGGACGTCGAACTATTCATAAGGGCGCCGGGCGAAATCCTTACCCCAACGTCTCGCATCTGCAACAACGACAAACAGCAATTTAGTTTAATTACATACTTTACCTCGCGACATATAAATATTACCTTCGAGAAAATCGGCGTCCTCTGGAAACTTACTATTCTCTTTATGCAGCTTTTCGCTAGTTTTAATAAACTACCCAGGACTCACCACGAGGAGGTAGCTGCATTTCGAGTCCCGCCCGTGCCCTCCCCAACCTCCCTACCTTGAGAGCACTTTGTTTTTAGGCTTTGTATCGTGACTTTTGTCTCAAACGTTGCGCTTCTTCGATAGTCGAACGTTCTGCCTTTTGGAAATATTCTACCTGTTTCGTTCTGAATTATGAAGGATTACCTTCATTTTAACGCCAGCTCACATATTTCGAAATTCTGCACATTTACGATGCACCATGATAGAAGACGTATTAACCTTTTTCGAATATATTTAATATGTTGTTCTGACTGTTTCGTATATGTTGGTCCCCTGCACATGACTTGTTTTTGATCTTCGTTTTATATCGAACTCTTTCGCGTAAATGTTTCACCGAGCGACGAGAAATAAAGATGTTTATCACATCAATTGTACCTTTTCTAACGCCAAAGCGAATATTTTTGAATTCTTCACTTTAACGGATTAACGCGTCAAAAAGCTTATTTGCCGTTGTCGAATATCCTTAATATTTTCTTCTGAATCTTTCATATATAATAACTATGCTGGTCCCCTACACCTTACTTGTTTTTGAACATTGTATTAACTGAAATATTTCGCGTAACTTACTACGTTCCATATACTTACTATATTTGCCGCATCGATTCTACCTTCTGTATCGCTAAATCACACATTCAGGAATTCTTAAAATTTAAGAGCCACCACGTTAATAACCGTATGTTTTGTTCTGAATGTTTCGTATATATGTTGGTCCCCTGCACTTGACTTGTTTTTGAACCCAGTACTGTATCGATGTTTATCTGTAACATGTCGTTCACCGTGGGACGAGAAGTGGAGCGTATAAATAATAAAACTGTCACATCAAGCGAGATCTTCTCATTAGTTTTCAGTTTTATTCTTTTATTCTTTGTTAGAATTATTCCTTCTGATCTGTTTATTATTACCCGTTATTTATTTTTAAGATTTACTTACCTTTCAATTTTTTCTTCTTTGCTGAAGACGTCCCGCTATTTCTTCTTTTCATGGGCATAACATCGACGACCGCGTCGTCGTCAAGTTCTATTTCTTCCACCACAGCAGGAGGAAACTCGTGATCCCGCAGATGGGCGTCCCCGATGACGTTTGGCACAAAAATCGTGCTGGTGTTATTTCTCCGCAGTATGGCAGAATAGTGCCTGTTCGATAATATGCACATGATAGGCGCTTGGCCTCCGTCTCTCAGGGGCGAGTAGCGTACGTGTTGGGTGGTGCCTTCGTTTATCGCTTGCTGGAGCGTCGCGTCGGAAGCGTTCTTGTTATCGGCGTCTCTGCTCGATAGTGGTACGTAAACGTATACTTCTCTTTGCGTGGCTATAGCCAATGCCTTCAGATGCGCGTTAGAGCCCCAACCTATCTCGCCTTCGAGATGCCGCGAGGTATTCATGACCAGCGTGTCCATGTCGCTAATGTCGTATTCCATCATCATTCCCTCGAAGTGCCGCCAGTGTTCGGCAAATATGCGAATTGTGGCGGCGCGAATCCGGGCGGCGTAATTTTCGTGGCCGAAGAGATTCAAAGATACCATGTTGAACATGCAACTGCCGTCCCCGGAAGTCGCCACCGCTTGGGAGTGCGTGGACATAGCGGAGTAAAGAAGGCGCTGCGCTTCTTCGTTCGGTCTGGTGCTGCCGCCGTTGGCTTCGTAGGTGGTGGTGGCGCTCTCTTGCAAAGTGCTTATGTACGCGGGAACGCCGACCGCATCCGTGATCTCCAACACTTTTCGCCTGTAGGCGTCGTCGTCGACGGACCGTCCGATCCTACTGATGAAGCGGAACATGGTGTTGAGGTCGTCTTTTTTTAAACTCGCAAGTTCTTCGGCGTACGGCGTTCTCTTGACTCTTTTCGCGCCTCTTTCGGGCCGCGAGTCGGGTTCGTCTTTCTCCTCGTTCGGGTGACCGCCGGTGTCGCTGTCGTCTTTTTTGTTTTCTTCGTCGATGCCGTCGAACAAATCTGCCATGCTGACCTTGACGACCTTGCCGTCTCGCGTTTCTCGAGTAGCGTTCCACCTCGGGGGAACAATGGGCATGAGCGGCTTGCGGCCGGAAAAGCCCCTCAGCACGTCCACCTTGTCGAACCATTCCAAGAGGTCCTTGATTTCCGGCGCCACTATGATGGCGCTCTTGCTGAACTGTGTAAAATGCAGATCGTCCAGATTACGCACTCTGCTAACTGCCGTGTAAAATTGCCCCGTAACGAAAAGTCTGCTGGCGTCGATGATGACGTCTTTCAAAGTTTGACCTTGACATTTATGGATGGTGGCGGCGTAAGCTAGTTCGAGGGGAAACTGCTCGCGGAAATATGTACTGCCGCCTGTCGGTCCGAGAATGTCCTGTCGCACTCGCGTAACCGCCAATTTAGAACCGTTGAGCATGGACTTGACCACGATGTAGTCTTCGTTAAAGTGCTCGACAGTAGCTATCCTTCCGTTGACCCATCCGTGACGTATATCTCTATTTCTGAGGAGCATCACTTTGGCTCCGATCTTCAACTTCAGCGCGGAGGGCAGCAAGTTCTTTCGTCTTTCCACGCCTTTTATGTAGGCCGCGGTGGCATCTGAAACGGGGGTGCCCCTAACGTCTACGTCTCTCGCCAGGATCTCTATCGTTTCTCCCGGCAGCTTCTCTAAAGCGGCGGCGTCGTGCGCCGCCTTCGTCCTTCTCAGAGACACCAGGTAAAGAGTGTTCTGCAGGTCCAGTTGTTCGATGTCCTCTTTCTTTATGAGGCGTCTCTCCAAAGTCACGAGGTCTTGTTCGGTGTACTTTTCGACCCGAATTCGATTTAACAGCAGCTGGAAATCGCTGTCTTCGGCTCTCATGTTTTGCCTGAGGACGAGCGTGTCGAAGTGTTTGGCGTATACGTGCTGCTCCCATATGTTGCAGTTGATGGCGGGCAATTGCGCCGCGTCGCCGAACATGATGATGCTTTTTCCGCCGAACGGCACCCTGTTCAGTTCGGTGTGGCGTCTTAGCAACTCCTCTATTTTCGACAGTAGGTTCATATCTAGCATGGAAACTTCGTCTATCATGATGACGTCCACGTTCGCGATCATGTGAGATTCGGTAGTGCCGAATTCCAGGCGGGTGTCCAGGTTGATGCCCATTTTGAAGTAGCAGTGGATCGTGAGACCGCCCACTACGTGAGCCGCGCAACCCGTGGTGGCCAGCTTCTGCACTCTCATGTCGTTTTCTCGACAATAACTGTAGAGAGCTTCCATCAAGAAACTCTTGCCGGCTCCTGCTTCTCCGGCTACCATGGCTTTAACTTTATCGCCTCGTGCCCAACCAGACGTCACGTACTCGTATGCTCGCCTTTGGCTTTCCGAAAACTTGTCCAAATACTCGTGCAAAGGGAGCGGCTCCTTCACGTTGAGCACGTTCGATTCGTCTTCCACGTCGATAATCTCGGCCCTTATGAGTTCCTCCATCTCCGCCCTATTGGGCGCTATCGTTTCCAGCAGCGCGTCTACGTCTTGGTCCATCAGCCAATTACCATCTATCATGCGTCTCGCCATTTCCATTATCTTATCGGCGGAATAGCCGCGCCGGGCCGATTCTTTCAGGAAATGCATGGCTTCTTCCTCTTTCTCTATAAGGTTTCTTTTCATACACTCATCCAAGTAGGAGCCAGTATCCGATCTCAACCGGTGAAGGCTTTCTCCGTCTACGGGCACGTTTTCCAACAGCTTTCTCAGACAGTAGAGCTCGAGCTCGTCTCCGTAAGGAACGTAATGTCTAAAATAGGTCACCGCTTCTTTTCTCACCCTGCGTCTTATTTGGCGGCCCGATCTGTCGACGAGAACGTTATCGTTGCGAGGGGTACTCGGCACAGAAGGTAGACCCTCGTCTTGCTCTTCGCCGTCGTTCGTATTCTTAGAGGACGAGTAATAGTATCTGGCGTAAAACTGAGGATAAGTCAGATCTTGCAATTCTCCGGGACGATCTAAGTACTTCTCTAATTTGGTCTGATAGTAGATGTCTTCCGAGGCGTCCTCGACGTTAGTCATGTGCTGCTTGCGTTTCACGAATCTCGACCTGGGGTTGACGTCTATGGGCAAAAAAATAATCTCGTTGCTGCACTGTACGTGTGGCTTTTGCAAAAGCAGCGCGGCGCATTCTAAAGACGAGACCACTCTCGTACGCAAATATCTTTCGGCGTCGGTCATGTCGCGAAGTGGTTTTTGATGCTGCTTTTTGTTGATGTTTATCTTAACGCTCACGGCAGACTTCGCTATGTATTTCGTGAGGTACATTTCCCAACCGTTATCGGTGACTCTTTGCACGTTGACGTGCGCTCCCCAGAACATCAAGAGCGCTAGGTTATGTGGAACCACCCGTATATCTTCGGAATGGCGTCTCACGTACAAGAATCTGAGGCCCTTTTTCTCCGTGCTCTCCACTTCTCTTGTGGCAAACGGAAAACCGTACTTGCAGTCTTTCAACATTTTCTTCGGACCTATAGTTCGGCATTTTACGCAGCATCTGTGGATCTGAAGCGCCTTAACCATGTCTCTCCACTGGTCGTTGTTCGGGTGCTCTACGAATCGCGGTACCTCTGCGACGATGGCGTCTTCTGGAACGGTGCCCGGCTCGCACCAAATAACACAGTGAACGTGCAGACCTCCTCTATTCTGATACTCGATTCTGTACCAATAATCGGTCACTTTTCCAAAAATGCCTTTTTCGTTGTGCAGCACCTGATCTTTGAACGCTTGGAGACGCCTGTAAAACACCATGGCCATTTCCACGGGATACCTGACGGCCTCTTTCGTGCCGAACGCGAGCTTCATGTCTTCCTTGCTAGCAATCTCCGCTTTGCCGTGAATGCCGTCTGAAATAATGGCCACTATCTCGGGCCAATTGTCGTTTTGCGTCAGAGTTATGAACAAGTCGGGCTGTCTACCTAGATGCGCAGATAAGGCGAGCAGGTCTTGCGCCTTCGTGTACCAATACGTTTTAGAGTTTGGGATGCTCGCCGGCACTTCTCGGCCGTACTTGGAATCGCCGAGGTTGTCGGTCATGTTGAAATCTTTTTTCGTCAATGGCTGTGCCAAATCTGCCACGGACACCCTTAAGCTATTACACACCTGTATTCTGGTTTTTATCAGCAGATCCAAAAAATAAAACATGTAATTCGGTTCTCTGCGAAATCTATCGTCGGCCATGCACAATCGCCACTTGTAAAAGTTCCCCATCGTCATTCCTTTTCGGGGTTCGTATCCGCCGATTCCGTAAGGATGGAGCCAAGGAAACAGTTTCGCCGCTAGGGTGGGCTCGTCGTAATTCACCCATAACAGTCGTTTCAGAGATTTCTTTGCCTCTTCAAAGTCTCTACAATGCTGAGCGGCCGCCACCGCGTCGGCCATTTTCTCTGTTCCTCTGGCTGCGAGATCAAACTGCGGTATAAGCAGTCCCGCTTCTTCGTCGCCGAGTATATCGTTTTTGGTGATCTCTTCGTCGGCAACTTCTATGTCTCTCTTGTCAAAGATCGCCATCGTGGATGGGTGATTAGCTCTCGGTTTTACATAGCGGTACAGAGTTTCGTAATGGGCATAAAATTGCGTATACAGAGGATTGATTTCCTTTAACGTTTTTAAGGCCGCCCTTATTTTAATGTCGCTCGCCGATTCATCGTTGACTCCGGTCTTTTCGACGATCATGGCGTACATGTTGAAGTATCGTTGATCGTTCTTATGTATGGCGTCCATAGAGCCCTGCTTGTGTTCGTAGGTACCAAAAGTCGAATTCTTAACCTTGACGGTCTCTGAAAATAAAGCTGCTAAGGCAATCTGCAATTTTTCGTAATTGTTTAAGGTAGAAATTTCGAAGGGAATAGACAGGCTTGGTGTTCCTTCCGGTGTTAATGGAAACCGTTGCAACAAATCGTTTTTCTTACAAATACCGCAAAGATAGTATTGGGAATCACCCTTCTTATACATACTTCGCAAGTAATCATCCCGATAGTGATTTAGTACGGGTACGGTTGCTGGACTCGCTTCGCTGCGAAAATAGTTACATTGAGAGTGCGAGACCAACAAAGTGGAACATACGTGACAACATCCTCCAAAAAGTGGCAATACACTTAATTTGAAACCACTATCCCACATTCTCATAACGGCAGAATATTCTTGTTCGGACTTGGCAACCGATGTTTTTTCGAATTTTAAATTAAACTTTAGTTTGAGCATGTTAAAGTGACTGCGAATAGAAGTAGCGGATTGCGTAGGATAGGTTTCTTGAAAAATATTACTCAAAATCTCAAAAAAATTAGAGTGCACTCCGGGTTTCCCTTCATGAACCCCGAGTCGAATACGTTCTTGATTCTGTCTAAAGGCCGTCTGGGCACATTCAATTAGAAACATTTCTTTATCGCTACTCCACTTCGTCTTTGCTTCTTTAGGGTTCAATGTTTGCACTTTGCCGGCATACAAATCAAGCGAATATATGTACAAAGTGGCTGCCTTGATATGGCATTCCGGATACGTCTTAATGAACTCGTCTCTTACTCTAACTTCGATTTTGTTTTTACTGCCCTTCATCTTCCTAGCTTTCTTTAAACAACCTACCAGAACTTTCTCCTTTTTCTCGTCCCAGTCAAAACCTTTGTTCGCTCTGTTGAATTTTGTATGTTCCTTCTTAGTAGCGGTAGATGATTCCGGCACATCATTAATTTCTGGTTTCGTCACCTGAGCAGCGGTATCTGTTGGCAGTTCGGTTTTATGTGAATCTTCGCCTTTGGGGTTCAACGTTTGCACTTTACAAAGTTTGGAGTACAAATTAACAGAATGTCTGTATAAAGTTGCTGCTTTGATTGGGCAATTCGGATACGTCTTAACGAACTCGTCTTTTACTCGAACTTCGATTTTGTTTTTACTGCCCTTTATCTTCCTAGCATTCTCTAAACATCCCACCAGAACTTTCTCCTTGTGCTCGTCCCATTCAAAACCTTTATCCACGGCGTTGGGGTTTTTGTGTCCGTTCCTACTAGCAGTAGATGATGGTGAAGCAGTGTGCATTTCTGGTTTCGTCTCCTGAGCAGTGCTATAGTTGGGCATTTCGCCTTGATGGGATTCCTCACCAGAATCGCTTTTCGCTTTCAATTCCTTTTCAAATTGCGCGGCCCGATTATATAACGTTTTAGGAATTACTTTGCAGTCGGGTTGAAGCTTTAAAAACTGAGCAGTAAGGTTTGCCATTAACGCGTTCCCATTGTTTTCCAATCTGGCAACTCGTAAACATTCGACCAATTGCCGTTTCGAAGCATCGTCGAACACAAAACTTGCTTTGCGGGGCATCGTAAATTGACAATAACTCAGGGGACCAGATTACAGAACAATTCCCTATCCCTAGATCGTCTCTTGCTACAGAATACAGTATAAATGTTATACTTACCAACCTACCTATTGTACCTGCAAGACAAATTAAACAAAGATAATAGCCTGTTTGACACATGACACTTTATATAATTTTTATAGAGTATATAAAAGATTGTTTATTATCATTACAGGTGCAAATTCAACAAAATTACAAATTAAACAAATTGAAGATTGGTACAAAACTTAAACAACAAACATCATGAAAAGTTTATATCTTTTACTGTTTTCAGAGAAATTCATCATCTTCATTTTATAATATACTATTTAAAATAAATCACCATTTTCAATGTGAAAATCAGTATTGCAATACTTATGCGGCCTGTAGAGATTCAAAGTTTTCTAAAGAATATAATGCATTTATTTGATATGCAAAGACATGAAAATTTAAAACATCCAGCTATTCATTTTTCATTAAAGATCTTTTTCAGGATATATTTTCACAGAAAAAGCCAAACTTCTTTGAATTACTATTTTACATTTTATATATTACAAAATTATGTTGTAATTCCCAAAAGAAAATATATTTATTTTATATACAATACGCGGAAATATGAAACAACACACTACAAATTGTGTATTGATGATTTTTTTAAAAAGATGCTGTTACTAAAAAATATATGTATTTTTATTTTATTTTCAAAGATGCGAAAATCTAAAACAATAATCTGCTAATTTTTTATTGAAGATTTCTTTAACGAGCTTCCTTAAATAAACAAAAATTTTAGAAACTAGGAAGACCGAAAATGCCAAAATAGTATGATGTCGTATTTTGAAATTTTCGAGTAATTGCTCGTAAGTTTCCATAAAACAAAATCTGTAAAGAACTGACTGATGATTATTCTAAACTAATGTACTTTGAAATACCGTTATCAAAAAATATACGTATTTGCAGTTATTATTTTCAAAGATGGGAAAATCTAAAACAATAATCTGTATATTTTTCATTAAAGATTTTTTAACAAATTATATCTTCGTAGAAATAGGCAATCCTTCCTGGATAAACTAAAACATTAGAAACTACGAAGACCAAATATGCAAAACTAGTATGATGCTGTATTTTGAAACTTTAGAGATGATTGCTTTTAATTTTTAATAAAAAAAAAACTCCGTGGTGAACTGTCATAATTTTAACGTTAGTACTCACTTCGATGATTATTCTAAAAATGTACTTTCACCAAAAAATATACGCATTTATTTTATTTTCAAAAATACGAAAATATAAAACAATCTTGTAAGTTTGCATTAAAGAATTAAGCAATCTTTCCTGAGTAATCTAAAATTTTAGAAACTACAAAGACCAAATATACCAAAATAGTATGATGCTGTATTTTGAAATTTTCCAGATGATTGCTTTTAAGAATTAATAAAAAAAACATCTGAAAAGAAATGACCGATGAATACTCTAAAACAATGTACTTGGAAATACTTGTATCAAAAAATATACGTATTTGTAGTTATTATTTTCAAAGATAGCAAAACTTAAAACAATAGTCTGCTAGTTTTTTATTAAGACTTTTTAACAAATTAAATCTTCGTAGAGAACAGCAATTTTTCCTGAATAAACTGAAATTTTAGAGAAACAAAGACCAAATATGCCAAAATGGTATAATGTATTTTGAAATTTGCGAGATAATTGCTTTTAGTTGTTATAAAAAAAATCTGTAAAGAACTGACTGATGATTATTCTAAAAAAAATGTACTTTGAAATAATTTTACCAAAAAAGTAACGTATTTGTTTTATTTTCAAAATTAGGAAATTCTACAATAATCTTCTAATTTTTCATTAAAGATTCGTTAACAAATTTAATCTTCGTAGAAAACGGCAATCTTTCCTGAATAAACTGAAATTTTAGATACTACGAAGACCAAATATGCCAAAATAGTATAATGTATTTTGAGATTTTCGAGGTAATTGCTTTTAAGTTTTAATAAAAGAATTCTGTAAAGAACTGACTGATGATTATTCTAAAAAAATGTACTTTGAAATAATTTTACCAAAAAACTAACGTATTTATTTTATTTTCAAAATTAGGAACATCTAAAAGAATCTTCAAATTTTTCATTAAAGATTCGTTAACAAATTTAATCTTCGTAGAAAACGGCAATCTTTCCTGAATAAACTGAAATTTTAGAAACTACGAAGACCAAATATGCCAAAATAGTATAATGTATTTTGAAATTCTCGAGATAATTGCTTTTAAGTTTTAATAAAAAAATTCTGTAAAGAACTGACTGATGATTATTCTAAAAAAATGTACTTTGAAATACTTTTACCAAAGAATAAACGTATTCATTTTATTTTCAAAATTAGGAAAATCTAAAAGAATCTTCTAATTTTTCATTAAAGATTCGTTAACAAATTTAATCTTCGTAGAAAACGGCAATCTTTCCTGAATAAACTGAAATTTTAGATACTACGAAGACCAAATATGCCAAAATAGTATAATGTATTTTGAGATTTTCGAGGTAATTGCTTTTAAGTTTTAATAAAAGAATTCTGTAAAGAACTGACTGATGATTATTCTAAAAAAATGTACTTTGAAATAATTTTACCAAAAAACTAACGTATTTATTTTATTTTCAAAATTAGGAACATCTAAAAGAATCTTCTAATTTTTCATTAAAGATTCGTTAACAAATTTAATCTTCGTAGAAAACGGCAATCTTTCCTGAATAAACAGAAATTTTAGAAAGTACGAAGACCAAATATGCCAACATAGTATGATGTATTTTGAAATTTTCGAGATAATTGCTTTTAAGTTTTAAAAAAAAAATTCTGTAAAGAACTGACATGATTATTCTAAAAAAATGTACTTTGAAATAATTTAACCAAAAAACTAACGTATTTATTTTATTTTCAAGATTAGGAAAATCTAAAAGAATCTTCTAATTTTTCATTAAAGATTCGTTAACAAATTTAATCTTCGTAGAAAACGGCAATCTTTCCTGAATAAACTGAAATTTTAGAAACTACGAAGACCAAATATGCCAAAATAGTATAATGTATTTTGAAATTCTCGAGATAATTGCTTTTAAATTTTAATAAAAAAATTCTGTAAAGAACTGACTGATGATTATTCTAAAAAAATGTACTTTGAAATATTTTTACCAAAGAATATACGTATTTATTTTATTTTCAAAGATACGAAAATGTAAAACAGCAATCTGCTAATTTTTCATTAAAGATTTATATGTGCGTAGAAAAAAGCAAGCTTTCTCGAATAAACTAAAATTTAAAAACTACAAATAACATAACATAACAATAAATGCACATTTTCGATACTAGTAGAATATCACAGAGATTCCGATTTCACATAAACATTTCTGTATTTATTTTATACAAAATATGTCGAACACTTCAAACGACAAACCAACTTTGATGATCCCGATTTTTCGGCCACGTTGATTTAACTTTTTCCTGCGCATTTTATAGACGTCATGTTATGTTTTAGTTTACTACGTTGGGTCCTATGACGTTATCGACTTTATTAACTAGAACCCCCCTATTTTTTGATAGAAAATATATCTCTAAATAAATAAAAATAAAACTTGAAAGATTAATTATTATTTTCGTGAAAATTATCAGTGATTCCTTCATATTTAACAAATACTTATTTTAAATACCGCACATGGGGTATTGCTGAACTCAGAAAAAAATATACTTTTAATTTGTAGCATAAAAATAAAGTTCTTCCATTAAAAATTGACGTCTATAAAATCCGCAGGAAAAAATAAAATTGGCGTGTTCTTCCAAACAGAGATAAGACAAAAAATATGAATTTTATTCCTTACTTTATTTACGCACTGTATATCTAGTTATTGGAATTATAATTCCACCGTTTATATTACAAAATTGGGTTCTACCAAATAGTACCAAATGCAATTATTTAGTTTGAAAGATTTGTAAATGATAAACAACAAACTACAGTAATACACCAAAAAACCATATTGGATAAAAAAAGACACTTACCTTATGCCTACGCTGCAGATGAATTGGCCCTTGGTTTGCGGGTTGATCTAAGTAGCCTCTAAAAAGGCTTCACAAATCAAAAACTGCACGCACCGAAAGACCGAATTAACACCACTGAAGATTACAATTTATAAAATTACTGTTGCAAATTGAAAGTGATTTAAAGTGACTATAACTTGTAACGAAATCTAGTCTAAATCCGTGGAAACTAAAAAAAAGGTGAAATTTCGTTTAAATTATTATTTATAAAAATCAAAATTATGCGTGTTTAAGTTACAGCTTGTAATTTAATAAATTGTAATTTGCAGGAAAATTAAAAATTACAAACACAGAGAACTTTAATAAAACTTCGAATAATTTCGAAAAAAACTTCAATCCACACTCAAAGAGGGTAAACCAAAAAGTGACTACACTTTGAAATGTTGTATTGGTTAACAGTGTTGCCAGATATTATTTTTGCATGTCGCCAATTTGGCCGATAGATGTCGCTAAATGACTCGAAAGTAGCCCAGACCCCAGAAAGTTTGTTTTAAATATTATATGAAAAGGGCGTTGACTTTTTTTTAACTTCTGACACCTTGATTGAAAGTATTAATTATCCTCTATAGCACATGCTTATGTTGTAAGTTCGCGCACAATAAAGATTCAAAAAGAAAACAAACTAGGCGTAGGTATTAAGTTTTTATAGCTTTTTAAACCGTTTGAAATATAAATTAAAAATTGTAAATCGCCAAGTTTGTGGTTTTCTAATGTTTATTTAATTCACATACATAGTACCTATCTAAAGGAAGTGTAATATATTTTTCATTTTCGTACAAGTTTTCGCATATAAATATGTCTTTGTTTTAGAAAGACACTGTTCCTAACTTTGTTGCAACGCTTGATATGGGAAATTATTTTAAACAATTTGTCGCAAAGGCTCTTGCAAAATCGCCCAATCTGGCAGCACTGTGTTGTGCCGGTAACAGTTAAATACGTAGCTGACTGAAAGAGAGAAACCAACATAGGTATATATTTCTTAGAATTCTTATGTCAAAATGGTTTGTATGACTTGGTTTAGGTAGTAGGTACCTACTGGGGATTATAATATAAAGAAATATCTCTTTCGTGGAAAAGCAAACTGGAAATTATGTTAACATTGTTAGCAGAAAACGCTTTTAAATAGCACATACTTACTTTTTTAAAGAAATAAATTCACTTTATCGGCAATACTTTTTTGCTATATATCTATCAAAAAATGTTTTGTTAAGTGTTCACCTATAATTACAAGTTGGTTATTTATTTACTTCTTATAGTAATTAGTGTTCATTTAATTGCCAACCAACTTGTACTGTTGAAATAAAGACAACTTTAAACCAAAAATACAGAATTAGACTGCAATAAATACAATACTGTATAATTTTATTATACAGACCACCTCGAAGGTCAACTAATTTATGCAATAGATTACAACAAACTTAAACATTGCGGTATTACCTGTTTCACGTCCGCGATCAGAACGCGGACCATAGTTTGTGGACCCCATTACACCTTCAATTTGAAAATAACACTCGACACAGGTTCACATTTATAAAAAAGTTTTTTTTTTAAATATCTACATATGTATTTATATAATGTTATATTTATAATTTAAATTTGCAATCAATTATAAGAGGATCGTAAAAATTCCTAAGAAGAAGCTATTACCGACCACGTTTGAAATTAGTTTTTACAATAACCCTGGAATTACCAAGAAATCTCTGTGATGTTTATCTATGTAGAAAAGATTAAGATTTCGTTTTAAGTGAATTCATGAATGGGTCCCACTGCAATCCCTCTCGGAGTACCGTTATTACCATCTCTTTAATGACAAAATCCTTTTCTTTACAATGATAAACATGCTTCGAAACGTGCTTTCCTATCTTCATGGCGAATTTGCTGAATTTTTAATTAAAATCTAACGGGATTAAAAATTTAGGATCTTCGAGTGGATTTATGAACGAAAAATGTGGCAAGAACTGCGTTTAAACTCTGATAAAACCTAACTGATAATAATCTAGCTTTGTTTACTACAGTTGCAGAACAAACGAACATCTACAACTAAGTTAATGATAAATAATTATTAACTTGATAATCAAGCATCTTAACATAATAGTTATCGTCACTTAATGAACAATAAAAGTTTTTCCTATTTTCGATTTAAAAACCCCATAGGCAATAAAAGTATTAATTATCCTCTATAGCAAATATTTATGTTATAAGTTCACGCACAATAAAGATTCAAAAACAAAACAAAGCAAACTGGAAATTATGTTAGCACTGTTAACAGAAAACGCTTAATTTTATCAAATACTTACTTTATTAAACAAATAAATTTACTTTTTCAGCAAAACTTTATGTTATGTGTATAAAAATATGATCAAATTAATAACAATATTTTGTTAAGTGTCCAAGTATAATTAAAATTTGCTCTTTTAATTAGTTCTTATAATAATTAGTGCTCATGTAATTGCCAACCAACTTGTACTGTTGAAAAGAATGCAACCTTAAACTAACAAAAATACAGAATTAGACTGTAACAAACGATTATTTGAGACTGAATACACAACAGCAAATTCATTTAAAAAGAACCACATTCAAAAGTAATTCAAATTAAATTTTTTAAATACTTTTTTTTCAAATGTATTGTTTCCTTTGTTTTTTTTTCATAGCTTTTTTAATACTTTTTGATTTGAAAGGAAATAATAAGTGCTTATGAAAAAATAAAACTAATTATAACTTTTCTTATTTCGAAGATTACTATCGACTTTAAGTAATTTATTTTGATAACTGTCAGAATAGTATTGTTTAGTTTGAAAATTTGCCGTTTACAACACTCTATAGGTAATTGCCTACATGTAACTAAAAGTGATACTGTATATGATCACCCTTAATTATTTCCGTACTGAACTATTTCTTTTCGGGCTCAAACACAGCGATTAATACCATTACACCTTCATCTTGAAAATAACACTCGTCACAGGTTCGTATTTATAAAAAAGTATTATTTTAAGATATGTATCTTTATTTAGAAAAAAATGTATAAATTTAACGACTTTCTTCCTCTTTTTCTTCTTCCTCGTCTTGTTCTTCTTCCACGGCTGCTTCGACTTCCACTTCTGATCTTGCAGCATTCTCCTCCTCCACGCTGCCTAATTGGGAAGCGAAGGTGTCCTCCTAGAGAGGGAAAAAAACAAAGAAATGAACGTCGGCTTAATCTCGCATGTGATATTCTGTTAGCGGTTTTCCACGAGTTTTCTTGTGGTGATTTATGGCACAAAAACAAAAAGCATTAACGGGTACTTACTAGATCCTGCTGGAACGTCCGCCGAGCCTCCTCTTGCAGGCGTCTTGCTTTTGCCAGGCGTTCCTCCCGACGCCTAAACTCCTCCTTCAGGGATTTGGCCTTCGCCAGCCTCTGCATCTTTCGTTGTTCTGCAATCCGCTTGCCCTCCTTAACCTCTGCCCCACAACACTGACAATAAGTGAACTTATCTGTAACAGAGAAAACAAAGAACGCTGTAACTTCGGAACAGGAAGGTTATCGTAAAAGCTGAAAGCAATTTATACTTACCGGGCAAAAGATGGCCGCACACGTGGCAAACGGTCAGTTTTGTGACGTACTGCTTCATCTTGTCCGCGCACATCCGATCGGCGGAGCAGTGTGGACAGCCTGTAAAATCGAAAACGCTAGTTAAAACAAAGCCGATTATCAAAAAGGTATGAAATAACTTACGGACGACGTTTCGGAGCACTATTGTTTTCCCGCACCGGTTACAAAACAACGGCGGTAACGGCGTCTTTGGAGCCGGCTCGGGTCTTCTACCCCCCCCAAACATCCTAACCTAATATCTAAACACCTACTATCTAAACTAAAAATTACGAAAACACAAATAATAATAACAATTAAGGACAAAAAACTGACTAAAAACAAAACTTAAGTAAACTAAAAACTGAAAAACTCCCTATTAAATTAACAAACACTAATATTAAAAACAATTACCTAACGAAAAACTAATAAAATAAAAACAAAACTAAAAAATTGTAAATGAACACTATGAATAAAAAATTATAACTAAACTAACCAACTAAAAAAAAAAGTAATAAATAAAACCCGTAAAATCAACAAGAAAACGTACCACCCTCAAATATTTGCTAACACTAATATTAAAAACAATTACCTAACGAAAAACTAATAAAATAAAAACAAAACTAAAAAATTCTAAATGAACACTATGAATAAAAAATTATAACTAAACTAACCAACTAAAAAAAACTAATAAAGAAAACCGTAAAATCACTAATAAAACGTACCACCCTCAAATATTTGCTAACAGAAATGGTAAAATTATGCGTGTTTAAGTTACAGCTTGTAATTTAATAAATTGTAATTTGCAGGAAAATTAAAAATTACAAACACAGAGAACTTTAATAAAACTTCGAATAATTTCGAAAAAAACTTCAATCCACACTCAAAGAGGGTAAACCAAAAAGTGACTACACTTTGAAATGTTGTATTGGTTAACAGTGTTGCCAGATATTATTTTTGCATGTCGCCAATTTGGCCGATAGATGTCGCTAAATGACTCGAAAGTAGCCCAGACCCCAGAAAGTTTGTTTTAAATATTATATGAAAAGGGCGTTGACTTTTTTTTAACTTCTGACACCTTGATTGAAAGTATTAATTATCCTCTATAGCACATGCTTATGTTGTAAGTTCGCGCACAATAAAGATTCAAAAAGAAAACAAACTAGGCGTAGGTATTAAGTTTTTATAGCTTTTTAAACCGTTTGAAATATAAATTAAAAATTGTAAATCGCCAAGTTTGTGGTTTTCTAATGTTTATTTAATTCACATACATAGTACCTATCTAAAGGAAGTGTAATATATTTTTCATTTTCGTACAAGTTTTCGCATATAAATATGTCTTTGTTTTAGAAAGACACTGTTCCTAACTTTGTTGCAACGCTTGATATGGGAAATTATTTTAAACAATTTGTCGCAAAGGCTCTTGCAAAATCGCCCAATCTGGCAGCACTGTGTTGTGCCGGTAACAGTTAAATACGTAGCTGACTGAAAGAGAGAAACCAACATAGGTATATATTTCTTAGAATTCTTATGTCAAAATGGTTTGTATGACTTGGTTTAGGTAGTAGGTACCTACTGGGGATTATAATATAAAGAAATATCTCTTTCGTGGAAAAGCAAACTGGAAATTATGTTAACATTGTTAGCAGAAAACGCTTTTAAATAGCACATACTTACTTTTTTAAAGAAATAAATTCACTTTATCGGCAATACTTTTTTGCTATATATCTATCAAAAAATGTTTTGTTAAGTGTTCACCTATAATTACAAGTTGGTTATTTATTTACTTCTTATAGTAATTAGTGTTCATTTAATTGCCAACCAACTTGTACTGTTGAAATAAAGACAACTTTAAACCAAAAATACAGAATTAGACTGCAATAAATACAATACTGTATAATTTTATTATACAGACCACCTCGAAGGTCAACTAATTTATGCAATAGATTACAACAAACTTAAACATTGCGGTATTACCTGTTTCACGTCCGCGATCAGAACGCGGACCATAGTTTGTGGACCCCATTACACCTTCAATTTGAAAATAACACTCGACACAGGTTCACATTTATAAAAAAGTTTTTTTTTTAAATATCTACATATGTATTTATATAATGTTATATTTATAATTTAAATTTGCAATCAATTATAAGAGGATCGTAAAAATTCCTAAGAAGAAGCTATTACCGACCACGTTTGAAATTAGTTTTTACAATAACCCTGGAATTACCAAGAAATCTCTGTGATGTTTATCTATGTAGAAAAGATTAAGATTTCGTTTTAAGTGAATTCATGAATGGGTCCCACTGCAATCCCTCTCGGAGTACCGTTATTACCATCTCTTTAATGACAAAATCCTTTTCTTTACAATGATAAACATGCTTCGAAACGTGCTTTCCTATCTTCATGGCGAATTTGCTGAATTTTTAATTAAAATCTAACGGGATTAAAAATTTAGGATCTTCGAGTGGATTTATGAACGAAAAATGTGGCAAGAACTGCGTTTAAACTCTGATAAAACCTAACTGATAATAATCTAGCTTTGTTTACTACAGTTGCAGAACAAACGAACATCTACAACTAAGTTAATGATAAATAATTATTAACTTGATAATCAAGCATCTTAACATAATAGTTATCGTCACTTAATGAACAATAAAAGTTTTTCCTATTTTCGATTTAAAAACCCCATAGGCAATAAAAGTATTAATTATCCTCTATAGCAAATATTTATGTTATAAGTTCACGCACAATAAAGATTCAAAAACAAAACAAAGCAAACTGGAAATTATGTTAGCACTGTTAACAGAAAACGCTTAATTTTATCAAATACTTACTTTATTAAACAAATAAATTTACTTTTTCAGCAAAACTTTATGTTATGTGTATAAAAATATGATCAAATTAATAACAATATTTTGTTAAGTGTCCAAGTATAATTAAAATTTGCTCTTTTAATTAGTTCTTATAATAATTAGTGCTCATGTAATTGCCAACCAACTTGTACTGTTGAAAAGAATGCAACCTTAAACTAACAAAAATACAGAATTAGACTGTAACAAACGATTATTTGAGACTGAATACACAACAGCAAATTCATTTAAAAAGAACCACATTCAAAAGTAATTCAAATTAAATTTTTTAAATACTTTTTTTTCAAATGTATTGTTTCCTTTGTTTTTTTTTCATAGCTTTTTTAATACTTTTTGATTTGAAAGGAAATAATAAGTGCTTATGAAAAAATAAAACTAATTATAACTTTTCTTATTTCGAAGATTACTATCGACTTTAAGTAATTTATTTTGATAACTGTCAGAATAGTATTGTTTAGTTTGAAAATTTGCCGTTTACAACACTCTATAGGTAATTGCCTACATGTAACTAAAAGTGATACTGTATATGATCACCCTTAATTATTTCCGTACTGAACTATTTCTTTTCGGGCTCAAACACAGCGATTAATACCATTACACCTTCATCTTGAAAATAACACTCGTCACAGGTTCGTATTTATAAAAAAGTATTATTTTAAGATATGTATCTTTATTTAGAAAAAAATGTATAAATTTAACGACTTTCTTCCTCTTTTTCTTCTTCCTCGTCTTGTTCTTCTTCCACGGCTGCTTCGACTTCCACTTCTGATCTTGCAGCATTCTCCTCCTCCACGCTGCCTAATTGGGAAGCGAAGGTGTCCTCCTAGAGAGGGAAAAAAACAAAGAAATGAACGTCGGCTTAATCTCGCATGTGATATTCTGTTAGCGGTTTTCCACGAGTTTTCTTGTGGTGATTTATGGCACAAAAACAAAAAGCATTAACGGGTACTTACTAGATCCTGCTGGAACGTCCGCCGAGCCTCCTCTTGCAGGCGTCTTGCTTTTGCCAGGCGTTCCTCCCGACGCCTAAACTCCTCCTTCAGGGATTTGGCCTTCGCCAGCCTCTGCATCTTTCGTTGTTCTGCAATCCGCTTGCCCTCCTTAACCTCTGCCCCACAACACTGACAATAAGTGAACTTATCTGTAACAGAGAAAACAAAGAACGCTGTAACTTCGGAACAGGAAGGTTATCGTAAAAGCTGAAAGCAATTTATACTTACCGGGCAAAAGATGGCCGCACACGTGGCAAACGGTCAGTTTTGTGACGTACTGCTTCATCTTGTCCGCGCACATCCGATCGGCGGAGCAGTGTGGACAGCCTGTAAAATCGAAAACGCTAGTTAAAACAAAGCCGATTATCAAAAAGGTATGAAATAACTTACGGACGACGTTTCGGAGCACTATTGTTTTCCCGCACCGGTTACAAAACAACGGCGGTAACGGCGTCTTTGGAGCCGGCTCGGGTCTTCTACCCCCCCCAAACATCCTAACCTAATATCTAAACACCTACTATCTAAACTAAAAATTACGAAAACACAAATAATAATAACAATTAAGGACAAAAAACTGACTAAAAACAAAACTTAAGTAAACTAAAAACTGAAAAACTCCCTATTAAATTAACAAACACTAATATTAAAAACAATTACCTAACGAAAAACTAATAAAATAAAAACAAAACTAAAAAATTGTAAATGAACACTATGAATAAAAAATTATAACTAAACTAACCAACTAAAAAAAAAAGTAATAAATAAAACCCGTAAAATCAACAAGAAAACGTACCACCCTCAAATATTTGCTAACACTAATATTAAAAACAATTACCTAACGAAAAACTAATAAAATAAAAACAAAACTAAAAAATTCTAAATGAACACTATGAATAAAAAATTATAACTAAACTAACCAACTAAAAAAAACTAATAAAGAAAACCGTAAAATCACTAATAAAACGTACCACCCTCAAATATTTGCTAACAGAAATGGTAAAATTATGCGTGTTTAAGTTACAGCTTGTAATTTAATAAATTGTAATTTGCAGGAAAATTAAAAATTACAAACACAGAGAACTTTAATAAAACTTCGAATAATTTCGAAAAAAACTTCAATCCACACTCAAAGAGGGTAAACCAAAAAGTGACTACACTTTGAAATGTTGTATTGGTTAACAGTGTTGCCAGATATTATTTTTGCATGTCGCCAATTTGGCCGATAGATGTCGCTAAATGACTCGAAAGTAGCCCAGACCCCAGAAAGTTTGTTTTAAATATTATATGAAAAGGGCGTTGACTTTTTTTTAACTTCTGACACCTTGATTGAAAGTATTAATTATCCTCTATAGCACATGCTTATGTTGTAAGTTCGCGCACAATAAAGATTCAAAAAGAAAACAAACTAGGCGTAGGTATTAAGTTTTTATAGCTTTTTAAACCGTTTGAAATATAAATTAAAAATTGTAAATCGCCAAGTTTGTGGTTTTCTAATGTTTATTTAATTCACATACATAGTACCTATCTAAAGGAAGTGTAATATATTTTTCATTTTCGTACAAGTTTTCGCATATAAATATGTCTTTGTTTTAGAAAGACACTGTTCCTAACTTTGTTGCAACGCTTGATATGGGAAATTATTTTAAACAATTTGTCGCAAAGGCTCTTGCAAAATCGCCCAATCTGGCAGCACTGTGTTGTGCCGGTAACAGTTAAATACGTAGCTGACTGAAAGAGAGAAACCAACATAGGTATATATTTCTTAGAATTCTTATGTCAAAATGGTTTGTATGACTTGGTTTAGGTAGTAGGTACCTACTGGGGATTATAATATAAAGAAATATCTCTTTCGTGGAAAAGCAAACTGGAAATTATGTTAACATTGTTAGCAGAAAACGCTTTTAAATAGCACATACTTACTTTTTTAAAGAAATAAATTCACTTTATCGGCAATACTTTTTTGCTATATATCTATCAAAAAATGTTTTGTTAAGTGTTCACCTATAATTACAAGTTGGTTATTTATTTACTTCTTATAGTAATTAGTGTTCATTTAATTGCCAACCAACTTGTACTGTTGAAATAAAGACAACTTTAAACCAAAAATACAGAATTAGACTGCAATAAATACAATACTGTATAATTTTATTATACAGACCACCTCGAAGGTCAACTAATTTATGCAATAGATTACAACAAACTTAAACATTGCGGTATTACCTGTTTCACGTCCGCGATCAGAACGCGGACCATAGTTTGTGGACCCCATTACACCTTCAATTTGAAAATAACACTCGACACAGGTTCACATTTATAAAAAAGTTTTTTTTTTAAATATCTACATATGTATTTATATAATGTTATATTTATAATTTAAATTTGCAATCAATTATAAGAGGATCGTAAAAATTCCTAAGAAGAAGCTATTACCGACCACGTTTGAAATTAGTTTTTACAATAACCCTGGAATTACCAAGAAATCTCTGTGATGTTTATCTATGTAGAAAAGATTAAGATTTCGTTTTAAGTGAATTCATGAATGGGTCCCACTGCAATCCCTCTCGGAGTACCGTTATTACCATCTCTTTAATGACAAAATCCTTTTCTTTACAATGATAAACATGCTTCGAAACGTGCTTTCCTATCTTCATGGCGAATTTGCTGAATTTTTAATTAAAATCTAACGGGATTAAAAATTTAGGATCTTCGAGTGGATTTATGAACGAAAAATGTGGCAAGAACTGCGTTTAAACTCTGATAAAACCTAACTGATAATAATCTAGCTTTGTTTACTACAGTTGCAGAACAAACGAACATCTACAACTAAGTTAATGATAAATAATTATTAACTTGATAATCAAGCATCTTAACATAATAGTTATCGTCACTTAATGAACAATAAAAGTTTTTCCTATTTTCGATTTAAAAACCCCATAGGCAATAAAAGTATTAATTATCCTCTATAGCAAATATTTATGTTATAAGTTCACGCACAATAAAGATTCAAAAACAAAACAAAGCAAACTGGAAATTATGTTAGCACTGTTAACAGAAAACGCTTAATTTTATCAAATACTTACTTTATTAAACAAATAAATTTACTTTTTCAGCAAAACTTTATGTTATGTGTATAAAAATATGATCAAATTAATAACAATATTTTGTTAAGTGTCCAAGTATAATTAAAATTTGCTCTTTTAATTAGTTCTTATAATAATTAGTGCTCATGTAATTGCCAACCAACTTGTACTGTTGAAAAGAATGCAACCTTAAACTAACAAAAATACAGAATTAGACTGTAACAAACGATTATTTGAGACTGAATACACAACAGCAAATTCATTTAAAAAGAACCACATTCAAAAGTAATTCAAATTAAATTTTTTAAATACTTTTTTTTCAAATGTATTGTTTCCTTTGTTTTTTTTTCATAGCTTTTTTAATACTTTTTGATTTGAAAGGAAATAATAAGTGCTTATGAAAAAATAAAACTAATTATAACTTTTCTTATTTCGAAGATTACTATCGACTTTAAGTAATTTATTTTGATAACTGTCAGAATAGTATTGTTTAGTTTGAAAATTTGCCGTTTACAACACTCTATAGGTAATTGCCTACATGTAACTAAAAGTGATACTGTATATGATCACCCTTAATTATTTCCGTACTGAACTATTTCTTTTCGGGCTCAAACACAGCGATTAATACCATTACACCTTCATCTTGAAAATAACACTCGTCACAGGTTCGTATTTATAAAAAAGTATTATTTTAAGATATGTATCTTTATTTAGAAAAAAATGTATAAATTTAACGACTTTCTTCCTCTTTTTCTTCTTCCTCGTCTTGTTCTTCTTCCACGGCTGCTTCGACTTCCACTTCTGATCTTGCAGCATTCTCCTCCTCCACGCTGCCTAATTGGGAAGCGAAGGTGTCCTCCTAGAGAGGGAAAAAAACAAAGAAATGAACGTCGGCTTAATCTCGCATGTGATATTCTGTTAGCGGTTTTCCACGAGTTTTCTTGTGGTGATTTATGGCACAAAAACAAAAAGCATTAACGGGTACTTACTAGATCCTGCTGGAACGTCCGCCGAGCCTCCTCTTGCAGGCGTCTTGCTTTTGCCAGGCGTTCCTCCCGACGCCTAAACTCCTCCTTCAGGGATTTGGCCTTCGCCAGCCTCTGCATCTTTCGTTGTTCTGCAATCCGCTTGCCCTCCTTAACCTCTGCCCCACAACACTGACAATAAGTGAACTTATCTGTAACAGAGAAAACAAAGAACGCTGTAACTTCGGAACAGGAAGGTTATCGTAAAAGCTGAAAGCAATTTATACTTACCGGGCAAAAGATGGCCGCACACGTGGCAAACGGTCAGTTTTGTGACGTACTGCTTCATCTTGTCCGCGCACATCCGATCGGCGGAGCAGTGTGGACAGCCTGTAAAATCGAAAACGCTAGTTAAAACAAAGCCGATTATCAAAAAGGTATGAAATAACTTACGGACGACGTTTCGGAGCACTATTGTTTTCCCGCACCGGTTACAAAACAACGGCGGTAACGGCGTCTTTGGAGCCGGCTCGGGTCTTCTACCCCCCCCAAACATCCTAACCTAATATCTAAACACCTACTATCTAAACTAAAAATTACGAAAACACAAATAATAATAACAATTAAGGACAAAAAACTGACTAAAAACAAAACTTAAGTAAACTAAAAACTGAAAAACTCCCTATTAAATTAACAAACACTAATATTAAAAACAATTACCTAACGAAAAACTAATAAAATAAAAACAAAACTAAAAAATTGTAAATGAACACTATGAATAAAAAATTATAACTAAACTAACCAACTAAAAAAAAAAGTAATAAATAAAACCCGTAAAATCAACAAGAAAACGTACCACCCTCAAATATTTGCTAACACTAATATTAAAAACAATTACCTAACGAAAAACTAATAAAATAAAAACAAAACTAAAAAATTCTAAATGAACACTATGAATAAAAAATTATAACTAAACTAACCAACTAAAAAAAACTAATAAAGAAAACCGTAAAATCACTAATAAAACGTACCACCCTCAAATATTTGCTAACAGAAATGGTACTGAATCAGAAAATGTTAGCTATATACCATAATGTTAACCCCCTCCTCTAGAATGAAACGCCCGCTTGTCCAAACCAACCCCCACTTAAAGAGACACCCTCCCTTCCACGGAACCTTTTCAAAAATGACATGAAAATACCTTTGGCAAGGGTTGGTTATGCCGATGGATGATTACGAAATAAGAATCAATGATTAAGTGAGGCTATCTAATTGTTATTCAGCAATAAATAACAAGTTCGTTGTTTCTTAATTCGAGATTAAAGTTGAACATGGTTTGTACTTTGGTTACTAAGAAATCTTAATTTTTAACCCTAAACAAAACATTTGTTGTTTTTCATAATTTCTTATTTTCGATAACAACTTTTAATTGTTCCACACGATAATATGTCTTTCATTTTACATAACTGCCGTTGAAACTGTTCGCACATAAATGTATTGGATGGTTTATTGCTTACGAAAACGTTTACTTCAAGTAAAATAAAAGATTATAAGTATAGAACGTAAGCGCACTCTTTTTAAAAAAGTTCATATAAAACGATGATTAAAATTCTTTTGTAATACCTATGCTTCTGTTTAAACAATGGAGTATAGGAGGAAGAAAGTGATCGCATTCGGTGCATCTATTTTGTTCAAATCCGTACAAAAATTTAAAACAATACAGCAAAGCAATTAATACCTAATGGTCAAGGGTTTATGTTCGTGTTATCAGCTACTGTGCATTTGCTTCCTGAAGTCGGTTTCAGATTAGAAAACGATACACACCCAGTACGAAATATTCAAAACCACATTAGAGACTTAATGAATAGGAACAAAATCTTCAGGAACATTTATTAATGTTTAGAAAGAAAAATTCAAGAAGATTTCTCCATAAGAAAATGAATTAATTTCTGAGCTAAATTTCCTTTTTGATTGAACCTTTTATTTTTATTTTCTAAAGATTTAAAAGCATTCGTTGAAATAAGCTGAGATAACATCGGAAAATGATAACTATGTTGGCTGGACTATACGGATCAACACGTTCTTGTACTAGTAGCTTCGATTTAGTATCAACAAAATAAGAAGTTTTAATTTGTAACTATAAAATTTGTTTATTTTTTTTAATAAAATAATATTTATAATATATAAATATATTATATACATATATATATATATATATATATATATATATATATATATTTTTATTATGGAATGGCGGGTGGTTGATTCGGTGGTGGTGGTGGTGGAACCTCCGCCGTGGCTCCCGATGTCCCTGCCTGGAACGGGTCCGTCCGGAATATTCCGCTTGCATCCTGCAATGAAATCCAACAAGTTAACGCGGACAATGTACCAGTTGATAAGGCGAAATGGTTACAAACAAATAAAACAACTTTGAGAATGAAAGGCCTCGCAGCCTATATACTAACCATTTCTTTTAGTTCTCGAAGGACCCGCCCCTCCTCCTCCAGTTGGGCTCTCCGAACCTCGTGCCATCTTTGGTCCATCTTTAACCGCAGATGGGTTTTTTGCCCACACTGCTGGCAATAATGGAAGTAAGCTGCAACAGACAATAAAAATGTTCATAACGCACCTTCTAGAAAATGCCCCTTACGCGACCAGGGGTTCAAATCAAACTAGGATAACTTACTCGGAATCGCCGCACCGCATCTACGGCACGGTTGAACCCTCTTCCAACCGCCGTAACTCTCCGGCGACGGCTTCGTCTTACATTCTGGGTCAGCGCACACCTCTAAAAACAGAAAATGTCTTATTGGAAAAGTTTAAGGATAACAAAGAAAACATTGCTTACGATTGCCTCTGGCTTTCGCTCGGCCACAGCCGTAACAGTAGCTACGGTACGCAGGCCTATCCATCCTAATAATGACTATAAATGACAAACTAATGACTAACCTAATCCCTAATGCCTAACTAAACTGAAATTTAAACAAACACAAATAAACTAAGAACACAGATAAACTAATAATAAACGAATTAAAAAATCTAAACTAAACAAAACTGGATAAAACTAAAAACTAACTAAACTAACGTAACAAACTAACAAAACGCTAATACACAAAAACTGGAGAAAATAAAAACTAATAAAAAAAAACCAAGAAACTGAAAACAAAACTGTAAAAATGAAATTGAAAACTAACCAAACTAAGACTAAAAACAAACTGACAAAAAACTAATTAAAAAACCCGGAAAAAATCTAAATAGCTCTCTAACTTCGCCTGCACAAATGGTACCGAGTCAAAAAATGTTTACTTTTATATACTACCAACTACCATAACTGTGGCCGCTCGCTAAGAAACGCCCTCTAGTTCAAACAACCACCACTTAAAGAGACACCCTCCCTTCCGCGGAAGATGTAGAAAAACGAGGTAAACATACTTTATGGACGATTACGAAAAAAAAACAAGAATCGATGATTAAATGAGGCTACCTAATTGTTATGCAGCAATAACAAGTTGGTAGTTTCTTAATTTGCGAATAAATTTGAACTAGGTTTCGTAGCTTGTACTTTGGTTAATTATTAAGAAATCTTAATTTACATCTTAATAAATCTTAAACATTTAATGTTAATAAACATTTGTCGTTTTGCATAATTTTCTATTTTCGATAACAACTTGTTTTTTAATTGCTTGTAATGATATGATGATGTTTTTATCATGAGCTTCTGTGCATTTGCTCATTGGGTACCTGAAGACGGTTTCAGATTAGCAAACACAGCTAGCGTCGCGTCGATTACGTAATATGTAATACCATATTAGAAACTTAATCAGTACATCTTGACGAAGATTTAATAGATCATTAATAGGTTATTATCTATACGAAGCAAAGTAAAAGTTGGAATAATAATTAATTATTATTAAAAAATATTTCTGTCAAGACTGCTTCGCCAAAAGTTTTCTTTTCTTAATATTATAATCCGAAGCAAATAAAGAAATTCCTAGAACCATAAAACGTTTACATAGAGCTTCTGCCGATACTTCAAAAAGTTCGAAATCCTCAATAACCATAAAGTTTACAGCTTGAGATGTTTTACAACATGTTTATTATTGTATAGGTACAGGATTTTTTCATTAAAGGATTAGTGAACGGTACTCCTGCAAGGATTTTCCTACGGCAACCCATTCATGAGATCAAAGGTATTATCAGTCGGCGTTATGAATGGGTGATATTTTTCTCCGAATGATGAATGTCGTTGTGAATAAAATTTTAATCCTTCCTGCTTAACTAAATAACCATATTATAGAGGTTTCTTGGTAGACCCAGGATTATTGCAAAAACACATAAAATGTTCTCAAACGAAAAATAACAGCGTTGCCGATATCTCTTTTGGAATCTGAGGGAGCAGCGAATTTGAGAGATGCAAAAAAGCATCCTAACGATTACGTATCTCGTCTTCAGCAAAGGCGGAAGGTTCGACTTACATATAAAACTACTTATTAATGAGGAAATCGTAATGAAACAATGCCAAACACTAGGATATTCACCTCTAAATTTAACGTACCTTCAGAAGTAATTCCACATTAAAATCTAAAT
This sequence comes from Agrypnus murinus, assembly GCA_929113105.1. Classification (NCBI taxonomy): domain Eukaryota; kingdom Metazoa; phylum Arthropoda; class Insecta; order Coleoptera; family Elateridae; genus Agrypnus; species Agrypnus murinus. The sequence goes on along the minus strand of OV816029.1, from coordinate 27,635 downwards.
TTTTCTTCCTTCGCATGAAACATAACATAATTTTTTTAAATCTTTTATTGTCTGCTGTTTTTAAATTTTAAAACAATTTGTTAAAGAAAGCGTTAATAAAACATGAGTAGTTTGATTGATTGATATAGTTTCATTAAAATCTACCTTTATAGTTTAAAATGTAATTCGAGTGTTTCGAGAATAAACGCATATTCGGAAAAAACACTTTCTAGCGGGAAATATACTCATCTAACATGAAATTCACCTAATAATGAAATATCTATATTTTTTGTCATTTTTGAACCGTTTTTATTTTCACTATTTTTCATTTTATATTGTGTATAAATTAATTTTTTAACTTAAAAAAAAGACGATTACTGAATTAACAAAAAAAATAAAATTTCAGCAATTATTCCAGTTAAAAAAAATTTTGGTATAAAGTGAGATTCGAACCAACAACAATACTGCCATAACGGGTGCATAAGACAGCATATCGGAGTACATGCATCTGAGCCAGCACCTTCTACAGATGGCAGCGCCATGTTAGAACTATTTAAAAGGGATACCATTATTAACACTTTACAGTTAGTTGACACTTTACAGTTTTTCTTGATTTCCTCGTAAACGACTGAATTTTCCGCTTCGACACATCGGAACACTTTTGTCATCTGGTCGAGCTTTATAAGAAAATCACAATTTTAATTACAAAAAGTGATTAATACACCTTCATACACGCTAATTAAGCAGCTTAAACGGACCATTTTAATTAAGTGGCTAGAACTAAAAAACTGTAGGAGCCAAAACGAATCCGCTTAGAAATCCGCGTAGAAGACCGTACGTGCTACCCGGAACCGCAAAAGTTAACCTTTTAGGGCCACAATTAAAGCCGCCAGAGAGACCTACATCCGGGGTGTTTTTCCGCGATTTCTAACACTTTCTAAACAGTTAATCGCAAATAACTTCTAAAATACGCTTCGTACGATTTCGCGTCATAGGACCTTTTCTATTTATCTTTGCACTGCGCAGGTAGTGGTGCCAACAGAATTTTGATATCTCGCACCGATTCCGCGATAATTAATTAAAACCGCGAGAAACATTGAACCGCGGATTACTCGAGAACCATACATCGGAGCGGGAAGACGTTTTGACGACCCTATCGAGGACGACCAGAGGAAGGCCACTCAGTGAAAATCTTCGAGATACTTCTATAATTGACGGCGTCAGAGGGGGCGGCTTTCCGAGAGATTTTCCCAACTGCCCCCGAAACGCCGCCACCCAGATACTATTTCTAGACGTTACGGCGTCCAATCCGTCGTGGGAAATCCACCCGTACCAAAAGTTTAGTCGTCCGACAGACGCCACCCCCCGACACGTTGACCTTCGCGTACTCGCGGTTTTCGCGTATAAAGAGCGGTTTTTAACGATCGGACCTAATCACCTTTTCTACAGCCCACAAACCGAAGTTTCATAAGAGCTCTTCGGATCGCAAATAGGACCGCGGACGGCGGCGGTACAGCGTAGAGAAGGGCTGCCCCCACGGTTTTTCCGATATCAATCGGAAATGGACCATAACAGGAACACTTAGGATGAACCTTCGGGATACTAGACGAATCGGGCTATCAGACGGTGAAGACCGCAACGCGCTATCTATACCGGGGACGGAGATACAGCCGATAGCGTCAACGTGTTGGTTGAGGGGGCGGCGGACCGGAACGGGAGCGGCTAGGAGGTCGAGATAGGGCTCGATCGACGCGGAAGGAGATCTCTAAAGAAGCCCCGAAGCCGTTTCCACCTAGGAGGCAGATCAAGTCGGCGGCAGCGTTTTTACTCGTGCAAGATTTTCGGGCGAAAGAAAAATCAAAGATTTAGAGTTTTTCTGCTGTAATTTTCCCGCTACCGAACGCATTTGGGAAAAAATCCAACCGTTTGAGGTATTTGAGATTCCACGTCGTTCGACGCAACAAAATTCGTTTTGGCTCCTACCGTTCTCGAGATACCGCCCCTCGAAGAGGGGTCTACATTTGGGTACTCGCCGCCCCGTAGAGCGGCGGCGGGTGGCGATATCGACGAACCGATAGAGGTGTCGGTCGCAGCTGCGGGCGATACGTCGACCGCCGTCCACAGATTTCCGCTAGCTCCCGGAAACCTAATGCCGCCCCCGGCCCCCGCCTCCAGATGGGCGCGGGCGCAAAATGCGTTTGGGGAAACCCGATCGGGGGTCTTCGCTGGCAAAGAATCCGCGGTCGAATTTTCGCTCCGACCTACCCTAAGACGGGTGCAGTTTTTCGCCGCCCCCTCCTAAACGGTCTACCGGGGAACGCGCGGACTCCGAACTTAAGCTGCCGAGGGCCGGACGCATCTACCCCCGAAAAACGGTCCCGATCGGACGATCGTCGCGCCGTCGACGGGCCGCGAAAAAGTCCGCGAGCGCGACTTCGACCGCTCGCGGGCGCGTTAATCGATCGCCTACGAGGGAAATCTTCCGGATCGGGGCTCCCCAGACACCCCGCCGGCCGACCCCGTCGTCGGATCCCGGACAGGAACGAAAATCGAATTGTTTCGAGTTAGCTTGGGAGACGGTTTTGTATGTTAACAAGCGCTTCGGGTGGAAAGTCGGTTTTCGTGTCCTCATCCGCTTCCCGCATACAAAACCTCTAACGTCAAAGACATGAACGGCCCGAAATCGGCGGGTACCAATACACAGAAAACAGACGGAGTTGTTCTTTTCGCCAAACGAACGAGGGAAGCGGTCGCAGGGGCGGGGTCGTCGGAGGGGGCGTGGCCTACGTACACGACCGGGTCCGAGAGACGTCGGGCTGTCCATCCTCGAAAACCAGAACGAGATATCTGGACGGGAAGCCGAGATACGACCTGAAACGTTTGCGAGTCCTCAGTCGCCCCCTTGGGAACACGGGCGGCTTACGAAGACCATAACTGGGTCCCAGACACTCGGGCCGGTCCATCCTCGAAGACCAGAACGAGATATCTGGACGGGAAGCTGAGATACGACCTGAAACGTTTGCGAGTCCTCAGCCGCCCCCTTGGGAACATGGGCAACGTTCGAAGACCATAACTGGGTCCCAGACACTTGAACCGGTCCATCCTCGAAAACCAGAACGAGATATCTGGGCCGGAAGCGGAGTTATCGCTCGAAACGTTTGAAGGTTCCCTGCCGCCCCCCTTTAAAATGGGGGCGGTGTGCATGTCGATAGCCGCCTTCCAGATACTTAGGGCTATTCATCGCTGAAAACCCGAACGAGATATCTTTTCCCGGAGCCGAGATATGACCAAAAGTGGAAGCGTGTTGTAGGAGCGATAGGAGGGTAGACACAATTGCTCCAGTTCGATACTGTTGAAAAAAAGGGCAACCCTAGTCCAAACATACAATATGTATGCTGTAGTGAAAAAAGATTTAAGACTGAATTCGAATCAAGAGAGATATTCGGTAAAAACATTTTCTAGCCGGAAATATACGCATCTAACATTGAATCCGCCTTAATGTTCATATTTTCCTCATTTATATTGTGTATAAATTAATTTTTCAACTTAAAAAAAAGATTACTGAATTAACAAAAAAAAAAAATAAAATTTCAGCCATTATTCCAGTTAAAAAAAATTTTGGTATGAAGTGAGATTCGAACCAACAACGGATACTGCCATAACGGGTGCATAATACAGCATACACGAGTACATGCATCTGAGCCAGCACCTTCTACAGATGGCAGCGCCATGTTAGAACTATTTAAAAGGGATACCATTATTAACACTTTACAGTTAGTTGACACTTTACAGTTTTTCTTGATTTCCTCGTAAACGACTGAATTTTCCGCTTCGACACATCGGAACACTTTTGTCATCTGGTCGAGCTTTATACGAAAATCACAATTTTAATTACAAAAAGTGATTAATACACCTTCATACACGCTAATTAAGCAGCTTAAACGGACCATTTTAATTAAGTGGCTAGAACTAAAAAACTATAGGAGCCAAAACGAATCCGCTTGGAAATCCGCGTAGAAGACCGTGTGTGCTACCCGGAACCGCAAAAGTTAACCTTTTAGGGCCACAATTAAAGCCGCCAGAGAGACCTACATCCGGGGTGTTTTTCCGCGATTTTTAACACTTTCTCAACAGTTAATCGCAAATAACTTTTAAAATACGCTTCGTACGATTTCGCGTCATAGGACCTTTTCTATTTATCTTTGCACTGCGCAGGTAGTGGTGCCAACAGAATTTGGATATCTCGCACCGAATCCGCGATAATTAATTAAAACCGCGAGAAACATCGAACCGCGGATTACTCGCGAACCAAGCGTCCCAGAGGGATGCGGTTTTGACGACTCTATGGAGGACGACTAGAGGAAGGGCACTCAGTGAAAATCTTCGAGATACCTGTATAATTGACGGCGTCAGAGGAGGCGGTTCCCCGAGAGATTCTTCCAACTGCCCCCGAAACGCCGCCACCCAGATGCCATTTCTAGACCCTATGGCGTCCTACCCGACGAGAGAAACCCAACCGTACCAAAATGTTAGTCCTACGACCGACTCCGCCCCCCTACACGTTGACCTTCGCGTACTCGCGGTTTTCGCGTATAAGGAGCGGTTTTTAACGATCGGACCTAATAACCTTTTTTATAGCCCACAAACCGAAGTTTCATAAGAGGTCTTCGGATCGCAAATAGGACTGCGGACGGCGGCGGTACAGCTTCGAGAATGGCTGCCCCCACGGTTTTTCCGATATTAATCGGAAATGGACCATAACAGGAACACTTATGATTAACCTTCGGGATACTAGACGAATCGGGCTATCAGACGGTGAAGACCGCAACGCGCTATCTATACCGGGGACGGAGATACAGCCGATAGCGTCGACGTGTTGGTCGAGGGGGCGGCTGACCGGAACGGGAGCGGCGAGGAGGTCGAGATAGGGCTCGATCGACTCGGAAGGAGATCCCTAAAGACGCCCCGAAGCCGTTTCCACTTAGAAAAAAGATCAAGTCGGCGGCAGCGTTTTTACTCGTGCAAGATTTTCGGGCGAAAGAAAAATCAAAGATTTAGAGTTTTTCTGCTGTAATTTTCCCGCTACCGAACGCATTTGGGAAAAAATCCAACCGTTTGAGGTATTTGAGATTCCACGTCGTTCGACGCAAAAAAATTCGTTTTGGCTCCTACTGTTCTCGAGATACCGCCCCTCGAAGAGGGGTCTACATATGGGTACTCGCCGCCCCGTAGAGCGGCGGCGGGTGGCGATATCGACGAACCGATAGAGGTGTCGGTCGCAGCTGCGGGCGATACGTCGAACGCCGTCGACAGATTTCCGCTAGCTCCCGGAAACCTAATGCCGCCCCCGGCCACCGCCTCCAGAGGGGCGCGGGCGCAAAATGCGTTTGGGGAAACACCATCGCGGGTCTTCGCTGGCAAAGAAGCGTGGGGCGAATTTCCGCTCCGACCTACCCTAAGACGGGGGCAGTTTTTCGCCGCCCCCTCTTAAACGGTCTACCGGGGAACGCGCGGACTCCCAACTTAAGCTGCCGAGGGCCGTACGCATCTACCCCCAAAAAACGGTCCCGATCGGATGACCTATGCGCCACCTAGAGACCGCGAAAAAGTCCGCGAGCGCGACTTGGATCGCTCGCGGGCGCGTTAATCGATCGCCTACGAGGGAAATCTTCCGGATCGGGGCTCCCCAGACACCCCGCCGGCCGACCCCGTCGTCGGATCCCGGACAGGAACGAAAATCGAATTGTTTCGAGTTAGCTTGGGAGACGGTTTTGTATGTTAATAAACAAGACAAAGGCACAGTTTCAAAATAGGTGCCAAAATAAAATATCAAGTGAAACCAAATTCGGACTGGAAATTTGGATTAATTGATAAGGTAATAAATAAAAGAACATATTTAATAAAAAGAGAAGACAATAGTTTCATTACTAGAAACAAAAAATTCATAAAACCATTGCATGTTAAATTTAACTTAAACAATAAACTGCATAACAAGAATAAAAAATATTACATAGAACCAAATACGTCTTCTCACGATTTATTAGATCTGTTCTTTATGACTCATGAAGGGAGAAAAGAGACGGAAACAGTAGTTAATAATAATATTGTAAATAATGAAATAGGAACTGCATGTAGTAGTAAGAATAGTGACTCTCTGGATCACAAACTGCAAAATAGAAGTGAAAGTGAAATAGTGGATAAAAACAAATGTAAAAAAGTAAATGTCGGGAAAGGCATAATTGCAATGTCAAATCCAAGCAAAACTAGATCAGGTAGAATCATTAAGAAACCATCACATTTGTCCGATTATATGTAAGTTAGTTTTAAGCAATTTCAGTAAAAAAAAAAAAAAAAGAAAACAAAGGGAGATGTCATATAGTTATAAGAATTGTATATTAGTATAAGTAGAGGTAGTTATAATAAATGTCCATCAAGGACTCGTGGATATATAACTGTAGATAACAAAAAAAATAAAGGGCTGTTCTGTTCCAAACAACTAATGGTCGTGTTCACTTATTATTAATATATAACAGTTTTATATATGTGTATTATTACTATTCTCACCCAGCTGTACCATGGCATGAAAAGTGATAGCTATAACTGAGAGAGAGAGAGAGAGAGAGAGAGAGAGAGAATGAGGTAATTACCTACGAACACCTGCCTGTGATGATGATGACGTGTCAGCGACAGGATGAAACTTGTCGGCCAGCGATGACCGCTTGTTTACCGTATGCGTGTTACTGAGCATGCGCTGGATCTAGGTAAGTATAGGTGACTATATAAAGCCGACCGTTGTTAGCGTATAGCAGTAGACAGTACGTGTGCAGCAGCAGTAGCAGCAGCAGCAATTACGATGATGTCAAGCAGTCCTAATTATTGTTATGATAACTGTGAGAGCGAACCCCTGGAAATAGGTAAGTTGTTGTTGTTGTTTATAAAACTTCAAGTTTATATGCTAATTTGTGTATATTTTGTTGCTGTTGCTTGTTTAGATGAAGAAGGTTCGGATGTTGCAGATCATGCATCATCATCAACAGCAAGTACCGACAACGACGGTCAAGCGTGGAACAACGAAGTCGAAGAAACAGGTAAGATGTTTAAGACTTTTGTGTGTGTTTATGCTTATATTAATCGATTATTGTATTATTATTGTTTTAGCGTTCCTGTCCCAGCAGCAGCAGCAGCCTCTATACTACGCTGATGACGTTGTAGCAGCATCAGCAAACTTTACCATCATAGATACAACAGTAGCAGCAGCTAAACGTGAAGTACGTGTTCAACTGCTCGGGGCTGTCTAGTATCCGCTGTATGTTACGAGACCTCCCGGGGAAAAAGAAAACTACGACCATATACACAACATCCAAGTAGGACTTATTCCACCCGACGACGACGACCAGGGAGAATTTACCGTGGTAGTGAAGCTCGAGTGCATGAATAGCATATGTGAGTATGGTGAATTGGTGTTGTCGGAACGGGACTGGTTCGAGCTGTATGATATACGAGTCGAGGCATTGTTTAAAAATTTCTTTCATGGTTGCTGCATGCTGCAACACCTGTTTTAGAGCTCTATAATGGATAATATACTTTTCTTTATGATGAAGAGTAGCCATCAACTTAGCTTCCTGAGAAGAAGATGCGCAAGGTTTTTCTGTCTTAGGATTAACATGCTGCGGACAGAAAGGTAGATCTTTATGAGTATCATGCAGTTCCCTAGGGTATTCCAGATCAATCTCTAATATATAACCTTCAGGAGCATTATCAGGAATGGATAGCACATCAATACAATCTGATTTAACCCATTCGAAACCTCCATAGGGTAGGTACTGCGACATCGCCCAACCATACTGATTATTGACATCATAGTACATTAAATAATTTTCAGGACTAGTCGGATCATATGTCGGAATGTATTTATTGTTAGCTGTCGATCTCCTTTTAGAGCAAACTTGACTAAGACCACCTCGGATTCCGCGTTCAACAAATAGAAATTGATCGAGATCGGTTAGGAGCTCTAACTCTTGTTTTGAATGCATTAACATACAATCCCAAGTGAAACCAGGAAGTGTAAAGTAATGAGCAGGGTCTAACACATAAGTTTTCAAACAACTATTTCTGAATTGCTCAAAAACGTCTGCTAGTAACAGGATATCAGTTTTCATATATAGATCGATGTACTCTCCCAAACTGCTACAATTGAATTTAGACCATACATCTTTAGCTCTCCTATACAATTTTCTTGAACACTTTTTATTTTCAAGTTTATTATAGAAAGCTTCAATAGGCGGTAAACAAGTTTCACTAAACTTGTCAATGCAATCGATATAATCATAGGGCATTACACCCTTTTTTGTTAACATACTGAAGAGATCCTGAGATATATCAGAAAATTGAGATTCCAAATTCGGAAAACTATGTAGGTATGAAGCTAACTTTTCTAAAGAGGATGCCATAAATCGGAATGAATCGATAAACCGGAACTGAACTAGAGAACCGTTTATATGTTTAGTAAAAGAAATATACTTTTCTTTAGTTATAGGAAGTAAATCAACAGCACCTTGCATTCTAGACGCTATATCAACAATTATAAAATGAGCATCATAACCGCTTAGATTATGAAAGACAACAGGAATAACCCTTACATCTTTGTAGTTAATATTGCATTCTTCATGGGCAGGCCCCCTGTAATTATTTTCAGAAATTAGATGCGTATGATCACGTACTTTTTTATCACCCGGTCCAAAAGGTTTTTCATAAATATGACAATGAGTAGATTTTCTAAATTCTGCTTCCTGTTCAGGTGTTATATCAATATCGTAAGGACAAAGAAATACTGTTTCCAAATCCTCAGCCAACTGCTGAATCTCATCGGCAAACCATTCCATACAATCCAAACCTCGATGGGAACGGTAAAAAGATAATGAGTCATCATATGAACATTTGACATAATAACCTACAGCAGCGGGAATGTGTTCTTGATACATATTTTTATTATTACACGGTTTCAGGATACTCTCCAAATCGGCATATACAACAAAAGGAGCCTTCTCCTTATTTTTAAAATTCTTAAATTTTAACAGGTTCTCGCCTACTTGAGGCATTTTGATAGCACAATCGTTAACCTGCTGACAGTCTTCAATATGCTTATTTAACTTTTCTTGTGATCTAAAGTAATGCAAGCATCGATCGCAGAAATATTTTCTACCATGTTCTTTACTAAGTTGAGAGGACAACAGCCGGCTTAGATTCTTTATCCAAACGAAATGATAACGAATAGGTGTAGTATAGTTCTCTGTATCTTCATCATCATCAAAGTACTTATCTTGAACGAGAAGCAAATTCACATGTCGTTCTACTTTATTTTTAGCAAGATATAACGGTAATGTCACATAATCTAGGTTTTTCTTCTTCAGGGAATAAACGTTATGGATATATTATTATGTTTTTCAAATCTAGGGATCTGCTTGATTGTCATCGGAAACTGGATACCCTTCAAATTTAAAACCTTAGAGTAGTGCGGATATTTCGAGATACGCTGAGGATCTTTACCAACAGGATGTAATGCACTGACTACAGCCCATGCAAAGCACGCCTCATCATCATTTTTCACATTGATGCATGCTTTCTTCATATTTATTTGCTCGGGCAGATCGATGTAAGATGACCCAAGCTGAGGTGTATATTTATTGATATTAACTTGAAGGTTAATAATCGATTTCAGCGTCCAACCACTCTCGCGCTCTTGGAATTCCTCCAGCTCAGTTAATATCGGCTTTGTTACTTTATCATCAAACCATGAATCTAGATCTGTATCTCTATATATCGGAAAGTTCGAGGTTGTAAAATGTTTGTTTTCATTTAGAAGCAGATCACCTCTCTTACATTCAAATTCTCCCATGAAAATGACATTAACTTTTACTGCTTCATTCTCTTTCAGGATATTAGGAATTCTTCGTTTGAAAAGAGTCTTACAATCCGTGAAGAACTCTTTAGGATCCTTATGTTTAAGGTTACTGATCACCCCACTTCGAATTCTATTATTAAAAGCTGATATGGAATCATCCCAGTGAACTCGATGTTTAGCGGTTTCTATAGTTTCCTTCTTCGATCCAGCACCACTTTTCTGAAGCGTTTTGAATTGAGATTTAAAAGTTTTTACTTGGGCCAATTGAGTCATGAGATGCTGCTTTTCACCAACAGACTTAGCACACTTCAGCTCACGATAGATTTTTCTAATAGTTCGCGTACATTCCTTAAGCCCTTCTACGATACGATTATTAGTCGGAACAATCGACAGAATACCGGCCAAGGTTTGAATATTACTGACTGCAGCATTAACTAAAGACATCTTAGATATTATGATAAGTGAACTAATAAACCGATAATGAATGTAGCAACTGATGTTGTCAACACGAAGGTTGTATTAACAATGAACTAGCGTAGATGTTGACGTTTCTTATATACTCTCTATACGTACCGCCGAGAAGATGATGCAAAGATGTGTCACCGGCCACCACGTGCGCCTCGACGTCAGCAGCCTGCAATTGGAGAATCCGGCCGACCAACCACGACGCAGCACCAGCCTGGAGGAGGGACCGACATCGTAACATTTAAGCGCTTCACGCGAGACGCTCGCTCTCATTATTTTTCCAACTTTTGTCTAACTACTATCAAACTCTGTTAAATATATATTTGGATGAATATATGATTTTATTTTGTGTTATAATACTGCCGTATTATTTCTTTAACCTTTCTTTCCTTTTAATAGCATTCTTTGGTAACTCTGAATAACTACGAGCCGTTCAACGGTAACAATTGGCGCCCAACTACAGTGTGTGTTTGGATAGACACAACAACCTACGACCCAGCCTATGGTGAACACCCGATCGACAACGCGAGAAATGGCAGAGGACAACAAACCGACAGCCGCATCCATGGACCCGTCTTCGGCGTTCTTCGCGGCCCTTCTGGACCGGCTCACCGCCCTGACACCGACGGCAGTCAACCTGGCCCTACCCACCTACGGCGGCAACGACGATGAAGACCTGGAGGACTTCATCTCCCAGATGACTGCCAACATCGCGACATCCCCGGACCAGCTGAGGCTCATCATGGTCCAACTGCGGGAACCAGCACGCGCCCTGGCCCAGAAGCAGCCGCCAAGGACTCCGGAGCAGCTGTTCGAGCTTCTACGTAGGACCTACGACTCCCCCGTGCAGCGCGTCCAGCTGTACCAGGAGTTATACGCGAAGACCCAGGCCGACCGTCAGGTAACCGCGGATTTCCTAACCCGGAAGATGTCTTTGTTGCAGAAGCTAGCACCAGGTATGCGGGAAGCCGACAAGATCCACCTTCTACGGAAGCTGCTCCGTCCCGAGGTAGCGGTCTACCTTAGCGGCCACTTCGACAGCGTGCGAGACCTAGCGGACGCAGCCATCGCCACCGCGGACACCCTCCAGTCCACCAAGAAGGCGACCAACCCCTTCATCGGCCAGGATCAACTTCCGAAATGCCGCTTCTGCCCGGAACGACACTTCCACCGCGACTGCCCCGTACGGAGTTCGGGAAACGACGCCGGGGGGGATTAGGCCGGCATATTCCCTCCTTAACCGCCATGCCCGGCATACAGGTACCTAGGATTCAGGTAAGCATGAATAATGGCATTTGTTTCAGAGCGCTAGTGGACACCGGCGCCTCCATCAATGTCATCAACGCGAAGTTCGCCCCGGGAGCCCGGAAAATCGCCACCAAACTCCCACTGGCTAGCGGTAGCCAGAAGATGTCCTGCAGCGGGGAAGCGGAACTCGCCATCATCATCTCCGGATACGAACACGCCGCCAAGTTCGTCGTCAGCAGCGACCTCCGAGAGGACTGCATTCTGGGGATGCCTTGGTTACAAGAGCAGCAAGCGACGGTGGACATCGTCAGAGGCTGCCTGTACCTGGGAATCGGAGAACGGAAGACCGTCTTCTGGACCAAACCACCCCCTAAGACGGAATCAATAAGTATCGGGGAAATTGATCACAGTTTCCCAACGGACGCGCAAACCCGGTTTAAAAATTTAATTTCAGATTTCCCCGCGCCTTTCAACACCACCCAGGGGATGACGACAACGAGCAGCACCAGGCATAAGATCGACGTGACGGAACGGAAGCCAGTCTGCCAACGCCCCTATCGCGTGTCGGATGAAAAGAAGCGGATCATCCAAGAACAGGTGGAAGAAATGCTGTCCCAAGGCATCATCGAGGCTTCCACATCGCCGTACTCCAGCCCGGTGGTCCTGGTGAAGAAATCCGACGGCACACCCCGGTTCTGCGTGGACTACCGCAAGCTGAACGCGATCACCACCAGCGAGCCATCACCGATGCCCATCATCCAAGAGACCCTGCGTGACCTGGGGGATGCAGCAGTGTTCACCCGTCTGGACTTGAAGAGCGGCTACTGGCAAATCCCTATGGACGAGGGATCCAAGCAGCTCACCGCCTTCAGCACCCCGGATGGAGGCCACTACCACTTCAAGGTCATGCCCTTCGGACTCCGCAACGCTCCGGCAACGTTCCAACGCCTGATGAGCCAGGAAGTTCTCGCAGGATACCTCCGTAAGTTCTGCATGGTCTACCTCGATGACATAATCGTTTACAGCTCCGACTACGAGACCCACCTCCGACATCTCGCTTTAGTCTTGGAGAGACTATCGCAACACCGCCTCCGGTTGTCCATCAAGAAGTGCGCCTTTGGAAAGGCGTCCCTCGACTTCCTCGGCCACACCATCCACCCGGGAATCATCACGCCCCAGCGGAAGCACGTAGAGCAGATCCGGCAGCTGCCCGTACCGACCAACAAGGACAAACTCCGGAGTTTCCTTGGCGTTTGTGGATGGATCCGCCAATACATCCCGGACTTCGCGACCATCGCGGCACCACTAACCGATTTGTTGCAGGCAAAGAAAACGTGGGAGATCACACCGGAAGTCATGGGGGCATTCAATCGACTGAAGACCGCATGCAGCCAACCGCTCCAGCTACACCATCCTCGCCCCAACGAGCCCCTGGTGGTCCAGACCGACGCTAGCTCCATCGGAATCGGGGCCATAGTCTACCAGGAGAACGACGACGGGACCAAGAGGATTATCTGCTTCGACAGCGCGCGCCTTAAACCAACGGAGCAGCGGTACCACATCAACGAGCAAGAGTGCCTGGCCCTGACATGGGCCCTCCGACGCTACCGACCGCTACTAGAAGGGAAACGCTTTAAAGTCCGGACGGACAGTAAAGCCCTCACCTGGTTACAATCGTTCAAAGAGGAAAAGGCAAAACTACTCAGATGGGCTTTGTTTTTACAGGAATTCGACTTCGACCTGGAACATTGCCGCGGTACCCAGAACGAATTCGCGGACGTTCTATCGCGAGACCCCGAGGACGAGACCACCCACGACGCCCTAATCGACGCGCGACCAGCCTCACCGGAGCTCCACGCCCTGACCACCATCGTCGACGAGATCAAGCGGGCCCAAGACCAGGACGAAGAGACGCAAGAGTTCCTGAGACGCTGGCGAAACCCCTTCACCCCCGAAGATGAAGGCATCCGATCCGCGTACGAGCAATTCGAGGGATACCTTTATCGCGCCGCCACCGACACCGATCCGCAGACGCTGTACGTACCACCCGCCGCCCGAGAAAAGGTACTCAAGCAACACCACGACGACAGTGGACACCCCGGCCGGGACGAGACCCACACCGCCATCCGCCGGAGATACTGCTGGCCGGAACTAGCTCGCAACGTCGCCCTCCACGTCCAACAATGCGTGACCTGCGCCGCCGTGAAAAGAGGTAAGTTACAGACTAACGCTAATTTACAGGCACGAAAACCAACACGACCATGGCATACCGTCAATATCGACATCATGGGGCCCTATCCACCAACAGCTTCTGGAAGAAGATACATCCTGGTGATCGAGGACGCCTTCACGAGATGGGTCGAGGCATTCGCGATGCGGGACGCCACCAGCCAGTTCATGTGTCGACTAGCGGAAGAGGAAGTCTTTCATCGGTTCGGCTACCCGAAGGTCATCCTCACGGACAACGGTACCCAGTTCACCAGCGACCTCTGGAGAACCACGTGCAGAAGATGGGGCGCGACCCACCACACGACGGCGATCTACCACCCCCGAGCCAACCCGGTCGAACGACGCAACCAGGAGATCAAGAAGGCCCTCCGCACGCGACTTCAGGGACAACCCCACGACGAATGGGTCCGCCATCTACCCCGAGTCCTCCACGACCTCCGCCTCCGGACCAACGCCGCCACGCGATCGAGCCCTGCCAAGCTGCTGTTCGGGTACGAGCCACTTCAGCCAGGGGATCAACAGCTTCCGGAACAACGGGAACCGCCATCCGCCGAAGACCGACAGAGGGAAGCCACCGCCAACCAACTTCGGTATCACCGGAGATACCAGGGGCAGCCCACCGCACCAGTCGCCCGGGTAGGAGAGGATGTCATGGTACGCGCCCACATCCAATCCAACGAGCAGCGGAAGATCCACGCCGGCTTCGCGCCCAAATGGTTGGGACCCTACAACATCCGGAACATCTTCGACGGGAGGGTCTACACGGTCGACAAAGGGGGACAGCAGGTGAAGTACCACGCAGACCACATCCGGCCAGCACCACGACGCCCAGCGCTTTGCACACCGCCTCCGGCATCACCACCACCGCACCCAGAAGAAGACGCTTTGCAGGCCATGCCGTCGTCTCCGAGGGGGGGCGAATTGTCACCGGCCACCACGTGCGCCTCGACGTCAGCAGCCTGCAATTGGAGAATCCGGCCGACCAACCACGACGCAGCACCAGCCTGGAGGAGGGACCGACATCGTAACATTTAAGCGCTTCACGCGAGACGCTCGCTCTCATTATTTTTCCAACTTTTGTCTAACTACTATCAAACTCTGTTAAATATATATTTGGATGAATATATGATTTTATTTTGTGTTATAATACTGCCGTATTATTTCTTTAACCTTTCTTTCCTTTTAATAGCATTCTTTGGTAACTCTGAATAACTACGAGCCGTTCAACGGTAACAGATGTGTCACCGGCCACCACGTGCGCCTCGACGTCAGCAGCCTGCAATTGGAGAATCCGGCCGACCAACCACGACGCAGCACCAGCCTGGAGGAGGGACCGACATCGTAACATTTAAGCGCTTCACGCGAGACGCTCGCTCTCATTATTTCTCCAACTTTTGCTTAACTACTATCATACTCTGTTAAATATATATTTGGATTAATATATGATTTTATTTTGTGTTATAATACTGCCGTATTATTTCTTCAACCTTTCTTTCCTTTTAATAGCATTATTTGGTAACTCTGAATACTACTAGCCGTTCAACGGTAACAATTGGCGCCCAACTACAGTGTGTGTTTGGATGAACACAACAACCTACGACCCAGCCTATGGTGAACACCCGATCGACAACGCGAGAAATGGCAGAGGACAACAAACCGACAGCCGCATCCATGGACCCGTCTTCGGCGTTCTTCGCGGCCCTTCTGGACCGGCTCACCGCCCTGACACCGACGGCAGTCAACCTGGCCCTACCCACCTACGGCGGCAACGACGATGAAGACCTGGAGGACTTCATCTCCCAGATGACTGCCAACATCGCGGCATCCCCGGACCAGCTGAGGCTCATCATGGTCCAACTGCGGGAACCAGCACGCGCCCTGGCCCAGAAGCAGCCGCCAAGGACTCCGGAGCAGCTGTTCGAACTTCTACGTAGGACCTACGACTCCCCCGTTCAGCGCGTCCAGCTGTACCAGGAGTTATACGCGAAGACCCAGGCCGACCGTCAGGTAACCGCGGATTTCCTAACCCGGAAGATGTCTTTGTTGCAGAAGCTAGCACCAGGTATGCGGGAAGCCGACAAGATCCACCTTCTACGGAAGCTGCTCCGTCCCGAGGTAGCGGTCTACCTTAGCGGCCACTTCAACAGCGTGCGAGACCTAGCGGACGCAGCCATCGCCACCGCGGACACCCTCCAGTCCACCAAGAAGGCGACCAACCCCTTCATCAGCGCGGATCAACTTCCGAAATGCCGCTTCTGCCCGGAAAGACACTTCCACCGCGACTGCCCCGTACGGAGTTCGGGAAACGGCGCCGGGAGGGATTAGGCCGGCATATTCCCTCCTTAACCGCCATGCCCGGCATACAGGTACCTAGGATTCAGGTAAGCATGAATAATGGCATTTGTTTCAGAGCGCTAGTGGACACCGGCGCCTCCATCAATGTCATCAACGCGAAGTTCGCCCCGGGAGCCCGGAAAATCGCCACCAAACTCCCACTGGCTAGCGGTAGCCAGAAGATGTCCTGCAGCGGAGAAGCGGAACTCGCCATCATCATCTCCGGATACGAACACGCCGCCAAGTTCGTCGTCAGCAGCGACCTCCGAGAGGACTGCATTCTGGGGATGCCTTGGTTACAAGAGCAGCAAGCGACGGTGGACATCGTCAGAGGCTGCCTGTACCTGGGAATCGGAGAACGGAAGACCGTCTTCTGGACCAAACCACCCCCTAAGACGGAATCAATAAGTATCGGGGAAATTGATCACAGTTTCCCAACGGACGCGCAAACCCGGTTTAAAAATTTAATTTCAGATTTCCCCGCGCCTTTCAACACCACCCAGGGGATGACGACAACGAGCAGCACCAGGCATAAGATCGACGTGACGGAACGGAAGCCAGTCTGCCAACGCCCCTATCGCGTGTCGGATGAAAAGAAGCGGATCATCCAAGAACAGGTGGAAGAAATGCTGTCCCAAGGCATCATCGAGGCTTCCACATCGCCGTACTCCAGCCCGGTGGTCCTGGTGAAGAAATCCGACGGCACACCCCGGTTCTGCGTGGACTACCGCAAGCTGAACGCGATCACCACCAGCGAGCCATCACCGATGCCCATCATCCAAGATACCCTGCGTGACCTGGGGGATGCAGCAGTGTTCACCCGTCTGGACTTGAAGAGCGGCTACTGGCAAATCCCTATGGACGAGGGATCCAAGCAGCTCACCGCCTTCAGCACCCCGGATGGAGGCCACTACCACTTCAAGGTCATGCCCTTCGGACTCCGCAACGCTCCGGCAACGTTCCAACGCCTGATGAGCCAGGAAGTTCTCGCAGGATACCTCCGTAAGTTCTGCATGGTCTACCTCGATGACATAATCGTTTACAGCTCCGACTACGAGACCCACCTCCGACATCTCGCTTTAGTCTTGGAGAGACTATCGCAACACCGCCTCCGGTTGTCCATCAAGAAGTGCGCCTTTGGAAAGGCGTCCCTCGACTTCCTCGGCCACACCATCCACCCGGGAATCATCACGCCCCAGCGGAAGCACGTAGAGCAGATCCGGCAGCTGCCCGTACCGACCAACAAGGACAAACTCCGGAGTTTCCTTTGCGTTTGTGGATGGATCCGCCAATACATCCCGGACTTCGCGACCATCGCGGCACCACTAACCGATTTGTTGCAGGCAAAGAAAACGTGGGAGATCACACCGGAAGTCATGGGGGCATTCAATCGACTGAAGACCGCATGCAGCCAACCGCTCCAGCTACACCATCCTCGCCCCAACGAGCCCCTGGTGGTCCAGACCGACGCTAGCTAGCAGTAATATTTAATTTATAATATTAATTAAATTTAAAAATTAATTACACGTAAGTTAACCTTCAACCAACACATTATGCTTAGACATGTTAATTTATTCACATTCTTCCAGAGTCAATTCAATGGAAGGTTTATATGAAGTATTAGCATCGACAATATAGCGTTTAAGTTTTCAGGAAGATTAGTATTTTTTTTTGTATTTGCTTTACTCTTAAGATCGAATATTTATTTATGATATCATTTTCACATCAACCAAGATTACAACCTAGAAATCTTTTTTTAATTATCAACATAATTTATAAAATTAGTAAATAAGTGAACCCATATTAATTCATAAGATTGAAAGTTGTGTATACGTCAACTTAGAAAACCGCGAATAAACCTCGAATTTCGCGGATGACCTTGAAATGCAAAACATGCTGAGAATGAAAAAATTTTAACTTCATAAATTCAGACAATCGAAACATAATTTATATAATACAAAAATAATTACATAATCGAATCCTACCTTTTTTTTGATGTACAGGATAGCGCAGACGACGTCTTTAACGTTATTATGATGAGTGAACTAATAACTGATGATGAACGTTGCAACTGATGATGTCAACACGAAGGTTGAATTAATAATGAGCTAACGTAGATGTTGATCTTTCTTATATACTCTCTACACATACAGCTGAGGCACAGGCTTCTAGCACCACACGAAAAAGATTGAAATATTCAATATAAGAAGCGTAAAGAGAAATAAAGCATTACATGGGGTTTTCATCTGGCGCTTAACGTTAATAATCGAAAAAAATTACAACGCTACAGAGTACACAATAAAAATTAAATAATAAATTTTATAAAATGATTTATTAACATCGGTTAAAGCACGGTTGAAAGTTAATTAGAAAATCTATTATTACTGAGATATCGTTTATTTAATTTTATTTAATTCCCACAACCGGTTTTGATTGATATATCAGTGTGTTAACATTAACTTTATGAAAATCAACTAAGAAGATTATAATAATTGAAATATTAACATATTCTATAAATAAACAAATCTATTAGAGTCTAAAAAATAAAAAGGGGAGAACGATCATATTAAAATTAACTTGTATTACAAAATTTATATTTGAAAGGTAAAATGTAACATAGATTAAGGCAGATAAGAAAAGTTGAAACTGAATACAATTTTACAAAACGTCAGTAAAAGTTTAATTAATGAAAGTCTTAGGCATTGAGATTTAAATATTATAATTATAATGCAATAATAAAAGTGCGTACAACATTGAAAACTAAATTATGGGAATTAAAAATGTACGAGATGTGTTAAAGTCAACCCCTTTGACTGTACTTACACCTACTTGTTCTATCGGATTATTAAATCTAACTGATATATTGAAGTTTTAGACAAAAAAAAAAGAATTATGTAATAAGCTTAATACATTATTAAAAAATTAGATCAGAAACCATTCCGAATATATTTAAGTTTTACAGTAAATAATTATTAACATAAGACCTACCTTAATATTAACAGCGAAGAGATACAATAACACAGCTCACTTTTCCTATCCAAGGATGCTAACAACAGTAAATCACTTTAACTATCAAAGGCGCTAACAACACTAAATCACTATAATAATCAGCTGTGAACTCCAGATGGTACGGTGCAATCTAAAACAAAGTTCACAGTCATTAGTTTTCATAATATCATTAAAATCGGAAGAGTAACTTACCAAATTGGATTTCAGAATAAAACAAGAAAAAATATATTAACCGATGATGAGAGCCTCATATAGACGGATGAACTAAACAGATCTAAAAGCACTGTAATAATGATTTGTGTTGAAGGATACCGTCTGATTCATATTGGGGTTTTTTTTCATGTCATAACAAGAACTCGCTTCCAGGAAAAGATAATTCTTTTGTTATATATTTAACATTCACTAAAACTTCGACATATAACAATATATTTTAAAATTATGACGCGTTAGTCATCCTGAGCTACTAATTTAAAAAACATTTTCGTATTATGCTATTTATTTTTTTTGTTATGATAAGAAATTCCAATCATTCTGTTATTGTTGCTCTCTCGCTCTCGCTTGGTTCAGGCCCTCTCTCTCGCTCTCGTTGGCTTTCCAATTCGTCTTTTACCGCAATTGGGTGTAATTAATTCTTACACGAGTGGTGTCTGTAAAGTAATATTTCCTATGCCTATTGTGAGGTTCTTTGAGTAATTAACAAATTTTGCAGATCTACGAGTCGTGAT
Organism: Agrypnus murinus; assembly: GCA_929113105.1. Taxonomy (NCBI): domain Eukaryota; kingdom Metazoa; phylum Arthropoda; class Insecta; order Coleoptera; family Elateridae; genus Agrypnus; species Agrypnus murinus. Next base: position 7,745 of record OV816029.1, on the reverse strand, counting down.
CTATCAAAATTTTCAGACCTGGAATCTGCTTTAGCAAGAAGCCATAAAGTTACCTTAATGATAATTTATACCTATTTTATATGTTGAAAGTTTAAAAATAACAAAATCAATTTAGTTGATTATTAGAAATAACAAACTTTTTAATTATCTTGTTCAGAAAAACCCTAATGATTCTTTTATCGAATTTTTAAATTATTATTCCTAGATATAACAATTTTTAATATTTTATAACTAAACAATGTAGTCATATAAAAACTAATTAATCTTATTGTAATTGATTCTTTAGCAAACAAATTTAATAACTAAACAATGTAGTCATATAAAAACTAATTAATCTTATTGTAATTGATTCTTTAGCAAACAAATTCTGTTTATTGTGTAATCGAATGTTTAAAATGATGGGTAACTGCTCCCGGCACATGCCAGCTTGTTGTGTGGTGGATGGTAACTATTTGCGAGAGTCACATTACTGTATGTTGTTATACTGTGTCTTCAGCTTGTTGAATAAAGTAATATTATTATTAAAGCAACCAACAAAAGAACTAACCTGGAGTAAATTGAAAAGTTTCCTCTTCGCTGCTGCTGGGGACTGTGTTTGGAGTATTCGAACAGATATCTAAAAGGAAAATAATATTGTATATGTATCAAATTATGCAATTATGTATGGCAGGTTATAAATTAAAGAGAATGGGGAATTTGTACCTGAATATCTGTCTCTCTTTCTTGAAATGTTTATCGATAATAATAACTACCTGACAATACTATAACTTTTGGATTGATTGTTTCTGGTGTGGCTGCTTTCTCATTTTTGTAGGAATAAGTGTAGCGTTGGTATAGCTTGTGCCAGTAAACAATTACGATCTTCACAACTTTTGAAAAATATTTTTCACAATAGAACCGAAAACTGTTATATCATTGTTCGGTAGTTTTAGTCAATAAAACTTTTCTATTGCAGCCTTCTAACCATTTCCTAGCTCTGAGCAGACAAAATGCAATTCAAATTCAACATGTAATAATAAAAGCAATTCACAATTTTACTTACAACAAAAGTTTCTTATTAATTTATATTTACACATCATTGTTCTTGGGAAGGCGAAATAGAGACACTCCCTTTGAGAAATTACCAAAACAGCTTCTATAATTGCATCCAAAGCTTCCTTTTTTTTGGACATTTTAACAATTTACTTAATAATAATTTGCCCGTGTTTACAAGTAACGCTAATTTAAATTTTAGGTTATAATAACGATTATTATAAAAAGACAAGTATACTACCTAAACAATGGCGACACACGATCATGCGCACAAAAAAAGTTACGGCGGGAAGACGTTACGTGCACTTCTCCAAGCCTAGCTTCGCCATAGTATAAGTAACTAGGATAATGGGCCCTACGGGCCTAAGCACTTAAGTATGATAGAAATAGCATTTATCGATTTTTTTTAAAGTAGGTCAGTATTTACATGACCTACATAAATCTCCAATCGATTCTCTATCGATAGAGCACATATTAGTACCAAATAACACTCAATAGCACTAAATAGTACGATAGAATCAGCATTTATCGATTTTTTAAAACATAACCTAATTTAAAAAAATTTAAAACATGACCTACTCTAAAAATTTTTATCGTGCAATATCCTCGGCAAATTACGCGTCGAATGAGCCCAAGCACATCTCTCTAGCCCTTATAGAACGCGAGAATGAGGCTCGGACACTCAACTTTAGTAGCATTGGAGTCGAATGAGCCCAACCCATCTCTAACATGACCTACTTTAAAAAAATTTCGGTCGTGCATTATCCTCGGCAAATTACTCGTCGAATGAGCCCAAGCCCATCTCTCTAGCCCTTATAGAACGCGAGAATGAGGCTCGGACACTCAACTTTAGTAGTATTGGAGTCGAATGAGTCCAAGCCCATCTCTCTAGCCCTTATAGTACGCGAGAATGAGGCTCGGACACTCAACTTTAGTAGTATTGGAGTCGAATGAACTAATTGTTCAAAGGCGTCAGTTAATTTTATTGATTCAAACAATTCTATTAAGTATTTTATTGAATACGTTACTGGATATTATCTGGCAGCATTCGTAGGCGATGCCGACCGATAAACTCCGGTGTACTGCTTCGTTTATAAGCGTGATATTCGAAGGTGGATTAAAAATATCAATGGTGCTGCACACAAGTAAACCTACTGATTGTTATATATACTGTGGCTTCGCTATGCTATTCTGTCAAAGTAGGTACACATACAGCGAACGAAGAGTGGCAAACGAATTCGTTCGCTTAATGTACACGTAAAAATGAACGCCACCGAAAGCATTTGTGCGCCTTCGTCAAGGTTCGCTCACTGGTCGGTACATTAAAAGAAGTTCGTTGGGAATCTGTTGGTAATGTATACGCATTTCGATGTTCGCTTTGAGATCACATGGTTTTAGGAGCGTTTTTCTTTAATTTTAATAATAAAGTGCGTACGCGGTTTATTTTCTCCACCTAGAAAACATTGTATAACATAAAATAAAAACTAGGATAATGGGCCCTACGGGCCTAAGCACTTAAGTATGATAGAAATAGCATTTATCGATTTTTTTAAAGTAGGTCAGTATTTACATGACCTACATGAAAAACATGTAAAATCAACTTTATTAATATTGGAGTCGAATGAGCCCAACCCATCTCTAACATGACCTACTTTAAACAATGTCTATTTATTAAAACAAATAAGGTATGAAATGTAACAGGTAGTCTATTCAGTGAACATTGCCTAATACTTTTATGATTTTTCTAGCCTATAGATCAGCAGTTAGAAACACGGGCCTGCTAAATGCCTGCAATTCACCTACCCTATCAATATGTTGTACAACTTTAGATATGTAATGTATACGTTTTGTTTCTTACTTCTATTTTAAGTCTAAGTCTGTTTCTTAAGTCTATTTTGTTTGTATGTTTGTAATATTTAGACATTTACGAAAATTAAATCAAGCTGAACAGCAGATTATTATTTTAAATTTAATAGATCATACGAATTATCTTACCCTGTTCTGAATGACTGCTTTGTATAAATTGTGCATTGTTTGTAAATGCTCTGAACTAAAATATTCATATATCAGAGAAATGTTATATAAGTCAATACAGCCCTATAACTATCATTTATTGAGCTATACAAAGAGATTTATATCTACGCTAAACTAAAGATTAATAGAAGTATTGCATTCCTGATATCATAAGATAACGATAAAACACATGATTATTCTTAGACTAAGGTCTAATTTAGGTAGTCAAAATGTAGGTAATCGAATTGTAGGTACATATCATGATGTGATATCAGTAGGTATTGCTCCTCCTGAGACCTGCCCCTCCACTTTTTTTCTGGCCACTCCCCTTCCCCCTCCAGGCTCCTCCCCTCGCCTGTGATTGGTTACCCCCACTCCTGTAGCTCCTCCCCCTTTGCTGTGATTGGTTACCCCCACTCCTGTAGCTCCTCCCCTTGCTTCTGATTGGTCGCCGCCATCTTGGATTTCCCCGCCTACTGCTCTCTGATTGGACGTGCGCCATTTTGGAACTTTGGGCGCCATTTTGACCACGCCTGCCCGCCATTACGGAAATTTGTATTACCGGCAATCTGTGTGCTACCAATAGAGGGCGTAATGCTACAATTAGTGTGTATTGCTAAGAGAGGGCGTCATGAAGAAATCTGTATTATCGACGGGCTGTGTACTACTACTAGGTGGCGTGTCATGAAGAAATCTGTATTACTACTACAGAGAGGCAACCATTTTATATCACAGCATCTTGCGTGCGCGCGCTAAATTTGAATCCGTCAATTTTAAATATTTGTCATTTTTGCATCTGTCATTTTAAATCTGTCAATTTTGCTTCTGTCATTTTAAATTTGTCATTTTTGCATCTGTCATTTAAATCTGTCATTTTGAATTTGTCATTTTTGCATATGTCATTTAAATCTGTCATTTTAAATCTGTCATTCTTAAAGCAACCATCTTACCAGATTTGAATTTTAGCGCTAACTCTGGGATTGGATCCTTTCACTAAGCTGAAACTCTTTCTCTCTCTCTCTCTCATAGTATGACTACTTACCGGCTTTGTAGCTTAGGATGTTCGCCGTCGGAAATCTTCGGCTTTATTCGTGTACTCTCTCGCTGATAACGATCTACCTTTTTATATAGTCAACCCCTTCACCCTGTGCTAGTAAATGAAACAACAACAATGTTTATACATATTATTTATTTTGATATTTAATGGACAATTGTAACATATTATTTGACAAATTATTCATTACACAGTATGAGTTGAGATCATCGCGTAACACTTGCAAATTGTTCAAATATTTTTGCAGCCTATTTCTAAGATAGTTTAGTTCCGCCATGGTGTTCTTAATACGACGGTGCAAACGTTGTTGTCGTTGACGTCTCCGACTGCTGCTGCTGCTGCTGTTGATATGATTGCAGTCGTGTACGTACGGCATCGATAAACTTTTGCGGATAATGTTTTATTATTTCTCATAAAATGAACGAGTTCAAGCCACCACCAGTTGCTGTTGTGTTGTCTATTAAACTGGTAGCTGAGTAGTATCCGCATAACAGCTCGGTCGTGAATAAAATGGAGTCTGTCGGCGGAAGCGTTTTATAGCCATCTCCAGGGTTGCGTCTCAGTTGACCTTCTGCTACGTTCTCTATGTTTGCGTGGTAGAAACGCGAAAAGTCCAGGTGGCGTAACGTTCGAGCATGATGATTGATCAGCGGTGCTAAATGCATTATAGACTGAAACTCGTAATCTTTTAAGGTTATAGTCCGCTGTTTATCATGTATGGCCACCCTGTTGCCGAAAAACTCGTGAATAATCTCGATGTATAAATTCTCACATAGATGGAATTTCAAATGTTTATCGCGATGTAGTACACTGTTGTCCTTGTTGCAACAGCAGCAACCATAAAAGAAATTTTTAAACATTGCCTCGACTCGTATATCATACAGCTCGAACCAGTCCCGCTCCGACAACACCAATTCACCATACTCACATACGTTATTCACGCACTCAAGCTTCACTACCACGGCAAATTCTCCCTGGGCGTCGTCGTCGTCGGGCGGAATAAGTCCTACTTGGATGTTGTGTATATGATCGTAGTTTTCTTTTTCCCCTGGAGGTCTCGTAACATACAACGGATACTGGACAGCCCCGAGCAGTTGAACACGTACTTCACGTTTAGCTGCTGCTACTGCTACCGGTGTATCTATGATGGTAAAGTTTGCTGATGCTGTTACAGCGTCATCAGCGTAGTATAGAGGCTGCTGCTGCGACAGGAACGCTAAACAATAATAATACAATAATCGATTAATATAAGCATAAACACACACACAAAAGTCTTAAACATCTTACCTGTTTCTTCGACTTCGTTGTTCCACGCTTGACCGTCGTCGTTGTAGGTACTTGCTGTTGATGATGATGATGCATGATCTGCAACATCCGAACCTTCTTCATCTAAAGAAGTAACAAAATAGACACAAATTAGCATACAAACTTGAAGTTTTATAAACAACAATAACTTACCTATTTCTAGAGGTTCGCTCTCACAGTTATCATAACAATAATTAGGACTGCTAGCCATCATCGTAATTGCTGTTGCTGCTGCTGCTGCTGTTGCACACGTACTGTCTACTGCTACACGCTAACAACGGTCGACTTTATATAGTCACCTATACTTACCTAGATCCAGCGCATGCTCAGTAACACGCATACGGTAAACAGGCAGGCATCGCTGGCAGACAAGTTTCATCCTGTCGCTGACACGTCATCATCATCACAGGCAGGTGTTCGTAGGTAATTACCTCATTCTCTCTCTCTCAGTTATAGCTATCACCTTTTTCATACCTTGGTACAGACGGGTGAGAATAGTAATAATACACACATATAAAACATTAATCTTTTTATTCTATGACAATATTTCTCAAAATTTTTATTGAACATCAACAAAACAACAATAATTAAATAACTAAACAACTATCTGTTCTCGGATAACCATGATAGAACATCTTTTATTCTACGACGACATTGTTTCTTAAAATTATTAAACAACTAGACAATAATCAAAATAACTAAACAATTATTATTAGGTTGAAATCTGCTCGGATAACCATGAAGACATACTCATTTTTCATGAAACGTCCTATTGAATGCTTTGTACGCTTTGTTATGCAAAATATTCTTTTCAACAATGTCTTGATCTACTACTACTACTACTACATAATTGAAAAGAACAAAATCGCGTTTATCAGATCTATTTCATGAGTATGTTCCCCTGAGTATCCTCTTGTGATTTACATTCAATCACTCCCTCAAGTTTCACCATCTTTTTTAATAATTACTGTACATAAAGTATAACTCTTGTCAGCTTCACTTATTATTATAACTACACTATACAGCAACTAATTACCTAATTATTACATTCTTAAATAATTTCGAATATAGTATACACATAGTATAAACCTAGACATCATCATTATCATCACTTATAATAATAATTACATCAAGCCGAAGGTCGATCTCTTGTGATTAATATAACCCCGACTACTGCTACTACGGTTGAACTGTACATGTAGGTACTTATTACTATACAAATATTTTGCTACTTAAAAGTTAGATATGATACTACCTATACAAAAATTTACAAAACTTAAAAATACAACTATACTACTATACACACATACATATATACAAGAGGGTTTAAATATTTATACACGTGGTCGCTTGCTATAGCCGAACGGAACGGAATCAAAATCTTCTATACGCCGCCGTCTCTTCGCGAACGTTATCTTATAGACTTTTGATTCCGCTCGCGTTACAAGCTGATGGTCAGCCGTACGCCGGATGTTGTTGGACTCTACAATAATCTTTATTTTTCATGAAACGTCCTATTGAATGCTTTGTACGCTTTGTTATGCCAAATATTCTTTTCAACAATGTCTTGATCTACTACTACTACTACTACATAATTGAAAAGAACAAAATCGCGTTTATCAGATCTATTTCATGAGTATGTTCCCCAGAGTATCCTCTTGTGATTTACATTCAATCACTCCCTCAAGTTTCACCATCTTTTTTAATAATTACTGTACATAAAGTATAACTCTTGTCAGCTTCACTTATTATTATAACTACACTATACAGCAACTAATTACCTAATTATTACATTCTTAAATAATTTCGAATATAGTATACACATAGTATAAACCTAGACATCATCATTATCATCACTTATAATAATAATTACATCAAGCCGAAGGTCGATCTCTTGTGATTAACATAACCCCCGACTACTGCTACTACGGTTGAACTGTACATGTACTTATTACTATACAAATATTTTGCTACTTAAAAGTTAGATATGATACTACCTATACAAAAATTTACAAAACTTAAAAATACAACTATACTACTATACACACATACATATATACAAGAGGATTTAAATATTTATACACGTGGTCGCTTGCTATAGCCGAACGGAACGGAATCAAAATCTTCTATACGCCGTCTCTTCGCGAACGTTATCTTATAGACTTTTGATTCCGCTCGCGTTACAAGCTGATGGTCAGCCGTACGCCGGATGTTGTTGGACTCTACAATAATCTTTTCGTCCATGCCTTCCAGCAGTCTAAGCATGGACTCAAAGTTTATTTTTTGAGTCGCGGCGTGGTTTAGGGTGATGCCCTTGACCTTGACGACCACGTGTATCTGT